>VDFB02086081.1:376560555-376665309 GCA_007258455.2 Sequoia sempervirens | reverse complement strand
TTTTTCATAAGCATATTAGGAGCTCTGAAGTCATCAATGGAGGTCAGTCAGCTACCGGGCGTCAGATTCAACACTCAAGCATTGAGAAGAAGTTGAGTTGGTGAGCAAGCACGAAGAACGAGGAAAGAAGGTGAAAACTGTGAAAATTTGACCAAGTCTGCTTGACATGGGCCCCTCAAGAGAGAATAGGCGCCCATCTTTTTAGGGCATCAAATGATAAAATTAGGGTTTGAGCTCCCAATCAAAGTTGTTCAGAATCCTCCCAGTTTCGCAGCAAGCCCGACGGTGCAGTCAACAAATCATCTAGTCGTCCGGGATTCGAGATCAAACAAAGAGTTTTTATACAGAATACAGAATGAAAATCATGAAAAAGTTGAAAAGTTTCTAAGTCTGGAGCAAATGGGCGCCCCTGAAGGAGATAGGCGCCCAAGTTTTTGAGAGTGCAAACAGATGAATTTTCCAATGTAATCTTCAACATGATTTCTTCGGAATCAATCAGGCTTTCCAATAAAATCTCCAACACGTCAAACGGGGTAGGCAGTCGCCAGATGCAACAAGCAGAACAAAGGGTCTAACAAGAGCCAAAATTGAAAGCAGAGAAGGAAACTCCAAAATTGGCCAACTCTGGTGAAGTTGGCCGCCCCAGCTTGCCAGGGGCGCCCAAGCTTTTGGTGCCTTAGATTCAACATTTTGACAGAAGTGACTACAGAAGACCCCTCTTGAATTCTCCTCAGCTCTGTAACGAGCCCAACCATCAGTCGATCAGACGCCCGGATCATCAAATCCGATGAGATCATCTATAGAAAAGGAAGTGATGAAGAGATAAAAGTTTCTAAGTCTAGTAAACTTGGGCGCCCCTAGTGAAGAAGGGCGCCCAAACTTTTGAGGTCTGAAATGATAAAATTTGCAGCTACAGCGTCTAAGATCACCTCGTTGGTTCCAGTCAGGCTATCCAGTGAAGCAGACAGCCAGTCAATCAGATCAACATAGCTCCCGAAATCAAGATTTCATTAGAAGATCAAAGGAAAATGAACAACTTGAAAATCATGTAAAAATGGCTAACTCTGGACAAAATGGGCGCCCCTGGAGGAAATAGGCTCCCATGAATTTGAAGGTCAAAACGAAGTTTTTAGCCAGAAGTGCCTTCAAGATGATCTCCTCAAAATCAGTCAAGCTACGCGATGAATCATCCAGTACGCTCGTCGTATCAATCTGGAAAGCCGGAGATCAAGGTCAAAGAAAGGCTTCAAAATGGAGAAAAGTTAGAAAACCTCAAGAAATGGCTAAGTCTGAAAGAAGTTGGCGCCCTTGGTGAAGAAGAGTGCCCAACTTGTCATGCCTTAGTCAAAATTTTCAAAGTTTCAAAATTGCAAGATGAAGAGAATGTCCAAATTCATTGAACCAGCCAATTTTAGGGTTTTGAAGAATAAAACAAAAGAAAGCAAACCTTTTTCAAACCCTAAGTCTATTTAACATCTCTCTTTCATGCAATTTTCATCATTCTTGCAGGTGGCGTCCCAAGGAGAAAGTGGAGCAGCAAATTTGAAGTGATTTTTTTCAAGATTCAAAAATTCAAAGTTGCTGATTTTCAAAAATAATTTTCAGACCAGCAACATAAGACCTTGCTTTTTTGTGCTTTTTCATCCAGAACATCAAATTTTTTAAGGAGAAGATCAAAGATTTCAATTTTCAGCCTTCTGGGTCTGCTCAACTCATTCTTCTAAAGAATTTTTTTGGAGAAATACATCAAGTTACAGCAGCTACTTTTTATTTGCATGTCAATGAAATCTTCAGGGTTTCCAATTTTTTATCATCTGGGTCCTCTCAAAACAGTCTTCTGAAGAAAACCCATATCTCAGTATTTTTTAAGAAAATTTCAAATCTTAGGGTTGGCTGCTTTTTCCATCAGCCATCAATGTTTTTCAAATCTGATCAACTGGGTCCATTTCTAATTGTATTATGAATAAAACCCAAGTGCCAGCTTTTTCAATGAAAAAGTGAGGAAATTAGGGTTTGTTGCTTTTTCAGTCAAAATTCAAGATTTTCAAAAACAGACGATCTGGGTTGTCTTGCAACGAAATTCTAAGCAAAATCCATATCTAAAAAAAAAATTCAAAAAATTGTCCGTTTGAAGAAGAAAAACCAGCATTCTAAAAATAGTAAGTTGCTCAAAACTTGTCTAAACCTAGGCAAGTTTACAGTCATTTTTCAAGGTTTTCATAATGGAGTACATTCCCAATGTTTTCAAGACCGAATAAGCTCTCTATCATGATTACATCAAAACAGCTGAGACGGACTTGCATCACATCAAGCCGGTGTTTGATCTACATGCTTTGGAGAGCGCAGGCAACACTACAATTAGAAACTTGGGACACTCTGGACTCCTCGCAGCAGCGTCTATTCCTATATCAGTTTAGAGTCTTGAGTTCGTAATGGCTTGCATCAAGAATTACAATCCAGCTACAAGGGAGATCCAGTCAGTTGATGGCAGATTGATCTGCAGTTTTAAACATGATATGATCAAGAAATGCTTTTCCATTCCTCCTTGGCCTAAAAGTGTCACTATCTCAAAGGGCGAATGTGAAAGGATGTGGGAAATGCACAAAGACAAGTATAGTAAGAAGATTGCACAAAGGTGGATGAAGGAGAAACATAAGACTTTGCCTAAGAACGTCGGGTGAGGGGAGTTCAAAGATGAGATTGCCATCATAATCACCTTGCTCAATAGGGTAACTAGACAAGAAGATGCTACTAAGTTTCAAACCTAGATGTTCTACGCCATACCCCACAGCATGAAGAAGACTGAGTTCTATGATTGGGCCACCTTGATCAATGACAGCCTCCATCAGCAAACAACAGAATACCTTCCAGATTCACAAGTTCCATATGGTTTCCTACCTAGTCTACCTAGTGGCCTTCCAAGGTCAATTCAGAGGGTTGAACACCGAAGGATCTCTGAACATACAACATATCTACAACTATTACCCTCAGTTGGAATTCACCAAGTCATTGCATCATTATAAGAGGGTGAAGGAGGCTTTCTTGATTCACACAGTGCGTGACCTAGACAATGAGTTGCACATTCATATCTCATCCACTGCCAGGGCAGCGATGGCGGAGTGGGCAAATTGGTTCAGACAATTTCCTACTTTCACCTATCTCAGAGTCTATGGCTTTTCAGGCGCTCCACTCATGTTACCAAGGTACCCGTCAGACGAGGTCGTCTTCATGGAGTTCTTAAGGTAGGCACGTGAGGTCCACACGGTCTTGAGGAACAAAAAGAAACCCGCCCTCGGTTTTCCATTGGGGTTGGGAATTTATACATGCAGATCAGCAGCAGATGCTAAGGCCATGGGGGATGAGTTAGATAAACTTGGTCTCAAGCCTTACAATGAGAGAAGATCTTATGACCCTCATGGCGTCTATGTTGGCTGACTTGAGAAAAACTATGTTCACTTACCCGCTCTCAAAGACTTTTGGGCCAATTGCATAGATGAGTTCGAGGTGCGGAGGCGTAGTTACAACAGGCTCACTCTTCATCAAATGAAAGACTGCTTATCAGAAGACATTGAAGGGTTATCAGATGATAATGAGGATGTGCTTCTCCCAATGTATGCTCAGAAGCGAATTGAAGATCAGCCCCTTCCTCAAGTCAATTGGGCTAATAAAGAGTCCCTCTCAATTGAAGACAGGACAAGACAAATCCTTGAGCATAGCAAGGTTTTCCTAATCCTTACGAGGAAAAATTCCATTCCAGTAGCAAAGCTGCCAAGGACACTTCCCTCTTCTCCCAGAGCACAGTCGAAAGGGAAAGGCATAAGTCAGTCTCAAGAAGGCGTGAAGGGTAGTGTTGTGACCTTTTCACACATCGCCCCATCGCAAATGGGGACCCCCACTAGTCTGCTAGTTTTTAGGGTTTTGTCTCCTTGCAACAGTTTCATGAGGTCACCTTGTTCAGAGTTTCAAGTCAGTTTTTTGAGAGTCATCTGAGCCAAGTCAATAATCCATGCTTGAATCAATGCATAAACGTCACAGGAGTGCTCAGAAGGCCCAGGAAACGAAGATCGCCTGTGCATTCGGCCAATTCTGACACTTCCTATTTTTTAGGGAATTTGTTTTTTGCTTTTTCGCTTTTTTCATTTTTGGCATTTTGGACCAAAAGGGGTTCCTATTTTTAGGATTTTGCTTTTCTATTTTAGAAAGTCAACCCTAGTCAACGAGTCAACTTTCCATCTTTAGATCCAAAAATCAACCTAAAAATCAAAAAATCAAGTGAAAAATTTGAAAGCAAGCAAAAAGCATGAAAAATCAGTCAAAAATCTGAGAAAATCAAACTAAAAAGCATCAAATTCTGGAAAAATATTTGAAAATCAGTTAGATCTGAGGTAGAAATCACAGAAAAATCAACCCAAGAAGAATGAAATTCATGATGAAAATCTGCTTGAAGTCTGGAAAATTCGCCATGTGGGACGAAAGGAAAAATGGCAAGACTCATCTAAAGTCCGCCATGTCTAAAGAAAGGATGGCAAGGGCTATGGAAAGTCCGCCCAGCCTTGAAGGAAAATGTCTAGGACCCTCCAAAGTCCGCCACACCTTGTCTGAGACCCTTCAAAGTCCGCCATGTCTAAGGAGAGAGTGGCAAGCCTTGACCAAAGTCCGCCTAGACTTGGCAAGGACTCTAGAAACTCCGCCCAAGCCTTGAGGAGCTTGGAAATAACCTTGCAAAGTCTGCCATACTTTGGCTAAACACTTGGAAAGTCCGCCATGGCCTATAAAGAGAAAAAATTAAAATTTTGCTAAGTGTTTGAGGCCTAGTAAAGGGAAAATCCGAAAATTGCCTAAGTATAGAGGCCTAAAAGGAAGGAGATTTGGAATTTTGACTAAGTATTTTAATATTTTCAAGTGGAAAAGTGCGAATTTAGGCTAACCTTGAAAGGTAAAGACTTGAGAAAGTCCGCCATATCTTGAGGAAAGATGGAAAAGACTTGGGAAAGTCCGCCTGGGACATGGCAAAGAATAAAATGAAGTTCGCCTAGTATGAAAGGAAGAGGGAAAAATTAAAATTGCCTAAGTATGGATGTTTAGAAGAAAAAATTGGCCAAGTATACAGAGGAAAGTGCACAAGGCAAGGAGTTGAGAAAGTCCGCTTTTGATTAAGGAAGATAAAAATTTGTCAAGCATCATGGAATTTCGCCTAAGGAAGACATCCAGACCAAGACTTTGCCTAAATTAAATTCGCCCGAGCGAGAGAAAATTTGACTTTGGCAGAAAAAAATGTGCCCGGTGCAATTAAAGGTTCGCCATGGCAGGGAAAAATGAGTATCTGGCATAACATTTATTGACGAAATGGCTAAAATTTTGACTTGGCCAGACGAAATTGGGAATAAAATTGGAAAATAAACTTTTAGCCAAAGAAAATGAAGAGAAAATCAAAATAGCCATGGGTCCAAAACGAACAGGTTGGAATAAATTAAAATATTTTAATATTTTAATAATTTATTTCCAATACTCAGAAATTTGAAACGCTTTGGACAAAATTGAATTCGCCAGAGATGTACCGAAAGAAAATAAATTGCGCCGGACAAAGATAAAATCCGATGGGCAAAATTAAATTCGCCATGAATTTAAAGTTGGAAAAATCGAATTTAATTGAATATTTAATGTGTTTTTCAAAATTCGAAAAATAAAGATAAACATCTAAGCAAAAATCGAATTTTTGAAAATCAAAGAGATTTGCCTGCATAAGCTCGACATGGATTCTTTTCGAAAAATAAAGGAAACTTGCCTGTTTGAACAAGAGAAAACAAATCGAGATCGAGAAAGAAGAAGGTAGTTGCTAAAACAAATCAAGTTCTTCAACATTATAATGAGTTTCAGCAACTCATTTTTCACAAACACAGCTGAAGAAAAGTTAAATCTCTCTCGAAATTCTAAGGCAAGCAATTATTCTACAGGCAAGATCGGATTTCCCAGAGGAAGAAGAAATTTTATGCTGAAGAAGAATTTTCTCGAGAAAGGAAAAGATTTAACTGCTGAAAGTCGAATTCTTTTGTGCAAGAGGGGCGCACTTCATCACTTGCTTTTTTATTTAATTCTCGAAGTTTAAATCTGATTTGCAGCCGGAAGTCTTTTACTGAGGTTTGAAGTTCAATTGATTAAGTTCGCCATTCTTCTTCTATCTCTTTCATGTTGGTTAAGTTCTGGCTAAAATTTCAGCTTAATCCATTTACTTTCAGCTTGCTTTTTCACAGAAATTTAATTATTTAATAAGCTGAAAGTAAATTATTTGAACTCAAGGCGCAGAAATAAATTATTTTAAAAAGTCTTCGTATTAATGTTAGTATTTTTGACTACAGGTTGATGACCATGGTGGGCGAATCATCAAAGAGGGCAGCCATGAAGTTCGCCAGCAAAGGTGTCCAGCGAGAGTCTAAAATAAATTCTAAGTGGAAAAATGTTGCAAACACCGACCTGGGACATGTCGACTTCGAAGAGTTCAAGAAAAGAGTGTATGGACAGAACGGACTTCCGACACCAATAGCCAGGTGGATGGTGAGAAATGGGATTTTTCAGGCAGCTGGATTCCCGCCTGCAATGGATTGTGTAGAATTGATGGTAGAATGTGCTATCAACCATGATGCTCATAAGAGGCAGATCATTGCACCTGACGGCAGAATTTTGGCACACTTGAGCGAGGTGGCAATTCAAGAAACTTTCGGCATCCCAGCACATTCTCGGACTGTCTATAAGACCAAGGAGGAAGCTAAGCATTTGTATGACAGTCAGCCAGATTTATGCGCCACAAATGTTAACAAGGCATGGCTGGATAAGCCTAAACCGTCAATAAAGAAGATGCCTAAAAGGCCACGTCGGACGGACTTTAAAGAGGACTATGGGGACATCATTTTGATGCTGAATAGAATAGCTGGCAACCCTCAAGGTACATTTTTCGAGAGCTGGATGTACTACTTCATAGATGAAATCACTTCTGGCGTAAAAATGTTCAATTGGTCTCGAATGATAAGTAACAATCTTCACGAGCAGTTGGTCAATTTGGAGGAGACTAAGTCTTTTCACATGAGCTCGTATATTGTCTACTTATTGGCCAGGTCATATAAATATCCAGGACTAGTTTGCAAGGGAAAAATTGGCAGCGGAAAAAACGAACTCAGACCTTATGATTGCTACCCACAACTCCAGCTGAAGGAGAAGTCTCATTTCAGGCGGGTGCACAATGCCTTCTTAATGCATATTACCAGAATACTTCAAGGAGGAGTGCATCAAAGGCTGAGTCATGAGGCGAAAAGTTTGATCAGTAAATACGGATCCTGGTTCATCCAGTTTCCAAAATTTACATATGTCAGGATCCAAGGATTTACTGGAAATCCCTATAAGTTGCCCGTTTATCCGACAAATCGGATGATTCTACTCGAAGTCCTGAGGCAGCTAGAAGAATATCAAAACATCCAGAGGCCAACCAAGAAGGCATCTGTTACATTCCCATTTTTCATCGAGAATATGTTAGAATCCTGTCCGTCAGCGCAGGCAGCTGAGAGCGCCAGGTTGGAAATCCAGTTGTACCCGTTCACAGCCTACAAGTCCAGGGCCAATTTTGACCCACATCATCACATCCGGACAGTGGATGGGAGAAGGTACAAGCACAGGGTGGAACTGGAGGACTTCTGGGCAAACGCTGCTGATGAATATGAAGTTAGAAGGAGATTATGGTCTAGAATGCCAGTTGACTTCATGAAGGCAACTGAACTTTGTCGGGTGCCCGATCAGTTGCAGGACAATGGGAATTATATCCAGCCACTCTTCGAGGAAAGCCGACCTCTTCCTCCCGTAAGGTGGTCAGAGCCTGAGCACTCAGACTTGGCAACCTTGATGAGACCAGTGACCAAATACTCTCAGTGGTGGGTTGACCATCATGTCCAGGAGATGAGACAAAAGAGAATAACGCTCACGTATGATTTACTGAGCGAGACAGAATCGTATTCCTCTAATGTTGGCGCATCCCATCAGGATTTGGCTGAGATTGGAAAGAAAAGGAAGGAGGTAGTTCCAAGTGTAGAGCCTGTTCAGAAAAGACAGAAGGGAGAACCATCTCGTTCTGCAGCGTCCCAAAATATTGACGAGCTGGTGGCCACCATTGATGAATCCTTGGTTGAAATGATCGTACCTCCTATAGTTCAAGAAGAGAACAATGAGCCTATTCAGCTGGATGATGAGGAGCCCTCATCACCTATGGGCATGGAAATACTAGGTTCAGATAATGAGATGGAAGTCCGACATAATGACTTCGAAGAGGGAATGATTTCCGCTCTCAGAGAAGTAGTGGATGTTCCAAATGAGGAGGATGTTCAGGTAGAAGATGGAATTGAGCAGCCTACCATCCCGGATTGGCTGATAGAAAGGATGAAGATCCAGGCACCAGAGGAAGCCCAAGAGGAAGATGATACTGCGGATTTCTTGGCAAGGTTGGAACAGGTTGCAATTAAGAAGCCGACAAAGAAATTTTTCACTATTCAGCGGGACGAGGCAGGTAGTTGTTCCATACACGTCGCAGTACCAACAATGGACAAGCCACAGGATGAGATCACTCCTCAAGAGTACGCCATAACCACCATAGATCTTGGCCCAACCACAAAAGGTCAGGAAGTGGAGGAACTAGACAATTCCGTCTCAACTGTCAAAGCGAGACTGGAAAAAGAAGTGGCGTAAAAGGAGTATAAAAGGGAAGTTGAACGCCTGAAGGAATACATATGGCATCTGACCTAGCCACTTAATCAGGGTGATTTGGCAGCTCCTCCTCTCCTTAATCCCTCACAGGAAATAGCCAAGGATGTAGAGCACGGGATGGTCACAGCCAAGGAGGCTCAGGAATGGATGACAAGCGAAGGCACTGAGGCAGCTTCGTTCATGGAGAAACTGGCACTTGCCTATGGGCAAACCTCTTCTTTTCTTTCCAGACTTGTTGATATGGCAGAGACATGGGAATGTATTCCAGATATGCAGGAGAGGCTTATTCCAAGCCTTAGGGTCCTGAAGGGCACTCCAAGAGAGGAGTTGGTTGAAAGAAGGGTGATTGTTGCAGGAGCAGCGTATAATTTTCACCATTGGTTTTGGGCAGTGACTATACGGAGAGAAATTCTGGAGAAGGCAAAGGCAGATGGGCTCAAAATTGAGGAGCAGGTAAAAGAAATCCGGGAGAAAATTTATATGACAGCTGCAGAGGTGTTCGACCGTGAGATTGTCCGGGAAAATGACATGTAGCTGGAGAGGTTGAAACGTAAGGTTCAGAAGGTTTTCTTCTCGGCTACTGAACCAATTCTGAGACAAGACTTCGCGAAAGTGGTGAGTCTCTTGACCATTCGGAATGATTTTGTGAAGCAGGAGGCGGATTGGGCAAGCACATTCGCCAAGTGTGTTGAGAACTTGGATGGGTTAGAATTCCGGATTAACATGCTGCCGCCTGTCACGATGGAGGAAGTTATCGCAGTCGTGTCCAGGTTCGTTGAGCGCAATGTTGACCAAGCAGATAGGGACGCCTCTCCTTGATGATAGCTCCAATTGCCACTTCACTGCCTGTTATTGATTGATAACTCATGTTATTTTGGGCAACCCTAATTAGGGTTGAGTTGTAATAATCTTGGCCATCGATATTGTTTTAATCTCGGCCCTTCATTTGATTTTTGAAACTCTATTTAAACTGGTGATCTCTCACTTTCATTTGTGTGGAGACAGTATATGAAGATTATTGCATTGAGACTATTTCCGATAATAAAAGCTCTTATGCATGATTTGCTTTGAATAACTTTTATTGTCAAATAGTAAGCGAGGTTGCATATCTTCTTCCGCCATAGATTAAAGTTAGCATTAAGTTAAGTAGAATTTGCTTTTGAATATTGGTTAAGTGAATGAGAGATTGATTGTATAGATTCAATGGTGAAGTATTGCTCATACTTTCTTCGAATGGATGATTTGCATTTGATGCGTAAAGTTAGCCTGAGCTTATAATTGTGGAAGCTTAACTTCAGTCTCATTCGAGGCTTGAAAATCATTATCACACCCCTTGAAGATTGCACCCACTTTGCGTAAGTTGTCCTAGGGAGGCGAAACAAAGTGTGGTTATTCCTTTCACCGGATCTTTACTGTCTCTTAAATTCTTAGGCGTAGAATAGATCCCCTAAACCTTTATCCTTTTGCCTTTTTTTGAGATCCAAATTGAAGTCCTAATTGAAGAGAGCCTTTAATGATAAATCCGCCTAAGTCCCAAACTTGTGAAAATTCCTTTAACGTAAGTCCCCTTGTTTACTACCAGCAAATCACAACGCCCATTGAGCTTATCCACACGTCAAGACCTGACAAAAGAAACCTTGGAATCGCCATATGATCTTCTCGCAATCTTAGCATACGCGGTGGTTTTTCAAGAGAGGATAGAGTGTCTTTGGACATTTTATTCTGTGTGTTCGGTGGATGATAAAACGTACACCAACAGGATCCATCCTTTGTAAGGGATGCAATGGTAATAAAGGGTGTGACTATTTACCCCACCATGAAGAAGTATGACTCCCTCTAATTTAAAGATATAAAGAGGACATTTCATTGGGATCAATCAAGCAGATTGGAAACAAGAGAAATAGGGATTGGAAATTATAAGAGATCTATTGGATTAAATGTTATTAGCAAGAATATATTTGGGAAGTAAGTTTTAAATAAATAAATAAATAAATATATATATATATATATAGGTATGATTCCCTCTAATTTAAAGATATAAAGAGGACGAAATTTCATTGGAAGGGACATCAATTGGGATCAATCAACCAGATTGGAAACTAGAGAAATAAGGATTGGAAATTTCAAATTATAAGAGATCTATTGGATTAAATATTGTTAGCAAGAATATATTTGGGAAGTAAGTTTTATATATATATATGATCATGCAATAATGATGCTTGCGGGAACTATTGATCCTTTTAAGTAATCATGATTCTTCCTTTATTATGAATATGGGATAATAGATTTGTATAATAACCTATTTTGAATTTAGAAAAATGGATTGCTAAACAGCAAGGCTGATCAACCTTTCTAGTTCACAAAAGTTGAAGGTTCGACATACCCGCCATCAAGTATGCCACCCATAGGGGGTTAAGCCTTGTGGGCTGGGAGGCATGTGTGTGCTTCCAGGCTTGGTGGAAAGGAGGCAGTCTTCATGCTCTTATCAAGCATGCCACCCATAGGGGGTTAAGCCTCATGGGCTAGGAGGCTTATTAGTGCTCTTGGGCTTGATCAAGGAGGGTGATCAACCTCCAAGGTGGATTGAGGATGGAAGGGTGGTCCACCTTCCATGCTCTCACAGTACAAGGGCGACCAACCTTGAGACTACGGTTTGCAAGCATTTCAATGAATTCCTAATAAGATTATTATGGGAGTCCATATTGGAATGGCTATTGCATTAATTAGAATTTTGATGTGACTGATGTGCATGGATATCATGATGTTTACTAATGACTAATAATATATATTATCATGGCTTATGAGCTAATCTCAATTTCTAGTGACTAGTATTGTGTGTAGGACCTAAACCAAGATTTATCTTACAAAGGACAATTTAATTGGTAATTTCATTATTCTTAAATGTATTACATTTCTTATTTTGGTTGAAATTGTGGTTTTAGGGAAAAATCTAGGAAAATCCCAAATAGGGGACATTACAACAATCCCCTTTTATATCATCTTTTCAAACTTTTGAGAAATTATATCTTATTTCTTATAAATTGACCTTTTCAATTTTTACTTTACTTTTGAGCCCCAAAATAAGTAGATGAAAGAGCAAAAGCAAATTTCTTCTTGGTCTCGTTAGTTGTTTTGGGGCAGCTGATTTCTGATCCTTCTTCTTTTTGCTATTCTATAATTTCTTATCCTTGTTACTACGTTGTCCTCGTTCCTTTGTGCCATGGTTTGCAACCAAGGCATGTGACTTAGAAAACTTTAGAGTGTCCATTTGGGTTAGCTTGTCTTGCTCCCGTGTGAGAAGTAGCAAAATCATCCAAAGATGGCATGGTGAATTTAGACCCAAATGCATCCTTAGTAGAATAGAAGGTAGAAACCATTGTTCCACGAGGATTCGCCCCACCCCCCCAATCTAGGCATTGTAGCGCTCGGAAAATTAAGAGTACTTCCAATCCATTTAAATCAGCATTAAAGAGAAATTAAGAGTATTAAATTTATTCAAACCATTATAAAAAGGTTTCCAAGAAGTCAACATTGTTCATAACACTTTCAAATGATATTAATAAAGAGAATTTAAATTGCATTTCATATATATAATAAATACATCAATGTAATGTATCAAGATTATACAAAACATAAGTATTTCAAATGACTTTCTCATGTACATATATTCAACCTTACTTGGAAGAATCAACAATTCTAATAGAAACATCTTTTCTATGCTAAGTTATAAAAACTTTAACTCCTCAAAACAATGTTACATTTCAAATCATACTTCTATTTCAAAGTTACAACAGAGAATGTCAATTACATATACATTAAAAATGGGCTTCACAAGCCAATGCTGAATAATACACAAGTACATTAATAGCAAATAAAACTTGGAACCACCAACCGCCGTGACACCTTCGGTCTTCTTGCGAGCTGGGGCCAAGAATGTGATTCAGGCACCTTTTCCGCCCAACCACGAAGTCCATGACTTCCCTGGGTCCCTTCCTAACTCGAAGGAATCCCCGGCCCTGCATAAAGGAGCCTAGCAACCCGAAACAGTAAAACAGGAGGGAACTCTCGATGCGTGCCTGATGCCTATATGCATTTCTAACATGAGAAATAAACACATTTCTTGCAACAGGAGGTGGCAGAGACTATATAAATTTCTAGGCTTTTAAAATAAACAACCCATCTATTTCAATGGTACAGTGCTTGGCCAAGCAAAATAATACAAGTAAATGGTAGTTTAGAAAAGGTAATACTACCGTCTCTGTTGGCCCACCTTCGGCACCCTGTCCCGGAAGTTACCATAGTGAAGTATAAATAAATACCAAAGCAGAAAATTATGCATTTTCGTACATGTTTTCAATCATTCAATTATTTCTAAAAGAATTTTCAAATATGAAATTCAGAACCTCCTTTGTAATTTCAGTAGTAAAATGTCATTTATTCTTTGGCAAGTAACCCTTTTGATTTGGATAAAGGCTCTGTTTTAAAGAAGAACATATATATATCTTCATACTTTTCAATGCACTAATAGAAAGAAAGAACAGTGTTTTCTGTTTTCAGTATGCATTTCTATTCCTTCCAAGCTCAGGCTGACTGACAGTTTAATTCCCAATTTCAATACAGGTTACAGAGTAATAATAATATACTGAACAGTGCAATTTATTCATAAATTCTGAGGTTTGAAAGATAATCTTTCGTTCAAATTTTGATGTTGTATTCCTTTACTCAGGTTTGTTCTGCTGTAAGTAAGTGTAAGTTTAAGTAATTAAGATGCTTTCCAGTTTACATGGTTTCTTCAAAACAGTTCTGTTCTTGTTTCAGGTTTAACAATTCTGAGATCCTTGTGTATAATTAACAGAGTTCATACTACTTTCTGGAAATGATTTTCCCTGTTTTCAACTTGTATTTTGGCACATATAAGCATGGATATCAAGATGCTTTCCAGTTTACATGGTTTCTCAAGACATTTCTGTCCTTGTTTCAGGTTTGACAATTCAGAGATATCTGTGTATAATTAATAGAGTTCATACTAATTTCTGGAAATGATTTTCCCTGTTTTCAACTTGTATTTTGGCACATAATTAACAGAGTTCATACTATTTTCTGGAAATGGTTTTCCTGTTTCAATTTGTATTTGGCACATAAATGCATGGATATCTATATATATATATATGTATGTATGTGTGTAGAAAATCATGTACAACTGTGTATAAAAAGAAATTCTGGTTTACAAATCTGTTCAAAGAATTCACTGGCCGCGCACACAGAACAGGGTAATTTTTACATGGTTTCCTTACTGGCATTGAGTGACTAAAGGGCTCAGGGAAGCCCTTGCCCCTCCCATGGGGAGGGGACGGGCTGAGAGGGGCTCGCGCCTCCTCCACAGGCCGCGGCCTGTGGAGGGCGCGAGCCTCCCACAGTCCACGACCTTCCCACGGGGAGGGCAAGGGAAATAATCCCTTCCTCCTTCCTCTGGTTAGCAATTTCAAAACTCAGAATAAAGGAAGACATTTTGCCCAGTATAAACTGTATTCGAATTTATCTCAAAGACATTTTGATTTTATTCAGATGACAGAATTTTTATGCAGACATATATATATATATATACATGGGAATTCAAATTCCTGTGCATATATATATATGCATAGATATATATTTAGGTTTATATCATTTCAATAAAATGCAGACTTGCAACAAAATGAAAACCCTAATTCTGAAGGAAGAATGTGTATTCTATAATTGCAACACAGAGAAGTAAGCCGTTACCCAGATTTCAAAACGAAATTGGAAAGATTTCTCAGTTGTTTGTACTTTAATCAGAGAATAAAACATTTCATTCCTTCCATTTCCTTACTGCAGTTTTAAATAAAATTAAAAGAAGGCATAGCAATGAAAAGAACCTGGCAAAATTTGCTTCCAGTGCAGATGCCCAACAATACCTTCTTCCCTCTGTTCCAGAGCTCTCGGATATTCTCAATCGAAGTCCTCTTTTCTTTCTTAAAGCCCTCTTCCTCTTTTTTGAGGATCATGCATAAAATTTCCAGATGACAGATCGAATTCTCATGCAATTCTTAAGGATTGCCACATGCCAAGTGAATTGTTGGTTTTAAGACAGAATTTCCAGAGCCCAATGTTCTCTCGGGCTGTTCATTCTTCATTATTTTTTTGGAGAATTCACCATATACCAAAACAGAAATATATATATATATATCCCTTTTTATGTAAATTTATAATTTCATTTTAAACACAATGTTATATTCCATTATTTATTTTGTTTTATTTATAATTAAAATTTCATTTATGCAAAACACAATATTCTATTCTTTTATTTATTTTGTTTTATTTTTAATTATATTTCCTTTAAAACAGATTTTTCCTTTTGTTGCTCAAATATAAATGAGGAATAATTAAAATAGAATAAGCCATATTATTTCCACAATTTCTAAGGTTAATTAAATCGTAATTTAAATTTGCTATGCATTCATTTTCACGCAATCACATTGAGAAACAAACATGACCTAATGCAGCTACATGCTTTAAGTGGTGTGTGCGTAATCGAGAGCTTCTCCTCTTTTACCCTGTCGGAAAGCTAACCTTCTTTTCCTCAATCACACTCTTGGCCTTCGATCACCTGCCACTCAAATGCACTCAGGCGTGCAAAAACAAAAGTGTATTAGTAACCATTGTAGAAACGTAAATTTAAAAATTAAATCAACATTCCTATTTTATATAAATGCACTCATAATTCTTGAAAGAAAACAATTATTTTTCTACATTCCCATACATCAAAGCATAGTATCATAATTCGTATATTAAATCCCATAAAGTCATGGTCAAACATTATCAAAATAAGTCATGGTCAAACATTATCAAAATAAGTCATGGTCAAAATAGCATCAAAGTATGAGACGTGACAGGCATTTCGGAGATTGGGACATTTTGAGGACTTGGAGACGGTTGAGAAACATCCCCTCACTATCCCGCCACCTTCTTTGGGACTTGAGAAACTCCGCGGGGATGGTTGGACGTCTCTGAGACATCTTAGGGATGCCTAGCCATCCCTTGAGCATCTCAGGGACGCCTGAGCATCTCCCGTGCAGGAAAAAGTGTTTTTTTTTTAAATATTTAAAATGCCTTGAGCTTCGTGCCTTGGGCGTAGCCCTAAAGGCTTGTGGGACCCCTCTCCAAACACACTAAGTCTACAAAACACTCTAACTCCTCTTTTTTAGCTCACATTTGCATTTCATGTTTTTGCAACAGCTAGGTGAAGAGGAGAGAAAACAGTGAGAAGAGCGGGTGAAAGAGTGAGATTAAGGTGCTGCAAGTGCAAGAGATGTGAGAAGGAGAAAAAAGAAGAGGAGGAGCAGCATTCTACACCAACTTAGAAGGATTTTTCAAGCACAAGGTAGGTTTCTATTGTTGTTTTTTGAAGTTTTTTCAATATTTTTTTGGTTTTTTTTTTTTTCTAAGTTTTTAGATTCATTTTCAAAACATAGTTTGATGTTGAATCTTGATGGAAAGATAAAAAATGAACAATGAGCCTTGAAATGAAAATATGAATATGCATTTGTAGCCATGTTTATGAAATTATGATTAATTTTTTTTAATCATTAGCCATTGTCCACTCATTAGTATCATGGTTACATGTACAAAGGGCCCATATTTTCTTAAGGCAGTTGATTGTTCAAGGCATCGCAAAGATGTTGATTTTTAGTTTGAGGTCCTCAAGGAGGCTATTGAGGAGGTTGGGCCACAAAATCTGGTCCAAATAGTGACAGATGCAACACATGTGCAAAGCTGCGGGGAGACTTGTTGAGGTAGTTTATAGGCATATTTGGTGGACTCCATGTTGTGTGCTTGCCATGAACAATGCACTCAAGGACATGGGGAAGATTGGCTGGATTAGAGTAGTGGTAAATGATACGAGAGATGTGTAGATGTTTATTTGCAACCACCACACATCACATGCACTCTTCAGGACCTTCTCTAAGAATGATTTCCTAAAACCTATTGATACGAGATATGCTTCCTATTCATTCTCTTGGAGAGAATGATTGAGTTGCAAGAGGCACTGCAACTCATGGTTATGACTAGGTTGGCCGAGTCTAAGACAGAGAAGGGGAGGAGGGTGAAGGATACGGTGAAGAGTGATGTGTTTTGGAGTGATGCAAAATATATTGTCTCCATCATTACTCCAGTTTTCCAAGTCATCAGGTATGGGGATGCGGATGCACCTAACCTTGGAGAGATGTATGAGTGCATCGATTCGTTGCTTGATCAGATGAGGGTTGTTGTGCGAGAGGACCCCACATTAGCATTCTACCATGAGCACCTTCAGCCAATCATTCACAGGAGATGGGAGAAGCTCAACACTCCCTTGTACATGGCAGCCTATGCATTGAATCCTAAGTGGTACAAGACTAGGCTTGGTAGAGTGACACCGATAGAGGATGCGGAGGTGAAGGTAGGGTTCTTCAAGTGCATTGAGAGGATGTATGATGCTGTAGACGCCAACACGATTTGCACTGAGTGGACCAAATTTGCCACTCTTAGGGCTTATTCAGATGCGGCCAAGATGGATATGGCAACTATGGAGTAGGAGGACCCAATTTTGTGGTGGACTTGCCATGGATCAGGATCTTTGACTACCACTCTAGCCATCTGATTTTTATCTCAAGTTTCTAGTTCTTCAACTGTTGAGAGGAACTGGTCTACATATAGCTTCATCCACTCTCTTAAGAGGAACTGTAATGTCCCCTCCTAGCCTCTGAGTGGTGTTTATCCTTTAGCCTATTCTAGTGTTCATGAAAACTAAACATAATTAGTAAGGGAACTTAGTTCCAATCCTTTCTTAGGGTTTTTAGAACTTTTTGGTGGACTTTCTATTTTTAGTAGGGGTCCGGTTTAGTACTTACTGCTTACAGTAAGTTAGGTTGCATATTAGTTTCTTCACCAGTTTGAGTTTTAGAGTATTTGCTATTTTAGAAAGTCAATTTATTGAAAGTTGGTTCAAGTTAGGCTACTCTCAACAATGTCATTTTAGTTGGCGTTGGGTTTGCTAGGGTCAGATTATTTAAATATCTATATTTCCTCTCTCGAAAATGATTTTAATAAAGTTATTTTATAACTTTATTGAGGGTCAGAGGGGGTCATAAAATTGTACCTTTGCGTCTAGTACAATGACTTAAAGTTGTTTTAAAGAGCAACAAAATCACTTTTGAAGGCTGGATAAGGGTGACGCCTAGGAGGCTGAGTATAAGTTAAAAATTAAAATAAATCAAATGCAAAAGGTAAAGGGTGTGAGATTTTAGTGGAGGATTAGGGTTTTGCTAAGCTAGTCGCCCTAATTTCTTATTGAGACTTTATATCCTCTTTTTGAAGCCTCATTTCAGTATGTTGAGAAAGGATGCATAAGGAGATGCTACTAGAATTACTCCAGAAGTCTGCAATCAGGTGTTGAGGACGAAAACCCTTCGCATTAAGGAGTTGGTTTCGGTAGTGCAAGACCTACCCTAGCTGGTTGAGGTGTGGTTCCACCCAAGGATCACTTCAGAGCTTTATTGTTGCAGTTTCAGTCGAGAAATATGAAGATATTTGAGTATTTTTGATGGTTGACAGTTGGGTTTTGGCTTGTGGTAGCTTAGTTTCATTTTGGTGTGGATTTTCAAAGTGTTTGAAGGTGTTTCAGAGATTTCTGGGCATTTTGGTAGCTGGGACTGAACCTGGTTATTTGATCATAATTCCTTATTGGTTCGAGATTGCATTCTGTGTATTGGATATTTGGATTCTCCTAGCCTAGGCGACCAAGAGCATATATCTGCAATATTTTATTGAGCTAAAACTGAATTTTAAGGCCAGGTTGACCTCTCCTAGGTGGCGCCATTTGTGGGTGATATCAAAGTTTTGAAGCCTGCTGATGTATAGGCTTTCTCATAGCTATCTGGGCCTGTTATTCATTGGTGCTAGGTGTGGTAAGAAGGGAACGTGGCATCTCAGCTGGTGTTTCAGTTCATTGGAGGTTTGAAGTTCAAGTTTGGCTGTTAGCAAACAATTTCCAGGTCTGAAAATACATTATTTCTGAGTTGTAATGAGCTTGTTAAGGACTGAAATATTTTTGATATTATTTTCTGAGCAATACAAAATCTGAAAGTTATCATTGCAAGCTAGTTTTTAATTTTATTTTCTGCATAGAAGTTATCTATCTATTTGGCATGTTGAATCAATGAATGGCATCATAAACTCATGCAAAACATCATCAAACAAAGCACTATCAACACATCAGCAAATCAGAAAAAAAAATCAGAGGTCTTATATTACAGGAACAAACTTACCTCTAGGAGAGTAGAGAAGCTTGTGGCTGTACATAGTGCTTTGCATTTCATTGACCACAAAACACTTGTGTACAAAGAGAGTCCAGTAGCATGATGGGATGTAGAGCCAGAGGAGCCAACGCAGATTGATGAGGATGTTTTGACTTCAGATGCAGGGCTGGTTGGTGTTAGTTTGGTAGAGCTTGACCACGAGGATTCCAGTAGTTTGAGTGATGAGGAGTTTGGGGACGATTAGAGGCCTCCCTTCACTACATTTTGCATTTTGTACTTATTTTGATATCAATGTATCATGCTACTCATTGTAATCATCTTTATGATATGATATTATGATGTGACATGTCATATTTTCAATCTAATAGAAATCTCAAATTCGACAATTTCATTTGTCAAATTTTACTTACTTTTAGTCTTTTAGTAATAGTATTCAAGTATTTAAAATGTTAGTATTTGCAATTTTGCTATTTTACTAATTTGCCAAAGTTTAATTTGAAATGTAATTCTTAAACATCTTTTTATAACTAGTTATTCAAGTACTATATGTATATTAGTGTCAGCCCCCTGCCGCCATCCCCTTGCTGTCCTCAAACTTAGACCCTTTGTCCCCTCGTCCCCAAAACCCGTCCCTGATTGGGGATGCGTCCTTGTCAAGAAAATCCGTGGAACATTGGTAGAAACAAATACTGAATATTCAGAACTTAGCTTAGAGAGAATACTTAGAATCAATTGTTCATCTTTCTTGTCAATTCCACAACTGCAATTTCAATTCGGTGAAGAAATCTTAAATTGTGTTGAAGTTGCCTAGACTTAAATTGATTAACTCTTTTCTTAACATGTGACCCCTCATAAAATCATGAGTGCCAAGTAGAGTCTCTAGCTTAGTCCATATCTCATTTAGTGTATTCAAAGTTTCAATATGAAAGAGCAAATTAGGAGATTTAGACAATCACAATGCTCCATATGCTTCATCACATCTATTAAACCACTTAAGCTTTTTTTCAACTTTAGCAGGTTCAATTTCTAGTTCCATTGTTATTTTATGCAAACCAAGATTTAAGTGAATTTTGCATTTCTAGTCGCATTTTGTGGTCTTTAATCTTTGACTTTTGAAGGTCATGTTTTAAATCACAACGCGATTTTATTTTTTCGTCCTTTTTCGGAAGAGTTTTCTTTGCTCGCGATCTGGGTATTTCCAGAGCTCGTGTTCTGTGCAACGTTTTCCTAGTTGTGCGCGACAACTTCCTGGGCGTTGTTTGTTCATTCGTGTTGGATTTTTGGTGGCTCTTTCTAAAAAAAATCAAATTGCTTTTTGTACCTTTGTTCTATTTTGGCGTGACCTCTCTGTGAAATCGTGATTTGGCATTTGGAGTTCTATACGTTTATTTCCTGGCCGTTGTGACTTTTCATCGTTGATGGGTTTTTAATTATTTTTTGTCACTTAAAAAAAATCTGTCTTGTGGTTTTTTTTAGTAATTTTTTCTCCAAAATTTTGATGGGTTTTGCAATTTTTATCCCTATAAAAAAATTATACTTGGGTTTCAGATTTTTGATTTTTTGCCTAAAAAAAATCATGGGAGGGTTTATAATTTTTTCCTAAAAAAAATTAAGGGTTTGCTCTTGTATGCCCTAGTCAAGGTTTTCGCAGTTCAGGAGGGCTCTCTGGTTTCTGGAAAGGTGTTTTGATTTGAACATATGAGGGCCGTGGTGGCCCTCTGGCAGCCTATGGGTAGCACTACTAGTATAGGTGGCTACTCGGTCAGTGATTGGTTGAGAAATGCAGCGGTTGTTGGTTTAATGGTCAGCGGTTTTAGAAACTGTTTGCAGTTTATTAAATAATTGTTGGCGGTTTAGATTTACCACCTACCTAGCAATTTGTGAGTTGCTAGGCGGCTAGCCACTTTCAAGCCACGATTGTTGGCTTGAGTGGCTCAATCTTGCAATCCTGCAAACTACAAGTCGCGGGTGGCTAGTAAGCTGCAATGCTTAATTTTTTTTATTTTTTAATTGTTTTTGAATTTTTTTTGAAAAAATCACACGGATCTAATGTTGGGAGGGTTGTACGGCCCTCTTGGCAATTTTTTTTGTCTTGGTGGCTCCTGACTTTGAATATGGACAAATTTTATGTCAAATTTTTTCTCCTCAGTCCCTTGAACATAATGGTAAGGTCTATTTTGGTCAAAAATGCCCCTACAAAAAGCTATTTCTTAGGTTTGAGCTTCAAACCCCTGTTTACAACTATGTTAAATGATCCAAATTAGATGAAATGAAAGCCAATCTTGACTTTCTCAAGCCTCTTGGACGCATTGGAATAGTCAAAAATATTGCCAGTATAATCATAAATATTGAAATCATACATATCTCACAAAACACATATTCAATATGAAGAAGTTATTAGATCTTTGTAAGCCCTTTCTGATTCTCAAGATCGTTCAAAATGCAAGAGATCATACAAGATCTTACATGAAAAACTCAAACTCTTAATTAGGAATCAATGAATTCAAAATTCTCAAAACAAAGCTTTGATACCTTGTTAGAAATCTAAAATAGATTGAATAACCCAAGGAACTTTATAAGAGAAATTCAAAGCTACATAAATTGGAAAAACATAAACAATGCAAACCAACAACTCCGAGAGATATGCAATGTCAAGTTGACAGAATTGTATTAAGAGCTTCCAAGATGAAAAATACAAGATAGTGAGTTTATATAGAACTAAAGATAAGATGGAGGTGGCAAATCAACCAATAGGAATTGACCACCAATAAACATTAATATTAAATAATACTCACTTTATTATCCTAGCAAGCTAAATAAAAGTGTAGGAAAAACCTATGACTAAGGGAAAATAAATTAACCTACTAGGAAAATGAAAGCCTACAACAATTTTTTGTTAAAGGAAGCTCCTTTTTCTTGGGTTATAAGTCTAACAATGCAACTTAAGCTCTTGCACTTATAGAAAATTCTAAATTGGCTCATTCTTTGAATTGTTGTTTTGGAGGTGGAGGGATATGCTCAAGTAATCATTAATGGATGCATTGAAAACTATCTTAAAGATTGAAATCAGAAAAGCGTTAATGAAGAAGTCAAGCGTAGAGGGCTAAGTTTTCAAGTTATCAATTTCAGGCATTACTTTAGAGAAAACAATAGGATAATGGATAAATTAGTAAATGTGGTTGTTGTTCAATTTATGTTTTATGTGAAGATAAGCTTTGATCGTTAAGAGTGGCAAACTAGTGATGCAATAGTTCATGAAAAGGTAATTTGTAACCTTTTAACTCCCCCAATTTCCAATCTCCAACTTATTAATTTGTTTGTTGTGGCTTGCTTATGTATTATTATAATGGCCGCCATTTTGTACAAATCTCGTGTCATCATGTGGGATGGTATTGTTTACTTGGAGAGCTCTTATTTTTCCCTATGTGAAAGAAGTGCACAGTTCTTTATATCTTGGATGAAGTGGTTTATTTGGTAGGACTTGAATTTCATTTTGGTTTGTGCTATTACTTAGAGATTTTTGTTTGGGATGAAGATAGGTAAGCTAGTGTGAGGTTTTGAAGATGCCATTTTCAAGTATTGCTTCATAGAAAACAATAGAATGTTGTAGCTCAGTTTTTTCCCTGTGAAGGCAAACCTTGATCATAGAGAGTGGCAAATTGATGATACAATAGAATGTGAAAAGGTAAATAATTATCCACCTCCCCCAATTTCCAATCCTCAACTCATTAATAGGGGTCTTCTTGCTTGCTTATGCATTATTATAATGGTTGCCATCTTGTACAAATCTTGTCTCAACACATGGGATGTTATTGTTTACAAGGGCAGCTATTATCTTTCTGCCTAAGTGAAAGATGAACACATTTCTTTATATCTTGGATGAAGAAATTTATTTGGTAAGGCTTGAGTTTCAGTTTGGTTTGTGGTGTTGTTCAATGGTTTTTGTTTGGCCTTTGGGGCTGTTTGGGATGAAAATAGATAAGCTAGGGCAATGTTTTCAAGTTATCAATTTCAAGAAATAGAAATCAATAGGATAGTGGATAGATTGTAGATGTGGGTATTGCTCAATTTCCATTTTCTGCTAAGGTTAGCCTTGATCATAAATAGTGGCAAATTGATGTTGCAATAAAATGTGAAAAGGTAATTTGTAATCTGCTACCTTCCCTAATTTCTGATCCCCAACTCATTAAGAAGGGTGTTGCAGCTTCATTATGCATCATTATAATGGCTTCTATTTTGTACAAATCTTTTGTTGTCACATGGGATGTTATTGTTTACAGGGGGAACTATTATCTTTCCTTATGTGAGAGGTGTGCATGGTTATTCATATCTTGGATGAAACAGTTTATTTGGCAGGGCTTGAATTTCATTTTGGTTTGTGGTGTTGGTCAGTGGCTTTTGTTTAAGCTGCAGAGCACTTTGGGATGAAGATAGGTAAGCTAGGGTGTGATGTTGCATAGAGGGGTGTTGTATCAAACCAGTGGCTGAAGTGCACCTTCAATATCAGGGATTATGTTGTGATAGTCTTTGTGAAGGGCTTTTGGGACCTGATAAGCTGGAGAACTCTAGGGTTCTGTGGACACCTTTCTTTGTCTCCTAGTGTATTTTGTGGAGATAGTTGGGGCAAAGAGATGCAGTTTTTGGTCATGGTTTGAAGTACTCAGTTCTTGGGGGCTGCATTTAGAAAGTTGAGGAAATGTCAGAAAATTGTATGAAGGATGTTTAAACATTCTGCCTCGATTTGGAATTTTATGTTGATAACAGGTAACTCTGAGAAAAGGAAATCTGGAGGCTTCAATCTTGTTTATGCTTCCTTCAATTTCCAAGGGGGCATTGTAAGAGTGGTTTAAAAGAATTATATTGAACTTGGGGTGATGGTAGTAGATAGAGCTGATGGGGCTGCAGCAGTCCCTGCACCTTTTTAGTTTGCAGTTCATCCGTTGGGATGGTTTTTGTTTTGTCTATTTTATAATATTTGTGCCATTATATAATAGGAAGTTTTATATAGATATATTGCCTTTCTAGCACTTTTGTAATCACATTTTACTTAGGGTGTGGGTCCCCAAAGAGCACACAGCTATATTATCTTTAAAAAAATGCCCGTATATCATTATTTATTACCATTCAAACATTTTAGTTGTGGTTGAAATATATGATCTAGTATGGTATCTATTAATAATTAAAAGGTCTTTGATTTCCAAGCATGCAGTTTATCCTTTGTACTATGCAGACAAGATTTGTTTTGCTTTACTTGAAGTTTGAAGTATATTTGTTTCTATGTCTAATTTATGAATGCACAATAATTTTGGATGTAATCATGTTTGACATTTGGCTCTCTCAGTTGATTTTTGTTACAAGGGATTGTTCTAACTGTTATCTAGCCTTAGATTATTTCTTTTAATGTTTCTGCATGGAGAATACTAACATTGGTATACCATATTGTGTATCAGGTTCATGCTAATTTCAAAGCACGTACAAGTTCCATCATTACTTTATACCCTGGTAATAAGAAGAGATCAAATCTAATCATTTTCTTTCCTTTCTTTTAGGTTTTGTGAACTATAAATTCTTTATTAAGATCCTATTTTATCTATATGCTTCAATAATGTGAAAAGGTTGAGACTAATTGATAAATAATGTTAAAAGGTACCATTCATATTGTTTTCTTGAATTTGATCTAGAGTTAAGAACAATATCCATAGGAGACTGGGATGAGAAAGATGATGAATCTTTTTAATACTCAGGAATGGCCAAAATGGGTCAGTGGGAATCAAAATACAAGGTGTTTTATTAAAAACAGTTGTACAATGTAAATTCTTTCCTCAAAGGATCTTAAAGAAAAGTCTGATATAGTCTGAAAATTCTTGAAATAAAGACAAAACCAAAAGAACAGAGGGAGTCTTTGAGAATGCCTTCAGGAGAAAGGCCTAGTCTATCGCTGTTATGGCCAGCACTTGAAGTTCGATCCACAAAGAATTAGTTAACTGTATATTTGAACTATTGTAGGATAGTCAGAGACAAGTCATGGTGCAGAAGACACCTAAGAAAGGTGGATGATATTATCAGTTGTCCATCATCACATCATTATTGGATCATCCCTATGATGAAATTTCCAAATGTTTGAATATATGCTTGTACTTCTTTGGCTGATTTGGCATTAATGCTAGCATCTAATCTGACCTATGAATCTCATTAATTACCCTCATAGATGGTGTCATTTGTCATGTGCTGAATCTAGAAAAAGAGATTTTAAGGTAGTCTGTAGCTGATGTTAACTACTCAAACCTGTTGAATGGACCATAAACCTTGTGTTAACCCTCGTTCATTGACTGTCATGTCTGTTGCATTGAATCAAGAGAATTGTTGTTTGACTGCATTGAATTAAGATGTGTGTTATTTAACTGCACTGACCAACAAAGAGTGCTGCACTGACTATGCTGCCTGCTGTACCAGTTGTGGTGATTGCTTTATCTTTAAAATATGCTGCATCAACTAGAATATTTACTTGTTGACCAAATTAGAAAAAAATTGACTGAACATTTATGAAGGCCTATTGACTTTGTTAACAAGTCCTAATAGGCATTTATTGTTTTACTTGCAGACAGTGAATTGAATTGCTAGAAATGAATAACAGTGTCATTAAAAGCATTTTGATGGTTATGAATGAGTTACCACGTTTCAATTGCCCCCAAGGGGACCCAAACTTCTTATTGTGTGCCCTGAGATGGGGCTAAATGCTAACTTACTCCATGTCATGAGAGGAGGCTCAGCTTTGAGAGGAATCCTTTTTCCCACGACAGACCATTATTGTATACATGGTGTTCTGTATGGGAGCTAGTTTAAGTAACACTATCTTTCTCAAAATGGGACTCTGTTATGGTTTGGAAAAGGTGGGAGGGGATTGCAGGAAAGGGGGAAAATCTGGTAGTACTACATGTCACAAGATAGGAGCCCCACATTTTATAATTTGTATACATCTTTACACTTACTTTCCAAGATGGACTTCCTTGTCTTGAGGTGAGGTCTAGGGTTGATTATGTTTTTCCTTTTGGAAAGGGACAAAGATAGTTAGTGTCCTTTTATGTAAGGGATGTATCATGTATATATTATATTACATTAATTAATTAACTATATTCATGAAATATCTTGTCCTGTGAAAACTCGAAAAACTAATATCTGATCTTTCCCCAAGGGCTTACAAATTGTTAGCAATTTGTTTACTTTTACACAACTTAAACCAGAATAGTGTGTGGGGTAAATCACTCTTCAAATTATAACAAGAATCTCCCTAGGATCTAAAACTATCCCAGACCTAAGTTGCTAGTTGGGGTTTGGGTTTGCAATGCAATGGCTCTCTTTCATCCCCAAGCTTTGTACAATTGGCAATGGCCATACACAATGCCATGTATGTGGATGACTATAAACATACTCATAATTTGCATAAAACAAAATGCTTATATTTCATCAATTCAATGTCAAATGCCAGTACAAATTTGCAAGCAATAATGTTTGTATTTCTCGTTATTGAGAGCATCGAGCTCAACAATCAAGCTCAACATTTGGTTGATTTGAGCCACAAGCAGCTGTAGTACCACTCCCACTAGCCATTTCATGTGTACATTCTGCCTCATCTAAAAAGACTAAGGGAAGTTGCATAGCAAGAATGTCTAAGTCAACACACTTAGGGGTTACATTCCAATTTCTTGGTGCCCCCCTCATTGTTTTCGGCTTTCTAATGTGACAAGAGATGATATTTGGAATATGTATAGACCAAACCCTCTACTTGTTTTGCAACCAATTAGTTGCACTTAACTAAGTAGATAAAGGAGTATATACTTCAATTCTAATTAGTTGAAGAAGAACTTGCAACTTGTTGAAATTGCATACAAACTCAATACAGGATTTAAATTATATTTGAATGTATTCTCCATAGATGTACCAATAATAAATTATATTGCAATCTGCTCTTAAAACGATTATTATACTTTGGCCTTAATACGATTTGTCCATACACCTTGAACAACTAATCTAACTATCTTCACGACAAACTCTAGACATCAATCTCACCAACAATCTCAAGCTTGTCATTAGGGATAACAATGACCGCATGTGTATGCACCTTTCACATCAATGACAACATTATCTTCTTTTGATAACAATGACAACATTTCCAAAAAAAACTCTCCTTAATTCATGTTTTGCTGCTTCTTCCTTTCTTGATGGAAAATCTTTATGCTGGTTAAAACATTTCTAAACAAGATTCTTCAAAGGAAAAAATTTCATCTAGAATTTGCTCTTTGAAATAAAAGTCTCAACTATTAAAGACCTCTTGATTGCTTCCTATAGAGATGGAGGTTCGAAAGATTTGACAAAACCTTTGAGGAGTTCAAATAAGCCTTCTATGAACAACATTATCAGCCTTCTTTCAGTGATATCAAGACCCATTACAGAAAGTTTCTCAAAATCAACTTAATTCTCCATAGTTCTATATTGTTTGAGTTGCACCAACTCCTAGAAATGAATTTCAAAGTTTATTCTATCAAACCTCTCAATTAGCCTTCTACTGCATTCATCATACAAATTTATGAGGTTTTCTCCTTGGATAATCAATCCACGGTACCACCATTCATGAGTTATGCCTTAAAGTGAAGAGTAGCAAACTTAGTGGCTTTATCTTCTATCATTGGTTTGAGAGACATGTGTCTAGTTTTTGTATTCAATTCCAAACTGTACACTTGTTTGAGCCATCAAAAGTAGAAAGTGTCAACTTTCTTGATGCATATTGAATATCTCTCTAATTTGCTTGAGGCCCTGGTTTAGATCTTGGGCCATTTCTTGTTTAATTAAAATTTATGAAGTTTGTTAGAGTCATTTCAGCCTAAATTTCTATGGGTAGAGCTCTGTATTCAGCATAACATGCAATAATTTCATTCATCATAGGAACTTGAACTTCTACTTTTAGTATTTCTTCCTCCCTACAAAGGAAAGTAGGGTGGAATGATCTAACAATAGTGATGAGCACACAATGATACTGAGAAGGGGGTTGAATCAGTATCTAACAATCTTTTATTTTTCAAACTCAATTAATTACATCAACTACACATGCAAGATCTGGCAATTATGTACACAATGAGAACACGTGATTTACGTGGAAACCCATTCGGGAGAAAACCACGTCACAATATTGCTTATATATATTATAAATCAATCTTCTTCTTCTTCTTGTAGGCACCAACCTACTAGAGACTCCAATCTGCACTTGACGGAAATATAGGCTTCAACCCCCCACACAAACTGAGCTCCAACCCAGCAAGAGGCTCCAACCTCTTAATCCTTCAATGGCTAATATAGTATGCTTCTTCACAGGATCTTCCTCACACAAATCTGATTACAACTCACACAATATCCTTCTTTCAAATCCGATCACTATCCACACAATTACCTTCTTTCACAAATTTGATTACAGTCATTCACAATCTTCCTTTTAAATCTGATCACTATCATGCACAATATCTCTCACAAATCTGATCCAATCTATGCACTAATTCTTTTCACACAAATGATCACAATCATGGCATAATTTTCTGCCTTACCATCTGCTCAAATTCACTTTACAATCTGCTCTTTTACCCAGAAAAATATATCATTAAAATTCTTCTCTTCACAACATCAATACTGTCTTCATATATTCTGATATAAATCTGAATTACACTTCATATTTTCTTCTTTGGATCTCCTTTTTATTCACATAATTTATTGGTATTGTTGCTTTTAATTCCACATATCTTCCATTGCGACTTCATGGAGGGATGTGTTGTTTGGCAAAAGAGGTGACTTTTATAAAATAAATATATCCTTTTGTTAGACTTAATCAGTGCCTTTAATTAAACAAAATCACTTCTTTATTTATTCATCATAATATCTTCTCAAAATAAATCAGTTTTATTCTTTATCTTTTGCTCCCTCTCTTTGCTAAAAATCAGAAATATTCCTTTTATTGTTTCACATCCTTTATAACATTATCACTGCTCCTCACTAGCATTTTTTTTCCTTTCCACAAAATTCTGATCTATACTGCTGTAGATCTTTCTTAGATTAATTTCACCTTACACATCTGAGATATTTTTCATATTTATCTTTGTGCCAATTCTGCTTTTATTCGTATGGTATTTCATTTAATAACTTGCTTTCATAATACTCCATTCATCTTCTATTTATTTCTCTTTATTTCTCTTCACCAAAAGAGGCAGCTATTCCATTTCAAGTTGGCCTTAATTTATTTTAATTTTCCTTGAAGTTGGCTTTAATTCCCTCAAGAGTGGTGGCAATGAGAAGGGGTTGGCCTTGTCCCTTAAATTTTAAACTTGATGTTGCATTAACCATAGGACTTGAGCGATTAATATGCTTTTGACTTGGGCAATAATTAAGATCATAAATGCGTTTGTCTTAGTAAATAATTAAGAGCATATGCAACACCAATATGAAGCGCTGATTATGATCTAAATCCTTAACATTTGTCTTTATGAAGTCTGCAAGCATATGCCTTTAAACTTAATTTTCTTTAAACTTAATTTGCTCTTCCTTAATTTAAATCGGTGTTCCTTTCCGAACTAAGTCACTGCTTTAATATTATTCACTACCCATTTTATTACTTCATAATTACTAGCAGTGAGTCGTTGCAAATGTGGATTGCTTCATATAGTTTATGTAATAGAGGGGGACGAACCACGTTCAAGGCCCCAAGTCACGGAAGGCCAAGAGCGGAAGGCTGCCCTAACTTACCTCAGCTTAACACGATGTTGGGGAATGCAAAACGAGAATGATGAGGACTATAAAGTCCTTCAATCACCCTACAGACCCGAAATACAGGACGGGGCTATTTCGGGTTCAATACTGTGCCTCAGGAAGCTCTCTGCCCGAGGACAGAAGTGCGGTCTTGGGACGATAGTGCGGCGCGCTGGTGTCTCTCAAGTGCGCCGGTGTCCGTACGACCAGACAACTAAAGAGACAAGGTCGAACCTAAGAAAACAAGCTAACGGCCAACTAACTACTACTAAAGGGCCAAAATACTCTCTAATGTGATAAAGTAAAAATGCAAGAGTTAGGGTGGCAAGAAGGATCTCACAAAGAAATTCGTTCGCTAGCAAGCTCCCCAAAAGCATGTTCACCTACACACAAAGAGGAGGAAAAATGTTGGGTGGCTGTATAGGGGCCTGCCTTAGTCAGACCTCGTTTAGGTGTTTCCACATCCACAGACAACCAAGAAAGCAAGTATGATAAAGAAAGATAGTAATGAGGAACATTGAAACACTACAAAACAGTAAATGTGCTTACTCAACCAAGTAATAGAGGAGAGGAATGGGAAGCTTACCACCTCCACCAAAAACACTCAAGGCTAATGGAGGAGAGAATGAGAGTACTCGAGCCTTTGCTACAATGGTGTGGTCCCAAACTTGCTCTACTGAAGTGATGGAGTAAAGTTGTTGCCGCAATGGAGTGCAAAGTGCTGCTAGAAGTTCTTGAAGTGCTTGGAGTGAGTGCAAGAGTGTGAAGAGGCTGATTTGAATGGTTGGAAGAAGTTGAAGTGCATGTAGAAGGAGAGAATTTGAAGAGGAGATGAAGAAAACGGCCATATTCGGGTCGGTCGGCCGAAGAGGGCATTACAACTTGACCACCAATGAGAAGTGTAACGCCTCTACAGGTTCAGCTGCAGGAATCTGCCAGGAATGTAAGCGCGCCGCATGGACATCTACGTGTCACGCGAGCGTCCCCGACAAAAATTCCCCCACCGACGCTCAAAACAGGCGCTAAGTGGAATGATGGTGTGGTCCCAAACTTGCTCTACTGAAGTGATGGAGTAAAGTTGTTGCTGCAATGGAGTGCAAAGTGCTGCTAAAAGTTCTTGAAGTGCTTGGAGTGAGTGCAAGAGTGTGAAGAGGCTGATTTGAATGGTTGGAAGAAGTTGAAGTGCATGTAGAAGGAGAGAGTTTGAAGAGGAGATGAAGAAAACGACCATATTCAGGTCGGTCAGCCGAAGAGGGCATTACAACTTGACCACCATTGAGAAGTGTAACGCCTCTACAGGTTCAGCTGCAGGAATCTGCCAGGGATGTAAGCGCGCTGCATGGACATCTACGTGTCACGCGAGTGTCCTCGACAAAAATTCCCCCACCGACGCTCAAAACAGGCGCCAAGTGGAATGAAAGCAGCGGGCTTAGGTGTAATTAAGCCTCTGAACTTGGTTTTCTAAAGTGGAGAAGGCAAAAAGGGGAATTTGCCTAAAGGGTGCAAATTCACTCTTATATAGTTTATATGATGAAGGTGCATTCTATGAAGTGAAGTCAACTTTATCGACATTATCTGTCCTTTGACATTAATAACATATTTCAACAACGTCCCCCTTTGTCATTGATGGCAACACAAACATAATTTTCTCCTTTTACATTGCTCCCCCTTACTCTATCTCCCCCCCTTTGACATCGATGGCAAAAGGACACTATACTTCTTTCCTTCATGATATGATTTTTCCTCTTTTTTGTGATGCTCCCCTTGTCTGTAAAGCTCCCTCTTTCTCGGGCTTCCTTTTTCTCTAATTCTCTACTTTTGTCCCTTTGTTGCTTGGGTTATATGCTTCCTCTATAGCTATCCAAATAGATAATTTGGATGATCTTCTCAAGTTAAACACATTAGGAACTTGTTCTGCTATCCAACATTCACTAAACATCTTTACAAAATGGAACATGCTTTCAACTCTTCACAAAGAATCTTCTCCTTTCTATCATGCTTTCACTTGACATTAGTGGCGTCATTCTTCCATTCTTCCATTCTCTCTTTCTGGACTTTCCTTTTGACATCAATAGTAAGAAATCTTCATTTATCTCTAATTTTTCTCTTCCACGAGGTTGTAGCTTTGAACATGTAAGAAGCTACCTTGTTTGCTATATACTTTTTCGATTTCATCAATTGAAGTACTTGGGCATTTCATCAAACAATTAGAATGTAGGCTGTCACTGAGTTTTCTTCTGAACTACAAGCAAATCATATGATGCTTGTCCATGTCAACTTCTAACCTCCACCTATAGCTTTGCGGCCAACAACTTACAATACAATGGAACACGTTGTAGTCATTATGGAGATGCCAGCTTTCCAAGGTATTAAAATCTCTAGTGAATAAGACCACGAACCTCCAGTTGCTCTTTAACACTTAATACACAGAATTCCCAATGCGTCTGACTGCTGAGTCAACATAAGGGGCCCAACAATTCCAATCGAATAATCATATAAACCTGGAATATAAACTTTAGACGCCTCTTTATTAATTCTAGCACGAGTTCCCTTTTCCCGTCACCACGTCTAACACATGAAATGCTCCAGCAATGACACTACTCCACTGTTTGCCTGCTTGAGATTATCACGTCACTTCCTTAAGATCCCACGTTAACAAATACCCCACTTCGATACCCAACTCCTCTTCTGCAATACCAACTCACTCTCCTTAGTATATCCAACCATCAATAATACAAAACTCCTTAGTAAGAAGGCGTTATCCACATTGAATGGCATCGATTTTAAAGACTCTTGATATTCCTACAAATGGGATTAAGGCGACACAACTTCTTTATTCGAAACTCCACGTAATACATTCCTTCAGCATCGATATGTTTTAAACATCCACGTTGCTTTGATCTCTTTTAAAGAACTCCTTCAATGAGCATTAACGACTATAATAAAGAGTTATCGATAGATGATTATTGCGTTAATATTAACATACCCGACTGTTCAACTTCTTTGCACTAAGGTTGTGTCGACTATCCCCTAAAGAATCTATTGATCCCTTTCTCTGTGAATTTGTCACAACTTGCTTTTAACAATCCTTGGAGCTTGGATAGCGTTGACTACTTCTTAATCATCAGGCAATTGCTCGATGACGTCCCAATACTCCTTGAAGGCTGCACTTAGTGAGAAGTTATGAATTTTTTGTTCTCCTCTCCATAGGCTCTCGAACAAGAATATATTAGCCATTTCTTTCATTCACCATATTCTTTACTAGCGATAAAATAAAGTCACCTCATAAAACTCCCAATAAATCTTTGAATGAGACAAAAAAGTGTATTCGAGCTCTGGTGGCTTCATTAATTCATATTGCTCCAAATTTTGTGTAGAATCGAATATGTAATATGCCACGACCTCCCTTGAAGTCTCCAAAGTAACACGATATCAGGTATTTTACTCATGTAATGGTCTGCGGTGGTAATCAAAGTGATGTTGGAGCCAATAAAGTCCTGATGCCTTCTCAATATTGCCCAACTCTCAGATCAAAATACAAATAGAATGGTGATTCCCCTGCTATCGACACTTCACCTTCTCTTTGCATATTCAAACTGGTGTTTTTTGAATCAAATTCCCACATTAATTTCTTTAATTACAAGAAGCACACAACTCCTTTAGTATCCACTTTAATGCCAAGATGATATCCCACCGACTTCTAAAGACTTTCTAATAGTTGTGGGTCCTAATAACACAACTCCCCTGGAGTTTTTTCCAATCTAAGCGTTATTTTCAAATTCAATTCTTGAGAACATACCAATACACCAAGAAAGACTTGTTTGAATATTATGCAGCTGCTATGAATCCGTTAACTCCTCAATTCTCCCAAATTCCTTATCGTTCAATCCAAGCATCTGAATTAAATTTATTTATTCAATCTCAATACTATCCAACTGATCGCTTTGAGAAGTCCATCTCGGTACAAAACTTAATGGATTTTCTAAAACTTCAAATGAACATTAAAGGCCTGTGTGGATTCTGAATTGAATTCCACTTGCAAATTAGATTTTTGTTTCCGACCAAATCATGATTTGAGGGTTTCCGTCCTCAAGTCCCGAGAAACCAAGTTTCTTCCAAAACCAAAAATAACCAAGTCTGCCTGCAAATGAATTCCCAGAACTTTTATTCTATTTCCTCACGTAATTGCTCCCGACTTCTTGAATTCTCTCTTTTCCTTCACTTTTAATTTATTTCTTTTGAGAATTCACTTTTTAAGTAACTTATTTAATTTATTTTACCCTTTCAACTTAAATTACTTTTCGCTCTATTAATTTAAGTTGTCATTTTATAATTCTCTTTTTGACAACTTAAATTAATTTCTTAACTTTATGCTGACACATAAAATTGGGGACATTACACAACATTTTTTATAATTCTTTCCCTTTTCATTGATGATAAAGGGATATTCATTGTACCTCTATCCACTATCTTCTATGGCTTCATTACATCAATAGGGACTTGAATATAAGTATAACCATCATAACTATCCAACTTGCTACTATCCATTTCTTTTGCTTTTCCCAATACATGCTTGTGTGTTCTATCATACTCTTCAAGAAAGGACTCGTTTGGATCATTCTCATCCTCCCATAGCATCTTTATCATGATTTCTTTCTTCTTTCATTGTCTTGAACCTTCTAGGCTTTCTCTCATCTTGACATCAATTCTCCTTCACTTCATTATAAGGTAACTTTCTAGTATGCAATCTGCCATTATCATATCTTTCTCAATGTGTCAAACTTCTTATGCCTTTGATGACTATGTTGTCACCATTCCCACTGTATCTTGTCTTTCAAAGTGTTTCCATGCATGTTCTGAACTATTTTCTTTTGTTGGAGTGTTTATGATTTTTACTTCTTATGTCTTTAATTGTAATGTCCCCTTCTCGATCTTAGGCATTTTTGCGACCGTTAGCCTATCTCCGGAGACCCGTAGGCTACTTGGAAGCAATTTTAGGGTTTCCATGATTCTTGGAAGTTTCTTGTCAACATTTCAAGGGTTTGTTGTTGATGAGGGCCACACCGTTCGAAACCCACACAAATCGCAACAATAGATACCAACACAGAAGATGTGAGACAAAAAAGAAAAACTCACTTTCAATTATTTCAGAAAATGAAATTACATATTCAAAACTTACATGCCAAAGCCTCATGGGCTTGATTCATTACACCAAAATCAACTCTAAAAACAAAATATTATTTGGAGCCACAATCTGCACTCATGGAGCCACCTTGTACAACCCTCACCTAACTCTTTTTATTTTACTCCAATAACCGCTCTAGAATGTTGTAGAAAGTTCAACTTTCCCTTTTGTTTTGGCGCCAAAAGTCTCGTCAATTGATTTCTTGCCTAGGAGGAAATTTTGATGAAATTTAGTCTTTAGAGGAGCAACTTTGCGGGCCCATAACTTTTGATCTAGATGTCCGATTTGCTATTATTGCATATCGTTGGAAAGCTCTCGAAGAGATCTACAATGCATGAACCCACCACCGTAGGTCAGTTCTTCAACTTTTTGAGCTATTTCGGGGCCTGTAAAGTCTTAATATTTAAAATTGAAGTTGCATTGGAGAAATTTCTCAAGACAGAAACTTTAATATCTCCCAAACTGTGCAAGGTATTGCGGTGATTCTTTTGCGGTCGGAAATGTTTTTCAGTTTTGCTCCTTCGGGTAAATCTTCAAGTCCATATGAGCCTGTTTAGGCTGACTTACTAAAAATAGTAAGTGACCATTTTTTGCTATTTTTGAATTTTGATTGTCTTACACCCCTTAAGTGCCATTGTGGGCCTCAAAACAACTAAAGAAAATAAGGAAAAACACTTTGTTTGGGTGATGCAAGATTGCCCTACACCATTGGATGCTCTTGCATCAGACACCCGGGGTAATTTGAAAAGTGACCCTGTCACTTCTCAAGAATTAGAGTGAAACCAAGACGGTTAACCTCAACCTCAGACAACCACGATGAATCTTCAAGAGGCCTTCCTCTCCATTTCACCAAGTACTCTGTGCGTTGCCTATTTTTTGTGCTTCTACCCACACGACTCTCCAAAATTTATTCTCTCCTTTTCTGAAGTAGGTGCTGGAATATTCCACTGTGTTTTTATTATTTCTTCATCAATTCCTCCATTATATTTTGTTAAATCTGGAATGTTAAACACAGGTGAAATATGAATTTCATCAAGCAACTCTACCTCATATGCATTTTTCGAATCATGCTTCTTCAGGATCTTGCATGGTCCAAACTTCTTCATCTTTAACTTGTTGTATGTACCAGCTGGAAACCTTTCCTTTCACAAATGAACCATGACTTCATCTCCTACCTGGAACTCCTTATACCTCCTTTTTTGATCTACCTGAGCCTTATATTGTGAGTTCATCTTATTGATATGTTTCTTCACCTCTTTGTGCAAATTTTTCAAGTGCTCAACAAAATCTTCAGCCCGAGCACTACTCTTCTCCCCCTCATCCATCTTTCTCATTTCAGAAGCAGTTCTTGGACTACTCTCATACACAATCTAGAATGGTGATTTACTAGTGCTCCTATTGACAGAATTGTTGTAATCAAATTCAGCCTGTGGTATAATCAAATCCCATCCCTTGGGCTTGTCTCCTACTAAGCATCTCAGCAGGTTACCCAAACTCCTATTCACCACCTCCGTTTGTCCATCAGTCTGTGGATGGTGTGTCGAACTGAACATCAAATTTGTCTTCAACTTCTTCCATAATGTCCTCCAAAAATAACTAACAAATTTGGTATCTCTGTTTAAAACTATACTCTTTGGTAGACCATGTAGTCTCACCACCTCTCCGAAAAATAACTCTGCAACATGAACATCACTGGTCTTATGACATAGAATGAAATGTGCCATCTTTGAAAATCTATCCACGACCACAAATATGGAATCATGCCCCCTTTGTGTCCTTGGCAAGCCAAGAACAAAATCCATGCTAATATCCTCCCATGGCCTCTCAAGTACAGGTAATGGTTGATACAATCCGGTATTCTGACTTGTTCCTTTCGCCATCTAACATACTCTGCAGCTTTGTACAAACTTCTTCACATCTTGTTGTAACTATGGCCAATAATAATTCTCACTAACAAGAGCAATGGTCTTATCTTGACCGAAATGTCCAGCCAATTCTCCACTATGCTTCTCCTTGATTAGATTCTCTCTCATAGAATTCCTTGGAATGCGCAGTTGGCTTCCTCTAAACAACATCCCATCTTGGATTACGAAATCCAATCATCTTGTTGAAGAGCACAAAGATACACTGAGAGGGGGGGGGGGAGGTGAATCAGTATATCAACAAACTTTTACCCTTTACAACCTTTATCAACTTCAAACTCTAACACAACTCAACTATGCAAGAATATCACAATACGAACAAGTTGACACCAACAATTGTACTTTATAAATTATATAAGCTTTTACAATGAATGTAGGCACCAACCTACTTGAATCACCAAATATGTAGTTTGGTAGGCACCAACCTACAAGGAGCATCAACCCCTAATGCTGATTTAGTAGGCACCAACCTACAAGGAGCACCAACCCCTAATGTTGATTTCGTAGGCACCAACCTACAAGGAGCACCAACCCCACTTGCCAAGCACCTACTTAGCAAAGATAGAATTATCAAGAATAATACTCCACCTTCGATGTTGCTTCATCAACGGATGATGGACAATTCTGCTCAAAACACTCTTCCTCTTGAATCTCACTCTTATACTTCTTCAAAGATATTCACACAAATCAGCTTATGATGAATTTACCTATCTTCCACATCCAAATCTGTCTTTTAAATTCTCTTCATACAAAATCTGCTCAACAGGTACAATTTGTCTTACCTCTGCAATAGATGATGATGTTAATGATTTACTTTATGATGAAATCATCAAATCTGCATTATACTCTTCATCCCAAATCTTTACTTATTCTTGTTCACCAATCTGTTTTTAAATGATGCATCATATATGTCTTATTCACAAATCACTTTGTAGCATTACACTGATATCTGCCTTCAATCCACTTTAATTCTGCCTCAAGTCTACTTGTATTTGATGATATAACTGTTATTACACACAGCATACGCACTTCCTCAAATCTGTTACTGCATTTATTAATAATTTTCCATTAATATTTTTCTAGAATCTGCTTATGTCTTAATGAAATAGCATTTATTCCCACAGCACAACTCACTACATCTGATTGTGTTTCAGAGATAGAACATTTGTTCCAAAACACACTCCTACGTTCTAATGATATAACATTTATTTCCACACAGCCACTCTCTACATTCTTCAGATGATCTTCATTTTCTTACGTACTCTCTACTCACTCCTTTTCTTCTCAAACTACAATCTCCTTTTATAAGTCTTATGCCTACAAGAAGAGATGTAACCCTTCAAAATAGACACAACAATTTGTTTGAGACATAACTTTTCCCTTTTTAAAAATAGATCGTTGCTTTTGATAACATAATTACAAAACATGTGAATAATAGATTGCTGCTTTTGATATGCAAATCATTCATTTGTTATATCTGGAATATATTTCCTGTGTGTTATTGAGGAAGTTAGTCAGCATACATTGTATAGATATGTTCTTTATAAAACAAATTGCAATCCTTCATTTGATATTGACTATTCACTTTGACATCAATGACAACTTTGCCAACAATCTTCTTTGAGTGTCTTTGACATCAATGACAATATTTCCAACACTTGTCCTATCCAATGTAACAGGTTCCAAACAAGCCTTCCAAGCTTCTGCAAAGTCTAGATCTTCAGGATACAAACTCTTGAGTTCATTGAACGCAACAACTTGTATATTCATCTCTCTCAACAAATTTTGCCTTCTACTCAAGGCATCTACAACTCTGTTTGACCTTCCACTCCTGTGCTTCAAAACAAAGGTATAACTCTTTAAAAGCTCAACCCATTTTAAGTGCCTTCGATTTAACTTTCCTTGACTATTGAGATATTGCAAAGCCTAGTGATCAGTATATAAAAAAAATTCTTTTGGCAACAAATAGTGTCTCCATTTCTTCAAAGCTTGAACTACAGTAGATAACTCTTGATCATAGACAAAATATTTCTTCTTAGCATCATTTAACTTTTCACTAAAATAGGCAATAGGCTTACCTTCTTGACTCAAAACAACTTGACTCAAAACAACTCCTATGGTAGTGCCACTAACATCACAATCTACTTGAAAGACCTTATTGAAATCTGGAAGTGCCAAAATAGGTTGCTCTGTAACTTTCTTCTTCAACATATCAAAACTTTTGGCTGCTCCTATAGTCCACTTAAATTCTTTTCTATCCCCTCTCATTGCTTCAGTTAGAGGTACACAAATACTACTGAAATTCTTAATAAACTTTTTGTAAAAACTTGTCAGACCATGAAATGATCTTACCTCTATAACATTCCTCGAGATAGGCCATTCAATGATAGCTCTCACCTTCTTTGGATCCATCTTAATACCCTCTGCTGAGACAACAAATCCCAGATACACCAACTCTCTCTTCACAAAACTGCATTTCTTCAATACCTCATTCATAAGCTGCATAAATATGCTCGGTGCATTGGTTAGCCCAAAATGCATGACTAACCACTCGTACAAGCCCTCCTTGGTTTTGAAGGTTGTCTTCCATTCATCTTTTTCTCTAATCCGGATCTGGTGATATCCACTCTTCAAATCTATCTTCATGAAGTACTCAGCTCCACTCAAACAATCCATAATGTCATCCATTCTCGATAAGGGAATTCTATACTTGATGGTGATCTTGTTGATGGCTCTAGAATCTGTACACATCTGCCATTTCCCATCCTTGTTTGGCGCTAGTACTACAGGTACTGCACAGGGACTCAAACTCTCTCTGATCAATCCCTTTCGCAACAACTCTTGCACTTGTCTGTTCAACTCTTCACTCTCTACCGGAGTCATACGATGAGCTGCCTTATTCGGAAAACTGGCTCCAGGAATCAGGTCCATTTGTTGACTAATCTCTCTTACTAGAGGCAAACCTTCAGGTACGTGATTAGAAACAATATCTTGAAAATCATTCAACATATTTGAAACCTCTACAGGTACCTCATTAGTATCCTCTTTATCAACTCTAGGGATCAATGCAAAACACATATGCTCATGCCTAATGCCTTCTAGGAACTTTCTTCCATCAACCAAACAAATTCTTGCATTAGTGCATACCTTTTCCTCTGCCTCTTTCAAGGGCTTCAACTTATGACGAACTCCATCCTTTGTCAAAGAATAGGTGTTGGCATGTCCATCATGTACTATTCGCAATCAAATTGCCACGATTTGCCTAACAACATATGACAAACATCCATAGGCATAATATCACACAATACCTCATCATGGTAATTTCCAATCTTGAACTTTACCAGACATTGTTCATTTACCAAAGACTTATCGTCCTTTTGTAACCAAGCAATCCAGTATGGATTCGATGCCTTCTTCTCTCCAATCGCAACTTATTAACTATTCTATGCCTTCTTCTCTCCAATCGCAACTTATTAACTATCTCTTATGAAACAAAGTTATCAGTACTACCTCCATCAATAATAACATTGCAAACTTTACCTTCACACTTACATTTGGTGCGAAACAAATTCTTCCTTTGAGTTGGTTTCTTCTCCTCATTCAACAAGGCTCTTCTAGTGACAAGAACTTCTCCTCTTTTTGCATCCTCAGAATGTGAAGACTCAACATCTTCATTTACATGTGCAACTCGTGCATTACCCTCAGGTCTTTTATTTGTCCTTCCTTGATGTCGAGGACACTCATAGGCTCTATGTCCTCCGCACTGGAAACAGGTTCCACAGAAGCCTCCTCTTCTCGGTCCTCATCTAAATCTTCCTCTTTCTCTTTGGTCTCCATTATCTTGATCACGAGGACAGTAGGTGTTATCTCCTTTCTGGTTCTGGCTTCTATTGGAGCCTTCACCCTTCTTTTGATCTTCATTTCGACCTCCATATGACTGTCCACCAATCTTTCCTCCACGGCCTCCACCTTGTTGTTTGTTCTCAAACCTCTTGTTCAGTCGTTCTTCAACCTTTAGAGAAAACTGATAAATGTCCTCAATCGTCATCATTCTTACCAGTGCCAATTCTTTCTGTATGCTTGGCTTCAACCCGTTAATACAATGAGCAACTTTCTCTTTATTCACCTCAAAATTTCTTATCTGAATCAGGACCTTGTGAAATTCCTCTGTGTATTCTTTCACTGTCCTTGTCCCTTACCTCAAACTCTGCATCTTCTTGAGTAGCTCCAATTCGTAATCGACTGGAATAAATTGTTTCTTCAATTTTGACACCATTCTATCCCATCTAGAAATTTTATCTTTCCCTTGTCTTCCTCATTCTAACAGAACCTCTTTCCACCATATACTGGCGTGACCTTTCAATTTTGTCTTTGCAAATCTCACTCTGTGAGGATCTTCAATCTCCTCAAACTCGAAAAATTCCTCCATGTCATTGATCCAATCGATCAATTCTTTAGGATTTAGACTTCCACTGAAAGTTGAAACCTCCATTTTAGGTCTCTTCCCAATGCTTGAGATCACTTACAACAATCTTCTTTTTCTAGGACCCATCGGATCTTTCTCTTCCTCTTGCATTTCCTCTTTCGTTTCATTTTCACTGTCATCTCTTTCTCGATGCACATCTCTTCTTCGAACCTCTTGCTACAAGGTTTCTAATTGCCTTCTAAGGACTCTGATTTCATCTCTAGGTGGACCTCTTCCTCCACCACCTCGGCCTCTACCTCTACCATGCTGAGCAAGTCTTTTGAACTCAACCCACACTCTTAGGTCTTGCTGCAACTACCTCACGTTCGTTGCTCTATTATAGATTCGGGAACTACTGCTTTGATACCACTTGATGTGGGCCACACCGCCTGAAACACACACAAATCACAACAATAGATACCAACACGGAAGATGCGAGACAAAAAAGAAAAACTCACTTTCAATTATTTCAGAAAATGAAATTACAAATTCAAAACTTACATGCTACAAGCTCATGGGCTGGATTCATCACACCAAAATCAACTCTAAAAACAAAATATATTATTCGGAGCCATAATCTGCACTCATGGAGCCACCTTCTACAACCCCCACCTAACCCTTTTTATTTTACCCCAATAATAGCCCTAGAATGTTCTAGAAAGTTCAACTTTCCCTTTTGTTTTGGCGCCAAAAGTCTCACTGATTGATTTCTTGCTTAGGAGTAAATTTTGATGAAATTCACTTTTTAGAGGAGCAACTTCGTGGGGCCATAATTTTTGATCTCGGTGTCTGATTTGCTATTATTGCATATCATTGGAAAACTCTCGAAGAGATCTACAATGCGTGAACCCACCGTAGGTCGGTTCGTCAACTTTTCAAGTTGTTTTGGGGCCTCTAAAGTCTTCATATCTAAAATTGAAGTTGCATTGGAGAAATTTCTCGAGACGGAAACTTTAATATCTTCGAAACCGTGCAGGGTTTTGAATGATTCTTTCGCGACCGGAAATGTTTTTCAGTTCTGCTCCTTGGGGTAAATTTTCAGGTCCATATGAGCCCGTTTAAGCCGACTTACTAAAAATAGTAAGTTACTGTTTTTTGCTATTTTTGACTTCTGACTATCTTACACCCCTTAAGTGTCATCATGGGACTCAAAACAACTAAAGAAAATAAGGAAAAACAATTTTTTTTGGCTGATGCAAGATTGCCCTACATCGTTGGATGCTCCTGCATTAGTTATTGGAGTTTGTTAGTGTGCTTTCAGAGTTTTCTTAGAATCTTGGTGGGCAGTCACTACTATTTTTAGCAGTGTCTATTTTTAGTAAGTCACAACGGTTACCCGAAATGTGCTCATTTTGAGTTTGGAGTCACTATTTTTAGCAGTATGCTAGTTTTAGTAAGTGTTATTTTTGGTTGTGGTGTTGGCAGCTTTTCTGAGCACGATTTCTAGGTTTAGTAGTGGTGTCAGTTTCAATTGACGAGTCTAGTTACTTTTGGTAATTTGGCTTTCACCATCCTTGGAGTTTGAAAAAAGCAAAATATAACTTAAGTTCATTTTATAAGGTTGAGTTGCTTTTTGGCCCTCGATGCCTAGGTTGATCAACTCAAGTTGTTTTTAAAAGGGGAATGTGTGCTTGGATGCCTACTTGAAAGACTAAGCAATTTTAATGTGAAGTTTATACATCTCAAGAGTGGATGCCAAAGTATGAGTGTGTTCTTTATTGAATATTATATTTCTGCAAAAGGTGGCGTCCCTTTTTGAAGGGAATCGCAATTCAAACTTTTGGGTCTCTGAGCCTATTTCCATGCTCTCTCTTGCTCTCATTTGGTTTCTCTTGATATAACGAAGCATTGCCGAAATGCAGAATGAACTCTTGGGGCTTTGAGGACGAAATCCCTCCAAGCTAACATCAGTTTCGAGATTGAGAGATATCTCCTAGCTGAACAATGTTGTAGCTTCATCTCAGGGGTTGCAATTGAGCGAACAATGGTGATGGCTATCTCATTTACTTTAGTTTTGGTTAGCTTTGATGTCTTATAGTGATACTTTGGTGTGTTGTTGTGCTTATTTGCTGTTTGGAGGTTTTTGAAGTGTGATATCAGATTTTTGTTGTTGCTGGTTTGCACCAAGCTAACCCATGTTTTTGCTCATGCTGCTCGGAGGAGTGGAAACCTTTTTGTGGGTATTGCTTCATCCTCTTTCTCATACTTGGGCGACCCTACTTGCAAAATATGGTGATTTTAGAGGGTGATTCTGATTTTTAGTCACTGGTTGACCAACCTTGGGAGTCGTACCTGTTAGGAATTAGTGTTCACATAGGTGTTTAGGTTAGCTATAAAGTTGTTGACAAACAACTTAATATTATTGTTAGAATATAATATTGTTAGTGGAGTTTGTTAGAATATTATAGGATAATATATATTATTAGTTGTACAAAAGATTATAGGTATGTGAGTTGTTAAAACAACTCATATTATTAGGGAGTGGTTCGTATAATTTAGGAGACTAAACTCCTATATAAGTGTGATGCATTTGAATAAAAATTAAGGAGCACGTATTATTATGTGTAAAATATTTGTAGCTTTATTTGTCTCTGATCAGATTTCCTATTATGGTATCAGAGCACGGATAGACTTGACTCTCTTATGAGAGGGGCTGGAACATGAGCTTATTGCAATTCTTCTAGTTGTAGGACTATAGTAGTGTAGATGTGTCAAAAGGTTGTGGCTTTTTGAGTGTTGCTATCTCATTTTTTTGTTGTTATTTTGTGCTAAGGTGGCTAAATAAGAGGATTGCTCACACATTGAGGATTGATTAATTCTGATGAAGATGTGCGCTTAGGCAATCATGCAGGGAAAATGGCTACAGGTAAATCATAAGGAAGGAGGGCCAACGACACACAAATCCCACGCAGTAGCAGTGGTGGGGAATAAGGTGTATGTGTTTAGAAGGGAATTGGAACCTCACATACTAGTGGACAACGTAATTCACATCTTTGATCTAGAGGAATATACATGGAGCGTGGTGGAGGTCAAGGGGGTGTCGCTGACTCCCGGGGTGGGCGTCAACATGGTCATCATCGACCCTGTCATTTTCATCTTCGACTGCCATGACAAAGACCATTAGGAGCTCATTCATTTCTATTCCTTCGATACCCGTTGTAGGGTATGGAATCTCATTTCCTACGACGTTGACAGTCCAACAAACTGGAACAATCATACTATGGCAGTAGATGAGATTCAAGTGTATGTTATTCATAGCTATGGTGAGAATGGGCGATTGAACGATCTATGGCCCTACAATATTGAGAAAGGGAAATAGTGCATCTTGCCTGGTTGCAGGAAGTTGGCAGCTAAGGGAGGACCGAGACTTGTAGTCACGAGTAACAAGGTTTGTGTTGTGTTCGATTTCAGCAGCACACATGAGCTCTATGACATCCTTCTAATGCAAGACTGGACGACATATTCTTCCTTTAGCTCCTTTGATTCGCTTCACTTAGTTGCTCTACACTTGTGCTACCATAGACAAATGCATCTCATGATTTGTAGTAGAGGCCATTTTCTTTCTCGATCTCTTTGTGTTCTATTGGAACCAACTTCTCCACTTCCACTGTCGCTGTCCTCAACACATTTACTCACATTGTGTCCATTTTTAGGCAAAAGATCTTTCTTCGAACATAGCATACAGAGTATTTTGTTTGAAGTTTGAATCTCAATAGGATCATTTTGGCAATGGAATATGGATGGTGTTGTCAATGATCTAAATGATATGGTTACAACGTGGACCGTAAGAAGCATTGGGTTGGCGGTACACAATGATATTGTTTTGTCTCTTGGTTGCTTGGAGATTCGGCTATCACACCATCGGGCCCTACTTTCCAGGGTATTGGTAGATTGTCAAGAGGGATTCATTTTTATTTTGTTTAAAGATTAATGTGAAATTTTTGACATATGTATTAAAAAGGGATGGATAATATTATTTATTGGTTATATAAAATTAATATTAAAATAAATTATGATGCATTGGAGTGCATTATTGGTGGTACCCAACACTCCTTGTAAGAAGTTCATATTAAGCGGGGGAGGATATATTATTTCCTCACAATTGATGAAATGAGCCTAAAAAGACAAATTTGCTAAGTAGCAATTTTATTGGAGGACAGAGGGTGGAGGACATTTAGCGACCTCTCGTCCATCACTAGTGATGGGGCTGCAAAATTGCATTAGTGACAAAATGACTAAAGCCAAGATCAATTTCCAAATGGCAGTGGCAACCGTCTCATATCATTTATGATCAAAGTGGCAATGATCTACAATGGCGGTTGCATACGCAACAACAAGGACTTGGTTCACAAGCTATGTAAGTTGTGATTGGATGTGTGTGTCCCTAATCACATTTCTTGATTGTTAGTGAATGCATGTGTTTGTCCCCATTCACGAGGTAGTGAAGTGATTGGAAGTGTTTGTCCCCAGTCACACGAGTTGGTGATTATGATTGGATGTGTTTGTTCCCAATCATAATTGTTGCGAGCAGATGTGTGTGTCCCTGTTCATGACTTTGATGTTGGATAGATGTGTTTGCCCCTATCCAAACTTGATGTAATACCTTGGCTAGATGTGTTAGTCCCTATCCGTGGTTCCATGGGTAGATGTGTTTGTCCCTATTCTTGGATGAAAGTACACTAAGCATAGTGAGGCCAATTCCACTATTGTTTGACATGAGTAGATGTGTATGTCCCTACTCATATTTTTTTGGTGAGCTACTACAAGTGGTCATCAAGTATTGTGATGTACTTTCTCCCCATGTTCACACTAAGGGGGGGTGTTGGGAATTAGTGTTCACATAGGTGTTTAGGTTAGCTATAAAGGTGTTGACAAACAACTTAATATTATTGTTAGAATATACTATTGTTAGTGGGGTTTGTTAGAATATTATAGGATAATATATATTATTAGTTGTACGAAAGATTATAGGTATGTGAGTTGTTAAAACAACTCATATTATAAGGGAGTGGTTCCTATAATTTAGGAGACTAAACTCCTATATAAGTGTGATGCATTTGAATAAAAAATAAGGAGCACGTATTATTCTGTGTAAAATATTTGCAGCTTCATTTGTCTTTGATCAGATTTCCTATTAGTACCACTTGTTGGAAGTGCATTGGGATTTGTGCCAATGAATAACAAATTTGTTTTGTGGTGGCTTGCAACTTGGTTTTGGACGCCTAGGCTTGCTCCTTCATGAAGGCTGGTTGGTGTTTCGTGCTCGCTGTCCATGCATATCAGACTGTTGCACCAGTCATATCAGACCTGATATACTCTTGTTCTTTCATGTTTTATGATGCCTAATTGTAAGAACCCTAGTTCTCCCCCAAACTAAAATTCTTTGCAACTGCTAATCTGGTTTTTGTGTTTTGAAAATTTCATAATATTTACCATGAAATGCATAAAATTTACAAAACAAGGAAATGCTGAAGCACAATTATAATATTATTTTAGAGATATTAATGTCATGAAATTACATTGAAAGCATTCATACTGGGAAACAATCTTCTAATCTTGAAAAGATGATGAAACCCTTATTCTGAATCTCTCCTATAAAATCGATGAAGCACAATGTTGACTCCTGGGTGAAGCCAATTTGAACAGCAATCCTTCGGAAGATCTTTCACAACCTCAGGGATGCAAATCAATGAGAGTTTTCGTTCTCAATGATCAAGGGAGTGCAGAAACCCTAGGTTTCCATCCTCAAGAGCCAAGCTCTCCAAAATGCACAAATCAAATATGTAAAATGATCCAATGATGCCTTCATTTCTTTTTGATAGCATTTATATACTTCTCCAAGTAGGTCAATCCCTTCCAGAAGTCTCTTTTAAAACATTTAAATGATATTTAATATTTGTCTTTCACTTAATAAATGCTTTAATAAATGGGCGCTCACAAATAATAATATTTAATGTACTTAAGTGGCCTTTTTGAGGGTCATGGCCCCATCAGACATAAAGTGGATTTAAAACTTTATAATTGCACTTTATAATTAATTATTAATATAGTAATCACTTCATTAATAATTAAATAACATAACTCCACAAATAATCATTATTTCTCAATTCCTTCTAAACCTGGGAGTTAACCATTGTATCCACTGTGCATCCAACTGCCTTACTAAAAATACTAAGGGTCCCTCTCTAACATCTTTTGAGTTACTATAAATAGTAAGTCCCTCAAAAACTAAACCAAAGACCTCTGAATATCAATGCCTCATAACATAAGAAGGATCTGGAGAAATGAACACTGACAACTGCCACATGAAGAGCTCCATAACTCCTAAACTGAACCCTCTAATCCACCACACTAGCCTACGAGGGTCAATTGATAGGCTAATCCTTCAAACTCTGATGCTCACGAAAATGGGGACATTACAGTCCACTCTCCCTGAAATTGCTTGTCCCTGAGCAATCTCTACTGCAAAGAAACACCACCCCTCGGAAGGCCCAAAAGAAGAACTATGAAATGTCCCACGCATCTCTAACTGACTCCTGTAGCACCAACATAAACACAATTGTGCAAGCTATCCCTAGATCCCAAACCTAGAATGGAAGTCTGTTGTGTCTAACATCCTTAGACTTCCGCTGCACTCTACTGCCTCCAACTTCACCATGCTGAAAGTGGTGAAGCAACCTAATGGAACCCATCCAATACTCAGTGACAAACTTGTCACCACTTGGATCCCAATACAATCTAAACTCACATCCATTTGTCATGCAGAGATAAGAACATATAGAAGCATCTGCTACACCAATTCTCTCTCTGTCCTCTGCTAAACCCTCATGGATGTGATAACTAACCAAGCCATCATGCCTACTGACACTATAGTCACCTTGTAACCATGTACCCGTATGAAAACTCTGTGACATAGAAGTAGCAAGCCCTGTTGTATACATATCAACATGATGGATAATTGATTGCTGTCCCTGCAAGTAATTCCCCACAAACAATTGAGTTGGGTACTTGCAGCCGCTAATCCCATCTTCTGAAGATGGCAAACTCCTATCCCACAACGGATGGTGTAAACCCTGAGCCACTCCACACTGACGCACCATGAATTCCTCCGTGTGTGGACTAAAGGAGAAGTGATGAGCACTCCTCACTATGCAATCAATATAAAATGCTCCCACGTCTGTCAATGGTTGACCATCATAGTCCTGGGGAAACAAATCAGCTGCATGGGATGAAGTGACTAAATTGCTTCCACGTGAGGGAAACAAATCAACATGAGTACCAATCTCCATACTGGACGATGCCCAACATATCTCCTATGATGACGATGGAGTAGCAATGTGATTTGTCACACAACTCTTGGGAGAATAACTATCACATCACAAGAGCTCTCAAACACCTGCTTTGCATTACCTAACATGGGACTAACTTTAGGAGAACCTGGTGCAACAAGTGGTTCTCCGCTGCTCTCAACCAATGCACTCATCCCATCTGAATTAACTACACCAACATCTGTGATGGATGTAACCACATCCTCAACCTGCTCACAGCTATGAACCGTGGGTGTATGCTCCTCACCAACTGCTGCCATGGAAACCTGAACTATATCAGAAGATGGTGAAGACTGTGCTAAACTCAATGCCAAGGTAAGCTCCTCAATCCGTGACCGTGACTCTTGGAAGGCCAACTGACTTCTCTTCAATGAGTATGAGTCACCTTAAGCTCATGAGTGAGCTCATCAACCTCCTCTTCCTTTCCCTTCAATGCATCAAGAAAAATCACATCCCACTTGAGAAGGTAATCTTGATCGGATAATAACAATATATAATTAATCTTCATTATCCCAATTGTTTCTCTAAGTGTATAAAATTTTGTAAGGGAAAGTCCACAACCATCGTGCTCAGTTGTCACGAGAGTACCCCAACCATAAGTAGCCAACATCTGGCGAGCAACATCAAAATTCTCTAAGGCTGTGGCAATCTTGCTATCATTAACCTTTAATTGCCTTGCTAAATGATGATACCTCTGTGACAAAATATCTCCACACAAATCTTCTGATTTGTCATCTGCACTGTGATATGAGGTTGAATCGGCGTCACTCACCTCATGATAAGCAACATCATGTGTGCTATTGACTGTGCACACATCAACAACTAAGGTACTGCCGCTATGTACCTCATAGGATGGCTCAACTGACAAGGTAGAAGCTGCTGTTATGACAATATCTTCACACACTTCCGCTGCCCAAGTCACTACATGTCCATCCAAAGCACGATCCTGGGATTCATTGCCAATGAATAAATTTTTTGCTTTGTTTTCTAAGGTCTGATATGAAAAATCAGACTCATAATGGCATGAATCTTCATCATAAATTGCATCATTTGTACCCAAGTCTTGAGTACGAACATGTAACAACTCTGTAGAAACACCATCCACCTGTGAGATCATTATTGTCTCATTTTTTTACTGCTGTCATGAAAATCACAATTGTTATGGGTTATATTTTCCAAGCAATCTTCATGTTTGACACTCACATTTTGCGTGTCAATATTCAAAGTGACTCCCACAACTTTTTCTGCACTTGCCATGACATCAACCCTATCATTACGCTCAAGCAAAGGACTGCTGTTATAGAAATCAGAAGTGTTATCATGACTGATAACTTCTTGAGCGCTAATAATGTCAACATTCTCTTCAAATTTCACCTTCTTTTCCTGCACCTACTCCTCCTCAACCAAGTAGGGCCTCAGCTTGTCTTCACACTGTTCAAAAACATTGCACACCAAAATGTAAGCAGCAGGAGATGTCAATTTTTCTCGCTTATGAACTGCTAGAAGTAATGACATGATAGGCTGAGATAATTCATCATTGTTATTAATAATGGAAGTCATAATAACTCCCATGTTGTCCTGGGTAGATCGATCATGTGCCGAACTGATGGACTCCAAGAAGAGTCGGAACAACTGCAACACAAGATCATGATGAACAAAATCAAGCATGGCAACGCATGATTTCACTCGTGCCATCAACTCTAATAACTTAACCTTTCTTCCAAATGTAGGACTACCAATGTCATCAATCCCAACCATACTGTCAATGATTAGTTGAAAAACCTTACCCATGGTGATCGCGTCATAAGGCATCTGAGAAGTTGTGATCCTCATGAACTGACTGATGCATAGGACAACTGTGAGTCTAATCTCATTGTCACTGTGTCTCAAGTACCTATGCTCACCCAATGCTTTCCATGCAGGAACCATAGCTATATGAAGCAATGCTGAAGGTGATTGTTCTACATGACTTAAAATTTCTTCTAGCCTACTCAAAATACACAATGTATCAAATTTGGATTGTGATGATTTGTTAAGTTTTTTACCTTGTTTATATAACATCCTAGCTAACCATTTTCCATCACCCGATTCCATTATTTCGCCACTGCTTGAACTCATTTTAAAACTTGACTGGAGATTATAAAACTGAATATATCATCAAATGAGTAGAGTGGGTTTCCAGACTTATACAAAACAAGAACAATAATTTCTTACATGTTATCCTGAATGAGGATTATAAGCTGGTATTGATGTTCTGGTAATCAGAATTGTTGCAAAACAAAAATTTGTTACAGGCTTAACTCTTTATTGAAAATTACACAACAATTTATTGTAATTATTCATTCAAATATTCACTAATATTCCTTGCACCTTATGACCTAAAAAATTTCGTTGCTGAATCCCTCAATACTAGCTGCCAATATTTGACTCAGATCGCTAACTTTTACCAATTGACACCCGTAGCTTGTCTTGCCCAACGCTTTGCCTTTCCTTCCCCATGATTTTCTTTTGAAAATCATTTGATGACATATATAACAACAGTTCCAAAATTTAAGGGAGTATCTTTTTCCCCCTTGACCAGGTCTCCCTCCACGTCAGACCCCAACTTGTCTTTATCTGCTTTGAGTTTCTTTTTTGCCTCCTCGGATTTTGTTTTTTTTTTCCTGCTCAATGTATGAATTTTTGAGTATATTGTCTTCAATTCTCAAATGTTTGAATCCTTCCAAGGAGAGTGGTGGTGGAAACAATATCAATGCACGATGGATGTTTCAAAGCCAATTAAAAATTCGCTCCTCCTATTGGCATCGCTAAATCTCTCATAACATGGGCGCTCAAATTTATAAGTTCCGACTTCCTTAGCACAATCATCCACGCCAGAAAAAGTTTATCTCATATGCCACGTAGACCTCCTTAGAATCTTCAAAGCTTGTTGCTTTGTCTTTGATAACTCGACTCCTTCAGAAGAGACGAAATTTTGACATAAAGGAAGCGATTTATTTTCTACCGGCGGCTTAATTCATTTGCTTTAGCTGAGTTGAAGCACACATCCTAGCAAGACTCGATAGCTTAACCCAAATCGCTTTTTCCTTTGCTAGCTGAATTTGTCTTTTCTGAACTATGTGCTGGAACTATTCATTGACCGATTCAATCCCGAATTTTGGATTTATCTAGGCCTTCGTCCTTTAGCGGATTCTGTATTTTTTGTCTTTATCGGTTTTGACTTGCATTGAAACCTAGCGCTTGTCTTTGTTTGAAATACGTCTTTTTCCCTCTCACCAATCGTTTCTCTTTCTGCCACGATTTTTTTTGAATAATCCAAGCCAGGTGGATAAAATCAAATCTTTCTTTATATGCTCTGCTTAATTTGTCTGTTGCTTCTTTCAAATATTTGTCTTTTATGAATACTTTTGATTTGTCTCTATTTGATACTCATGCCTTATCATGTCTTTTTTGCGATGATTGGCATATGGGACAAAATTTCTTACATAAACAAATTATCGGCCCTTTCAAATTCTTATTTTCTTCCTCACATAGACTGGCATGATAAACTACTTCCCGGATGCTTCAAAATAAGCAGATTCAACCCCACTGATTTTTAGATATTTAAAATATTACCTTTTTCTTGAAATATTGAATAACTTGAAAATTTCTGAATTTGATTATCTTTGCAATTTTCAATAAATTCCCAAACCCTAAATTCTGAGAATTTTCTCTTTGTATTTGAAAACAATTTCCCAACACAAGATGGCAAGGAACTGTTTTGATACCACTGTAAGAACCCTAGTTCTCCCCCAAACTAAAATTCTTTGCAACTGCTAATTTGATTTTTGTGTTTTGAAGTTTTCATAACATTTACCAAGAAATGCATAAAATTTATAGAACAAGGAAATGCTGAAGCACAATTATAATATTATTTCAGAGATATTAATGTCATGAAATTACATTGAAAGCATTCATACCCACAAACAATCTTCTCATCTTGAAAAGATGATGAAACCCTTTTCTGAATCTCTCCTGTAAACCCGATGAAGCACAATGTTGACTCCTGGATGAAGCCAATCTGAGCGACAATCCTTCGAAAGATCTTTCACAACCTGAGGTATACATTGAGAGTTTTTGTTTTCAATGATCAAGGGAGTGCAGAAACCCTAGGTTTCCATCCTCAAGAGCCAAGCTCTCCAAAATGCACAAATCCAATATGTAAAATGATCCAATGATGCCTTCATTTCTTTTCGATGGCATTTATATACTTCTCCAAATAGGTCGATCCCTTCTAGAAGTCTCTTTTAAAATATTTAAATGATATTTAATATTTGCCTTTCATTTAATAAATGCTTTAATAAATGGGCGCTCACAAATAATAATGTTTAATGTACTTAAGTGACCTTTTTGAGGGTCATGGCCCCATCAGACATAAAGTGGATTTAAAACTTTATAATTAATTATTAATATAGTAATCACTTTATTAATAATTAAATAACATAGCTCCACAAATAATCATTATTTCTCAATTCCGTTTGAACCTGGGAGTTAATCATTGTATCCACTGTGCATCCAATTGCCTTACTAAAAATAGTAAGCATCCCTCTCTAACATCTGCTAACTTTCTATAATTAGTAAGTCCCTCAAAAACTGAACCAGAAACCTCTGAATATCAATGCCTCAGAACATAAGAAGGATCTGGAGAAATGAACATTGACAACTGCCACCTGAAGAGCTCCATAACTCCCAAATTGAACCCTCTAATCCACCACACTAGCCTACGAGGGTCAACTAATTGGCTAATCCTTTAAGCTCTGATGCTCCTCATGAAAATGGGGACATTACACTAATCAATCTCATGTTGCAGGGATTGCTTACTATTTAATTGGGCATTCATATTGACTTGTTACTCTCATGATTTCTTGTACTGGAATCTCTTTGTAACGCTGAATTGGTAGTACCAATCAGCTCTTTTGAAATATCCCACCCCTGATAGGATATTTAATTTTCTGATTGAGCTCAGTTTAACATATTAGCATTTTGTCAAACACTTGTCATGTCATTATTCTGGATTTGTTTTCAGTTTGTGTTGATGAGGGTAATAAATGTTTATGCCAAAAATATTCCAAACTCAGCTCAAGTCTTCAAATGAAATGCATACATATATATGATAATCAATTTCTGAGCTTCCTTTCATTTCAATCAACTTTAATTAAATGTTACATAGGCAGAAATGAAATTACAGTCTTATGCATAATAAATCTGGGCACTAATATGGACAGTCATGCATACATCTATTTGCTGATAACAATGCAGACCCAAACAACTGAAACCTGAGTGATAGAAAGTACTGATTTTGCAAATATAAGACTCAGAAATGTTCAGAGGTACAAAGACTTGTCATGTCCCTGATGTAACATGGGGAAATCAATAAATAAAGTAAATATCAATTAAAAATTATGAATATAAATTCAATATTATTATTCTAATATATATATTTACATATAAAGATGAAATAGTTTATAATAAATGTAAATAACACTATTATTATCAATGCATAAGGAAATCGATAAAAGGAAAGACAATATTAACAAAGTTAATTAAGGATGAAACGTCATGAGTCAAGGCAATGACGGATTGCCTCCAGGTAAGAGACGCAGCCCAGAGTGAAAGGAGATGACTCACCTGAACCATTGATATAGGGAAGTAAATCAATCTTGAGGGGAAAAAAGGGGCATTGGAGAGAGATGGCAGAAAGGAGACCAGATACGCTGAAACAGGTGAACAATTTTACTTAGCCCATAGCGATCAGATTACATGAGAAATCATAACCTGCTGTTTGGTCTTTGCCATCCTGCGATTTACTCTATGTGTTTTCCCCAGCACTATAGAAATATAAATCTGCATATCTATGTCTGAGAAACGAATATAACAAAATTACAGATGCATTACTTCAAGTTCATCCTTTCATAAGAAATCTAGAAACTCAGTTTGTTCATTCAAATGCATTTTTTCCTATCTATGACATCGATTAAATGTTTCCAACTGAAATCTAACTACAGAAAATTATGATCTTAACTCATAGTATCAGGGTCTTTTGAATTCCTTTATCATGTCTACTCTCATTCGATATTGCAGATTTGATTGTGTAGTAGAAACTTTTTATCCAAGAAAGAATTAAATGACTTCATAATATCCTTATAATGTTCAAATAGCTACATAAAAGGAATGTCATATGAATCACATAAAGTAGGAATGGATAATTCTTCATATGTATAATCCAATTGATTGATAACTCATTGGTGAGATAAATGAGTCGCACATCTTTTTCGCATATTGTTTTATTCTTGATGTTGTTGTTAAAGAAATCATTATTGTCTAAGTAGCCGGTTCGGGTTCGGGTTCGGGTTCGGGTTCGGGGGTTCGGTTCGCCGGTTCGGCAAAATTTTTTGGGGGTGGGTTCGGTTCGTCTTGGGTTCGTTAGTACAAATTACAAAATATATAAAAAAAAAATATATATATATATATATGCAGCCTAGAAGCATGAACTAGGATTAGAATTTACTTTTAGAATATCACATAATTGATAACATCATATAAACAACAAAACCACCATAAACTTGAATGTCATTTAAAACATGCATGATAAATATTCATTGTTCAAACTTCAAGCTCAATATTACAACACTTTCAAAGTTTTAATCATCATATGGATTCTCTAGATCATCCATATCATTGTCAACATTGACATTAGATGTAGTAGGAAGACTAGATGAATCACAAGTGCCAATGGCACCATCACTAGCACTACTAATGTGCCCATGCCCCTGTTGGATATCCTCATCCCCATATGCAATATGTTGGGAACTGCAAGCATCCAAGTCAGTATCCTCTGGCACTATATCCCACAACTTCGTCTCCCCGTCCTTGTAGTTAGGTTGTTTGTGTGAAAGGAGACGCAAGTTGGAATGCACATATACTAAGTTCTCCGCTTTTTTTGACAGCAATTTATTGCGCTTTACTGAGTGGATGAAAGAATATGTGCTCCAATTCCTCTCAGATGCGGATGAACTAGCAACCTATGAAGACAAAGTAAACAATTAAAAATTTATAAATGGAATTATGAAACTTTTAAAACTAAAATATGAAAATTTATTAAACTTACTTGTGATAAAATTTTGATTGCAAGGGGCTGCAAATTTTGGAAGTATTGTCCATGGAAGTACCACCAAGAATGAGCATCCTTTAAGAACCTATCACGGGAGGCATCAACATCTAGATGATTTGAGTGCACAAAATCAGTGAACTCATCCGTGACTACACTCCGCAAATCTCGATCAGGGAAGAGTCTCACAAATGCTGCCTTGTACCCTTCAGCCACTTCTAAATCTCTATATGGAGGAAGCCTTCCTGGTTGTGAAAGAACCTGAGAGCTGTAGTATTTTGGAGTCAATGCAAAGGCAAGAAGGTGTAACGGAGTTGTCATTTTGTTCCATCTTTCTTCAACAATTGTATGCACTTGTTTGAAGAAAGTCTCTTCAGGGTCTTGCTCTCTTGCATTTATGATGCACTTGATCTTCTCAATCATAGAGTCTATACCATCATATATTTGTCCAATGCATGGCTTGTCCATGTCAGTATAGCGAATCATACTCAAAATGGGCTCGGTGAAGCTAAGGAGATACTCCACACGATCCCACCATGAGTCATCTAATATCAGGCTCCTAATTCTTGTTGCTCTTTCAGTGCTGCTTTGCTTCCATATAGACCAATTGGTGCTGATTACCATGCTAGAAAGTGCTTGCCTAACTTTCACAAGTCGTCTCAAGACGATTGTATTAGAGGCAAAGCGGGTTTCTGCAACCTATTGCAAATTAAAAAAAAATTAATATTTAAAAATAAACTTTAAAGAAGAATTTAAATTAGATTGAACAATCAAATTATGAAAATCAGAAAATGACAAATGTAAATATTACTTCTCTTACCTTCAATAGCTCCAATTTTGAAAATGTTCTAAAGATCCCTTGAGACAAGTGGTGGTTGGTGACGAACATCTGAATGTCCTCAGCCTCAGTATACAATTGTTTGATCCATTCAATTTTATTCCCAATCTTTTGCAGCATAAGATTGAGTGAATGGACCGCACAAGGTGTCCAAAAGATATGTGAATATCTTTCCTCAACCAACAACCCTGCAGCTCTACAATTCTTCGCGTTGTCCGTTACAACTTGAACAACGTTGCGGGCTCCCACTTGCTCAATGGCTGCAATAAGAATATTAGCAATAAATTGCCCATCTTTTACTTGCCCCTCACAATCCACGGCTTTCAAAAACATTGCCCCTTTAGGGGACACCGCTATGACATTGATCAAAGGCCGATTTTTTGAGTCCTTCCAACCATCTGAAACAATGGACACACCTGTCTCAACCCATGAATCTCTTATTGGCTTCAATGCATCTTCAACCAACTCAACCTCCTTATCCAATAAAGTGCTACGCACCTTCTCATAACCCGGGCCCTTGTACCCTTTTGGAGCTTCATTAACCGCTTTCAACATCTCTTTCCAATATGGAGAACGAACAACATTAAAAGATAGTCCATTGGCATATACGCATCTTGCTACACATTGGTCGGCAAAGGCTCTACTCTCATTTTGAAATGCAACTTCCAAAGGTCCCTTTGCTCTCTTGTTTGCAAAAGGTTGTGCACTTTGAGCTTGAAGATTTGGAATGGCCATAAATGGGTGGTCTTCTACCACAATATTGGGATTGGGATTAGATGGGGGCTGCATTCCCTTTGATTTTTTATTTGACAAAGGGTGATTTCCTTTTTGGGCTTCCCGTTGATCTGCTAGTTCTTGCTCCATAATGTATTTTGCAACTGTCTCAGGGTCAATAGGAGCATCTTTCTTTCCAGGGCAAGGTGAGATGCCTTTTCCAGTTATGCCACACAAATGTGCTTTCACCCTATGGTATGAACTAGAATATTGAACATCACACCCATTGCATTTCCAAGCATAACCACCACCACCTGGAAGCTGTCTTATCATTTCAACATACTGCCATAGAGGAGAATTTGCATTTGTTTTGAACTTTGGGTTTGGTTTAGCTATGGAGCCGGAGGTAGAACCCATTGACATTGTGATTCCTATGGCAATTTGTTTTGCAAACAACACATTCAAAATTTGAATGAAAACAAAATATAATAATTTTTAAAAAATTAAAACCTAGCTCTTTTGAATCTTGCACAATGTATACATTCATAGAAGAACAGAAAAAAAAAGATGCAAAACAAAGTTTCTGTTTGTAAAACAAAAAAAAAAAGAATGAAAAAATGAGAAAAAAATGAGAAAAACATACCTTTTTGCAAAAATAATCTTCAACAATCTTTGTAGCAGCCAATGAACACTTGCAAATCTGTAGGAATGGCAATGCAATCGTTGTAGAAGCTTCAACAATCAATCTTCAACTCCTTTTGTCAATCCAACAAGTTAAAATAAGAAGTCAGCCTCTTGAAATGAAAATGCTTGTTTGCAAAACAAATGAATGAAAATGAGGCAGTTTAGGTGTTTAACATGTTTTAGAGGTCACTTTTAGGGTTCCCATGGCGTGGGTCAAAGTCAAAGGGAAGAAAAATATTAAAAAAAACATAAAACATGCACTTTTTGCCGCCCACACGCCCGGGTTCGCCTTGGGTTCGCCTTGGGTTCGCCCGGGTTCTGCCCGGGTTCGCCCGGGTTCTTCACTGGCGAACCAAGGCCCAAATGGAAGGACCCTGGCCGAACCAGCAGGAGGACCGGACCAGGACCCGGATCCTGGGCGAACCCGGACCAGGACCCGGGCCAAACCCTGAAGAACCGGCTACATAGATTATTGTCTATAAGCTGTTGTTCTAATACTTAAAGATGCTTTATCTACTGAACTCTGTTTGAAAACCCTACTTGGAGGAAGGGCCTGAGAAAGGTGGTGCAGCCAAGAGGCCTCAATTAAGATCCGCCCAATCCTAAGATGAGGATGGGCCATGGATGAGTAGAGGTTCCACTCAAGTCCGCCCAAATCCAAGGGGATGGGCCATGGAGGGGGTCACTCAAGTCCACCCGGACCAAGGAAGAGATGGGCCATGGAGGGGTGTCACTCAAGTCCGCTCAAACCAAGAAAGGATGGACCATGGAGGGGTGGTAGATCTAGCGCACTTATAAGCTCTGCTGGCGTCCTCCAATAGGCAAAGTGTCTTCTCAATGCATAATAGGTATCTTTGTGATGAATTATGGATTCTGATGTCATAATACTAATGCTAACGATATATGTGCTTGTATGTTGGATTATTATTTGTGTGGTGAATGCAGGGTCCCATCCGAAATCACTCCATTAAGGGAGGCATCTACTTGAGAAGAGGAAACCCTATCCCCAATTTGTAAGTGTCAAGCAAAACCTAGGGCAAAGTAGGACAAGGGACATTACAACTTCACTGACTAACACTGGCTGTTAACAACAGACATTTTCAGATATTAAAATGCAAGTCAGACCTAGGTAATGTTGAGCTAGGCCCATAAATTCACTCGCAGCTCCTCTATATCAGAATAAGATACTCAGAAATGTCTATGCTTCAGCTACAACAGCTCATACGACCTTCTTTAAGCTCTCAGACTCTCCTTGCATTCCACGTGATCCTCTGTATGACTGAAAACAGGTATTATCAGCAGCAAATATGCACCTGTTGCTGATCGAATAGCTTCCAGTTACTCACACGTCCTTCTATAGGTCTCATGCATCTGTCATAGGTTGGAGTTTAGGTTTGAAATAGCTCCAGATGCTAAGCAACCATGTACCCTAGCTTCCACACACCCTCCATGAAAGGGTAGCTGATGCTGATATGAAATGCCTCTACTATTCCTTAACTGCTGATGAAATAATATCAATCCCTAACTTTGGCGTCCCACTCTACCTGGCACTCCTCACAAACAAATCACACTGAAAAACCTTTTGTGAGCCTCTGAAAATGTCTTACTCTGAAATGATGCTCAAGATACTTGCAAATTTCTGATATAACATTCAAACCCTGATTATTAAATCTCTCCTGCGTATCGACGAAGCACAAGCACAATCCCTGAAGTGGAATTGTCTGCAAGCTGGCTTGGGAGATCTCTCACTCCTGTACCGAGCTGTTCTTCCTGAGGGGTGGCATCCTCAAAAAGCTTGAGATTTTCAGACCCAACAAACCCTTGCTGAAGCTCTTCTCCAAATTTCTCCAAAACAAGAATAATAATCAATGAATAAAATGAGCTTCAAATGCCCTTTTTTAATACTCAACTTGCATTTGCCTTCATTTCATTTAATTTACTTTAATTTCATTTACTTTTCCCACCTTTTCGGTGCACAACTTAATAATATAAAGTATACTTTAAAACTCACTTATATCTCCCCTTCTAAAATGACACCTTAACTTATATTATAAAGTATATTTTAAAATCATTTAAATCCCTTTTTAATAAAGTCCTTATGTCGCTCTTTAAATTGGCACTTAAGTTATTATCATAAAGTCGCATTAAAATCACTTATAGCCTTTTAAATATAAGTCCCCTTTTAATATATTTTAATAGCGCATAAAGTTAAATTATTTAATTTAACTTTATTACTTGACATTATTAATATTAAATGCATATGATCAATATTAACCAAACTCCAGGATATAATTGTGCCACCATGCCAGAAATAGAAACTTTGCCAGTTGACCATACCAATGACTTACTATAAATAGTAAGTATGAGCAACACATCCAAGTGACTTACTAAAAATAGTAAGTGTGCGTCAAATGGTCCTGAATGGCCTCTGGAAGGCACACCACAAATAAACTGGGACGAAGAGCTGAAGAATACTGAAATAAGCACCAAAGGGTTTGCTGAAGAGCCAAAGATTTCCCTCAAAAGGGTCCCATAAACACCCTGTTAGCCTACAGGGACCAGTTGGTAGACTAACCACAACATCTGAGCACTACCTGGGAAAAGGGGACATTACATCTTTGCTTTCAAGTAATTTTGGATACTTACCCCACTGAATAAGTGGTTGAGCCTTTTGCTTTATGTACTTCTCACTCCTGTTGAATAAGTGGTCGAGTTTCTACCTTTCCTTTCTTGTTGCCTATTGAAAAGCGGAAGTGACTAGCTTGCCACCAAGTGCATTTTTTTTCTTGTAATTCCCGCTAAACAAGCGGATGTTTACATTCCAGCACTTGTTTATTACTACTCACCCTACTAAAGAAATGCTAGCCTAGTGAAGTTAAATATTGTAAGCCAACCACCATATGCTCTCACCTTGCCCTTATTGGGATCTGGGTGATCAAAAAGTGGAAGGTGTTATGTAATGACCCTGCTCAAATCTGATTGAAAACTTCTGATTTTTGCCCAAGGTAATTTTGTCAAACACTTTGCATACAAGGGTCATATGACTGATATAACATTTCAGTTTGCTAAAATGACTCTTTTCTTCAATTTGCATCAATGAGAATGACTCTAAATTGACTAAACAATGTCCTAGCACGAATGTGCAACTTAATTTGACAATATTCAGCACATATATATGATCTAAGCATGAGAAATGAACACCTACAGCCAACTGGTATATTCACAAACAGTTGGTATGCATACTAAATCTGAGTGTGAATAATATGGAAATGCTTATTGACAACTTATCAACAACCAGCAACCTATATCTCCAATTTGCAATACAAAGACTCAATACAATGCTCATTAAATGATTTCTACATGTGAAATATCCACCTACAGCCAAGTGACTTTTTATCAAACACTTGGAATGCATCCATCTAGAATCTAGAAGACTATGAATAATGTTACTAATCTAAACTAAACTCCAGCACTTGTTTTATAAACCAAAATGCAAAGCATTGCCAAGACTCTTGGCAATTTACAACCTTTTTGAAAGTTTGCTAATTTTTGAGTACAAAATCAGACTTCAAACCTATACAAATATGACATGTAAATGAGCTCCAAACAATGCAAAGAAACCTGGAATGAAGTCGCCTTGGATTGGAGATGAAGTAGCAAACAAGAACAAAGGAGAGGGCACCTTATGAGTGATGGAAGATGTCTCAGCCCTAGCCGCCCCTGCTGGATATTTCAGACTTCAAAAATAAAATAATAGCAGCTGCAACCTCTAATTTTAATCACCAAACATCATTGTCCATCCTCTAGAAATTGATTGCTCTAATACCCATAAGCCAAAAACAAGTGTGAATTTTAATGAATTTATTTGTGCTTCCCAGCCAAATTCGCCCCTGTTCTAGCAGACCTCAGAAGATAAATATAAATCAGCCTCTAAAGATCTCCTCCAGCTCCAATAATGATCTCCATCTCTTTAGAAGTCAAGCACTACCAATCAAGACCAAGATCAATGTATGTTATGGCTGCAATAAGCAAAATCGTGGCTCCCTCAAGCTGATATATATGACTGTAATTTATTCCAGAATTGATAAAGATGCAGATTGAACCTTGAATAACAATCTTGATGAAGTCTCAATACACCAAAATGACTCCAACAATGCACCAATTGATCTTTCAATCGATACCACCAAAAATTTGGCCAAAGGCCATAAAATTTTGCTTTGAAGTACAAGTAGAAAGTCTGAAGCAACTTCCTCAACTTTGCAATAATTCAAGTGATATTTCACACCCTCAAAATTGCGTACCAATTGAGAGTTTCCGTTCTCAATGGCCAAAGACAACTGCAGAAACCCTAGGCTCCACAACCATCAACAACAAACAACAACAACAACAAATCTGGATGATAGACAATGAGCCCTCGATGCCTATTTATTCTTTTTCCTCAATAGGTCGGCCTCCTTCTAGAACTTTCTCAAGTCACCTTCTAGAAGGAATATTATAATATTATTTTATTATTTTAATATTGCACTTTATAATTATAAAATATAACCCAACTCCTAAAGTGCAATATAACATTATAACATAAAGTAAGGTTTCCAAAATTAGAAACATCCATGGTGATAATAGGAAAACCTTCATATGACCAAGAAATGAGCCAACCAAGCAACTGGGTAACTACCACACGATCCTCTTATTAAGTCCCATTAGCCTACAAGGATCAAGAATAGGCTAATCCATTGCTCATGAAAAATGGGACATTACATGTTATTTTCAGTTAGCTTGTACTTTCAATATTTGCAAGATCCTCTTTCCACCGTATGCTCTCACCTTGCCCACTCTGGGATTTGGGTGATCAGAAAGTGAAGGGTTGTTATTCATTTGCTTATCTTGCTTTCTTCCAACGCTAATGGTTGAAAATTTGTGAAATTTTTTTGGGGTGGCTACTACATTAACCTCCATCATCCCAATAACATAACTCAATAGTCTTGTTGTATTCCTAGCCTTTATTTAGCCTCTCTTTCTTTTCTCCAATCATATCTTATCTTTGTTTAAGATGAACTTAGGGAGTAGTTAAAAACCCTCAAAAGAGAATGCATGATGGGGTCTCAGCAAAACAAGGTTTGATAAGGTACCCATGTACAATCTAATCTCACACAACTGGAGAAAAGGAGAAAACCACATGGGAAAAACTCCTTTCCAAAAGAGGGAAAGGCGAATGAAGGATTGAAGAAGCCTCCAAAACAATGTCCCAAAAAGAAGAGGAATGTGTAGAACATCACTGAAGCATGAAGAAGTTGTAAACAATTGTTGAAAGATGACTAATATAGTGCTAAAATGAATAACCTCCAAAAATAGGAATGCAAGAGTGTCCATATGGTAAATGCTCCATCTCACTAAAATGCATGGGTAACTAGCCATTGATGTACGTTGGATCTGCCTAATACATAGGAACAAGAACTAGATACATAGATCACTCCATAAAAATGAAACCAAGAAAGTATTAGCACCAATAGTAGAAACCCCCCATAATGCGGAAAGGGAGAGCCAAGGTAGGTAGACTGAAATTGTGTGAAACCAAGAAGTGCATGTAGGAGAATATCTAAAAGTGCAATTGAAGAGTATCTACAAATAAAAGGGTGTGCAAACTAAGGCGCACATGCACGAAGCAAGAATCACTAGGATTCACTACTATTGTGGAAGGGACACTCACTTGACAAAGGTGTGATGGCAAAACAAAAGGCCTACACAACCCCTCCATGGCACTTTATACCATAGTGTGAGTACAAAGGGCACAACAAGATGTACACAATCCCCAAAAAGTATACACCAGAATGACACTTTATCTTAGTGTGTCTACAAAAAAGTAATTGCATGCAAAAGATGTCCAAAATGTATAAATAGGACAAAATATTGGAAATATATGTAGAATAGCCAAAAACGAGTCATCCCACGCAAACAGGAAGTTTCCAAGAACTAAAACGTCCAAGTAATTCACCAAAATGTGAAAACACAAAAACTAAAGAAAATTTACCTAGAGAGAAATCTGAAAAAAGTGCATGGATGGCTGTGAAGAGCTCTGAAAGACTATCCCAATGTTGTTGGAATTGCAAAAAACAGAGAAATGGGTCAAAAGTTATGAGCTCAAGAGTAAAAACAACACCTCTTATTTCAACAAGCTGTAGAATTCACCAACGGCAAAAAGTACTAATGAGATCCACACCACTAGAAAGTCAACGAAACCAACTTTTCAACAATATCTTGTTTGCCCAATTTTGATATAGTACGCCCAAGTTATGGCCAAAAGAAAAAAAACAGCTCCTTTAGGGCCAAAGAAGGCTTGAAGGGGCCCATGCCTAGCATCCGTACTATTGATGTAAGCAAGATGTCATGCTGATGTCAGCAAAATATTCCATTGAATATTCCCCCCTACTGAAAAAATACCAGCCCTCGAAAAATAACCGCCAAAATATTTTTGTGCCTAACAAAATATGCTAAAAGATACCAGCCAAGAAATTGAGGTGGCGTTAGGAAAGGACAGGCTGTCGAAAACGAAGCAGACGTCGAACAATTGAGTCAGTCAAAAAAAAAAAAATTCCGTCATATGTTTTAAAAGCCGAATGAATGGCTAGTACATGTCACTGGCAATCCCATGTCGGCTGGCCTATACTGCTGCAACAGGCTTTGGTTTGCAGCAAGGTACAATAGTAACCTGTGCTACCAAAGCTGCTGTAAATTTTTTTAATTTTTTCTAAAAATAAACAATTTTAAAAGCTGTTTTTGTTTATTATTTTGAAATTGTTGTATGCCTCTGAAGGTCCCGACACTAATGTAGGGAAAATTTATAGTCAAAATTCATTGAATCGGCCTCTTGAACACAACTGTGAGGTCCGTTTTGCACCAAAATGCACCTAAAAATCACCCACCTCCAAAAATTGCTAAAAAAACAATGGAGATTCCAAATCTAAAACTCTGTAACCCTTGTTGTTGAATCCACACTCTGATACCATGTTAGAATTGTGAAAAATACGAGCCACTAGATCAAACAACGAACAAAGACACCTTCCATGCAAGAGAGTTGCAAACAATAATATGCAATATCCTCAACAAGGAAAAGCTACAAAATTCAAGAGAGTTAATGCAATGAGAGTTGAATGCTATATAGGTGCAACCCTAAATGATAAAGGGATTAGATCATGACAAATGTATTTCATAAAAAAAAGATACTAGACACTTCTTCTCAAGAGCTAAAAATAACAAATAGGTGGTTGTAGATGGAGTTAGGCTTGAGAAAAAGCTTCCATTGTTTGTTGCTAAAACACCTCTATTGAAATTTGAGCATCTAGTGTTCAACTTTGGTCTTTGGAAAAAAGCCCTCTTGGTTTCCTGTAATGTCCCTTACCTGCCTGGTCCTAAGGTTGCCTGGAGGTTAGAGGGTTCGGGCCCTTTACTCCCTCCCAATCGTCTTATGCTAAGGTGACTTGAATGAAGACCTGCATCCATCGTATACACATATATCCATATATCTATATGTTAGTTTTAATATCTAGTATCAAAATCAGACATAATCATAATTGCAATTAACAAGCAAGAGGAGTGCCATGGGTGGATCCCCCCTGAAGCCTTCATGTTAGGCATAGGAGGTTGTTCACCGCAATCCTCCTTTCCCAACAGCTTAGTACCTGCATTCTCCACACATGGCAGTACCTCGGAAGACACAGGCCCTATTAGGAGGGGAGGGAAACCCTAAGGACCAAGGGCCTAAGGCCTACCACCCCTCTATGTAACAAAATCTAAGGTGGAACCCCCACCCTTCATGACCAAACCCTTGCCTTGGGCCTACGGGCCCGAGGCTGGGGTTTTTAGGCAAACCACTTGGTGAATGTTTCCCCCATCCTAATAGGGTAACAAACATGGAGCAGACAATGTTCGTACAGTCATATGAAAATGCATTTATTATAGTTTCATCTATATTCATTATGCATTTGGAAAGTGCTAGCATGTACATTTAAATGAGATGCATTTATGGAAAGAATTTAAGATGCACAAGTAGATGTATTCCCTCAGTATATTCATGACGACATTCTATAACAATGAAATGCATTTTTAACAACTGAAAGAATTTATATCATCAAATCCTAATGCATTCTTATGATGTCTTTGCTTAACTTGTTATTTTGTGCTTCTTGTCCTTAATGATTTATCAAAATGAATTCTAGCAATAAACAAATGTGCACAGCAAGGGAAGATCCAATACTGAAGAGCATGGAAACACTACTGATTTCACTTTTATGATCTATAACATATGCTGCAATTAGAACTATTCTACTAGAATGGATTTATTGAGCCATGAATGATCTATATATGTAAGTAGTTGCCCAGATGATATTGCACAATTCCTACCAAAGGTCGTCATCCCCTGGGATTGATGGGTTATCTTGAATTCTTTTCTTATAAATTCAGTCATGGCTTAAAAGATCATCATAGATGGTATAGCAAGTATAAACAGAGAGTGAAAGACACAAATTAAGCAAATATTATTATGCTTACAAAGACAAGACATCAAAGCTAAGTGACGTGAGTTCACCTGGTTCGTTGTCTGAAGATTCGTGCTCCTATTCTCTCTGACGTCTTCCCTTTGTTCCCTCTCCATGGCCATTCGAAAGTTTCACTATTTCTATGCTCGTGGGAGAGGGGGGTGTCTCTTCCTTGGTTGAGCACGTCCTTTGGTGAGTCGGGTCTGGACGGAGATGACAGTTCGCTAAAATAGAGTCTCTTATGTTATATTTGATAAATCATGGGTCTTTGTCAACATACTTATATTTATCTACAAATGTTGTATTTGAGAGTTATATATATATATTATATGTTTCTTAAGTTAGAAATTGATTCATAATGGTTTTTTGTTTCTATTTATTTTATAATTTATTTAGAATGTTTATTATATACCTTTTATATTGGTTTGCTATGTATCAAATTTAGTATTTATATTGGCTGATCACAATATCTAACATTTAAAATTATAATATTATCTTTAATAACTATGACTTTAATTAAATATTTAATGTGTTAAATATATATTTTGATGTCCCAATTTCGGGAACATGGCAGTCCCTCCCGCCTACAAATTGCTTGCCTTCAAGCAACTTGGAGGTTTGAGTGATTGAGAATTTCTTTGCTCTCCCATGTAGAGTCTTCTACTGGTAGACCCATCGATTTTACCAAGAATTCTTAGATGCTTTTGTTTCTTAACCTCTTCTCCCTCATATCGAGGATGGCTTCTGGCTCTAGGACTAGATTACCTTCATCATCAAGTGGAGGTAACTCCACACAAGGGGTCACTTGTTTGCCAAGCATTTTCTTCAATCTCGACACATGGAAAATGTTATGAATATGGCTATCTTTGGGAAGCTCCAGCTCATAAACTACCTTGCCCACCTTCCTTGTAATCCGGTAAGGCCCATAAAACCGGGGCTTAAGTTTTTCTGCTTCATTGGACTTGAGGGATGATTTCTTGTAAGGTTGTAAGCATAGGAACACAAGATCTCCTACTTCAAAGGTCCTTTCTGTTTGATTCTGGTTAGCATACATCTTTTGCTGATTTTGAGCTTGGTGTAAATTGTCCTTAAGAGTCTTCATGATGTCCATACTTTGTTGTATGAATTCTTTAGCCCTAGGCACTTGGCTTTCTTGTGTAATCAGACTCCCAAAGGTGATAGGTTCATACCCATATAGTGCTTTGAATGGGCTCATCTTTATGGACATGTGGTGTGTGGTATTGTAGCAATATTCCCCCAAATGTAACCATTTTGCCGAAGCACTTTGTTGGCCAGTGACATAGTTTCTCAGATAACCTTCTATCCATTTGTTGACTATCTTAGTCTGCCCATCCGTCTGTGGATAGTAACTGGTACTTGGTGTGAGAATGTTTCCTAACAATTTAAAAAGTTCTTGCCATAATTGACTTAGGAACCGGCTGTCCCAATCACTAACTATGTTCTTCAGGAGATTGTGGAGTCTGAAAATCTCTTTGAAGAATAGTTCAGCCACTTGGGGTGCCTTATACTTTGTGGGTATGGCAAAGAAGTTAGCGTATTTGGTGAGCCTATCGACCACCACGTATATGCAGTCTTTTCCTTGAGCTTTGGGTAATCTGGTAATAAAGTCCACATAGATACTTTCCCACTTTTGACCAGGGATGGGTAAGGGTTGTAGGAGTCCATCTTGTTGACTCTGTTCAGTCTTATTTCTTTGGCATGTCATACACTCTTGCACATATTTTAACACATCCTTCTTGAGCCCTTTCCATGAGTACTTCTTCCTTACCTGTTTGTATGTTTTGTAGTACCCTTGGTGTCCTGCTAGAGGGCTATCATGGTATTCTTTGAGGATCTTCCCTTTTACCTTGGAGTTTGGTGTTAGAATATCCTTCCTTTATACAAGATAAGTTCTTCTACCACTTTGTATTCTTCGTTGGGGGGGTATCCTTCCAAGATTTCATTGGCTTGGGGATCTCTGGCATATTTTGAAATAATGTCATATTTCCAATTGACAGATATACTGGTCAAATTTTTCAAACAAGGTCGCCTAGATAAGGCATCTGCTACCACATTATTTGCCCCCTTCACGTATTCAATGTCAAGGTCATAGGCTTGTATCCGACTAACCCATTTTTGCTACTGGTCGTTCAAATCTTTTTGATTCATGAAGTATCTTAAGCTATTATGATCAGTTTTCACCTGGAATTTTGTGCAGACCAAGTATTGGCGGAATTTTGCCAAGGCATGCATTATAGCTAACATTTCTTTGTTATAAATGGGGTAGTGTCTTTCTGCTTGAGTGAGTTTCCGACTTTCAAAAGCTATAGGATGCTTATTTTGTATCAAAACTGCACCAATCCCCTCTCCAGATGCATCGCATTGTAGCTCAAAGGGTAAGGTGAAGTCGGGGATGGCCAACATTGGACATGAGCTCATGGCTTCTTTTAATCTTTCAAAGGCTTGTTGGGCTACTTCATTCCATGCAAAGGCCCCCTTCTTGGTTAAGTCTGTGAGTGGGGCAGCAATCTTAGAGAAACCCTTCACAAAGTGCCTATAATAACTACACAACCCTACAAAGCCTCTTAGTTGGGTGAGGGTCTTGGGTTTAGGCCATTCTTTGATAACTTCAATTTTCTCTTCATCCACGCTAACTCCTTGTGCATTGATTTTATGTCCCAAATATAGTATTTCCTCCATGCCGTATTCACATTTTGATGCTTTGGCATACAAGGATTCTTGCTCTAAGATCTTGAGGACCTCATCAATATGTTGGAGGTGCTCTTCCCATGTCTTACTATATATGAGGATGTCATCAAAGAAGACTAGGAGGAATTTCCTGAGTTGCTTGCGGAAGATATGGTTCATGCAGGATTGAAAGTTAGTTGGGGGCATTGGTGAGCCCAAAGGGCATGACTAGGAACTCAAAATGCCCATAGTGGCACCGAAAAGCTGTTTTAAGCACATCTTCCTTCCTCATTCTTATTTGATGGTAGCCTGATTGAAGATCAATTTTGGAAAATAATCTTGCTCCATGGAGTTCATCTATGAGTTCATCAATCCGAGGGATGGGGTAGTGATTCTTGATAGTCTTTTTGTTTAAAGCTCTGTAATCTATGCACATTCTCATGGTTCCATCTTTCTTTTTGACAAAGACTACAAAGGATGCAAAAGGGCTACAGTTGGGTTGAATGTGCCCCATTTCGACTAGTTCTTTAATGGTCTTCTCGATCTCTTCTTTGTACTTATGGGGATGACGGTATGGAGTAGTTATGACGGGTTTGGCCCCTTCCAATTCTATAGTGTGTTCAAACCCTCTCTTAGGTGTTAGCCCTGGCGGAATTTCTTCAAACACTTTCCTATATTTCTTTTTAATAGGCTAGGTGTCTATGTGGATGGCCTTTCCTTGTGTGGTGCTCTTGTCAAGTATCATGCATTGGGCGGCCCACTCCCCTTGCCTCCATCTAAAGACTCTTTCCATTCTTTTACATGAAATGACTTTTGGGGTCCCATTTGGCAACAGTGATTTCCTTTCCTTCGTGTTGGAAGCAGATGGTTTGGTTTGGAAGGTCAAGCATGAAGCAACCTAAGGAGTATATCCATGGGGTTCCCAAAATTACATCGGCATCTAAAGGGACCACATAGAAGTCTTCTTTGATGGGGTGGTCCCCAAGGAGAATTTCCAATTGGGGTACTATGGTTGTGCATTGTATCCTAGCTCCTGTGGCTGTTGCTGCTTTAAATCCCTCAAATTTCATAGTTTTTAATTTCCTTTGAGTTACTATCCTTTGGTTGATGAAGTTATGAGATGCCCCACTATCTACTAGGGTAATGATTCTATATCCCTTGAGTGTGCTTTTAATGCGAAATGGGCAATGTTTAGAGGCTTGGGAGATAGTGGCTACTATTGCTTGATTCTCACCTTCAAATCTGGCTCTTTTATTGGGATACTCATCATTTGGATGTGCTTCAAGTTGGAGGGCTCTACTACACTTGTGACCTTACCCCCATAGTTGTTGGCATCTAAAACGTTGTCCATTTCTTTTCAGCTCTTCCATTTTCTTACACCAATGATCTTTGTCCCTCTTTTCCTTGCACCAAGAGCGTGTTCTAGTTACTTATTCCTTCCTATCTCTTTCTTCTCTTTGAGGGGGTTTGGATGATGAGGTGAATTTCTTGGGCTTGTTTCTAGACCAATTATCTTCATATTTCATAGCCTTTTGAATGGCTTCATCTAGGCTAGTGGGTTCCAGCACACTTACCATACTTCTAACTAAGCCTCTTAGGCCTTCTACGAACAAATATGTGAGTCTCTCTTGAGAGATTTCAGGGATCATGACAGCCAACTTCTGAAATTCGGTGGCATAACTTTCTATGGTGCCTAGTTGCCTTAATTGTGTGAGTTCCCTGAAGTACCATTCTGGATGCCTTTGGTCAAATCGTTTGATCAAATTTTGAGTAAAGTCTTCATATGAGGTAATTTGTTGGTGTCCTTGGGTTATTAGGCCGTGGTGCCACCACTCATGAGCCATCCTGATTAGGTGTAATATGGAAAACTTAATGGCATTTGTTTCGGTCATGGGGCTTAAGGATAGATAGGTGTCTAGTTTTTGAACCGATGATCGTGCGATGTTTTTACCTTCTCCATCAAAGGTGGGGAGGGTCAATTTGCTTACTCTATTTTTGAGATCTTTGTCGGTTTGTGGGTTTCTCTCTTTTCTAGGGTTAGCCCTAAGCTTGGCATCACAAAAATCTTTAAAGGGGATGATTCCCCTAACTTCAAGATCAAGTCTATAATAGGCCATGGCAATCTTCTCCACATTGTTTGTGGGTGGTTCATTATTTTCTCCTCCCTCCATATTTTTATCTAAGAAGGTAGGCCTAGTGGGTCTTGAGTTTGTGGCCTTTGAGGGTGTGCGGTCATTATTTTCTAAATGATTGGAGCTTGTGTCTCTTATGTTGTTGCCATTCATATTATGAATAGCCTGGAGGAGGAGTTGTGAGGTCTTCTCATTCCTTTCATTTTGGTCTTTAAGAGCTTTGGGTGGTTTGTTCCATAAATGCCCTCATTTCATCATTCATGGATGTTTCCATGTTGTTTGGGGTGGGGTTCTTCTTAGAGTTTCTCCTTTGGTAGGTTAACATTTACTAGGGCTTAACAAGATGGCAGGATCAGGGCTCTGATATCACTATAATGTCCCTTACTTGCTTGGTCCTAAGGTTGCTTGGAGGTTAGAGGATTCAGGCCCTTTACTCCCTCCCAATGGTCTTATGCTAAGGTGGCTTGAATGAAGGCTTGCATCCATCATAGACACATATATCCATATATCTATATGTTAGCTTTAATATCTAGTATCAAAATCAGACATAATCATAATTGCAATTAACAAGCAAGAGGAGTGCCATGGGTGGATTCGCCCTGAAGCTTTCATGTTAGGCACAGGAGTTTGTTCACTGCAATCCTCCTTTCCCAATGGCTTCGTACCTGCATTCTCCACACATGGCAGTACCTCGGAAGACACGGACCCTATTAGGAGAGGAGGGAAACCCTAAGGACCAAAGGCCTAAGGCCTACCACCCCTCTATGTAACAGAATCTAAGGTGGAACCCCCACCCTTCATGACCAAACCCTTGCCTTGGGCCTACGGGCCTGAGGGTGGGGTTTTTAGGCAAACCATTTGGTGAATGTTTCCCCCATCCTAATAGGGTAACAAACACAGAGCAGACAATCTTTGTACAGTTATATGAAAATGCACTTATTATAGTTTCATCTATATTCATTATGCATTTGGAAAGTGCTAGCATGTACATTTAAATGAGATGCATTTATGGAAAGAATTTAAGATGCACAAGTAGATGTATTCCCACATTATATTCATGACGGCATTCTATAACAATGAAATGCATTTTTAACAACTGAAAGAATTTATATCATCAAACCCTAATGCAGTCTTATGATGTCTTTGCTTAACTTGTTATTTTGTGCTTCTTGTACTTAATGATTTATCAAAATGAATTCTAACAGTAAAAAAATCTGCACAGCAAGGAAAGATCCAATACTAGAGAGCATGGAAACACTACTGATTTCACTTTTATGATCTATAACATATGCTGCAATTAGAACTATTCTACTAGAATGGATTTATTGAGCCATGAATGATCTATATATGTAAGCAGTTGCCCAAACGATATTTGCACAGTTCCTACCAAAGGTCGTCATCCCCTGGGATTGACAGGTTATCCTGAATTATTTTCTTATAAATTTAGTCATGGATTAAAAGATCATCACAGATGGTATAGCAAGTATAAACAGAGAGTGAAAGACACAAATTAAGCAGATAGTATTATGCTGACAGAGACAAGACATCAAAACTAAGTGACGTGAGTTCACTTGGTTCGCTGTCTGAAGATTCGTGGTCCTATTCTCTCTGATGTCTTCCCTTTGTTCCCTCTCCATGGCCATTCGAAAGTTTCTCTATTTCTATGCTCGTGGGAGAGGGGGGTGTCTCTTCCTTGGCCGATCATGTCCTTTGGTGAGTCGGGTCTGGACGGAGATGACAGTTCGCTAAAATAGAGTCTCTTATGTTATATTCGATAAATCATGGGTCTTTGTCAACATACTTATATTTATCTACAAATGTTGTATTTGAGAGTTATATATATATATATATATATATTATATGTTTCTTAAGTTAGAAATTGATTCATAATGGTTTTGAGTTTCTATTTATTTTATAATTTATTTAGAATGTTTATTATATACCTTCTATATTGGTTTGCTATGTATCAAATTTAGTATTTATATTGGCTGATCACAATATCTAACATTTAAAATTATAATATTATCTTTAATAATTATGACTTTAATTAAAGAGTTAATGTGTCAAATATATATTTTGATTTCCCAATTTCGGGAACGTGACATTTCCAGATTGGATTTGAGGATGAAAATTTTTTAATTCAACAAAAGCAATTCCATCCATACCCAATATTTCCACATACCCTAGGGAAGGGGGAATTGGAATTTCCATTTCCATCACCTTCATATCTCAGCCTCTTGCTACTCGTTATCCTTGTCCAGCTCTTCCTCCTTTTCTTCTCTATCTCGTTCCTCCACTTCATCATCCTCTTGCATATCCTCCTTAGAGTCTTGCTCCTCCCAATCGTCATCTGGTTGAGGAAGAAACTCCTCGTCTTTGTTCTCTTCCTCTTTAGAATCCTGCAATATTCTTTTTCCTTTGGTAATTTTAGAATTCTCCATGCTCAAGGCTTGGGCTAGTTTGGCAGATCTGCGGCCACCCCATCCTTTAGAGTCACTTTGAGCAATCCCCACATTGTGCTCATACCCACCATCAACATTGGATATATCAATCGTCCCTCCATCTATAGGGAGGGGAATGGGGCCTTTTTCTTTTTTCTTGTTTTTTTCCAACTTCTCTTGCACACCTGGGTCCACAACCTTCCTTTTTCTAGGAGGGGTAACCAACAGCAGCTCATGCAAGGGGGAGGGGGTTTTAACCCACGTAGAGGCTTTGCCCTTTTTTCTTGGCCCCACTTTGCCCATATAGCTAGGGCTAGGGTTAGACTTGTTCTAAGCAATAGGAAAGGCCTTAGAGGCTTTGTTTTCCAAAATTTTAATTTTAACATTACTCTTGGTCTAGGGGTTAATGGTAGGAGTCATAGCAAGGTAGTACTTATAAAGGGCCATAATAAGGTCTTGGTGCAAGGGGGTAGGCGTCATCAAGAATACAAACCTTCGGGGTCAAGAGCAGGTAGAAAGGTAAGTTGATTTGTTTGCCATGTCTCAAATGGTTAGGGATGGGGAAATGGTAGCCGTGGACAGTCTTGAATCTACCTTCAAGAGTAAAATACTTCATGCAATGTAAACTCACTAGGGCCCATAAAGCTGACAGCTTTTCCCTATTGAAATCTTTTTCGAATTTGACCGGTTTCTCCTCTCCAAAAAAGAAAGCAACGATAAACCTTTTGTATTCCCTTTTGCTCTTCTTTTCCACCTTAAGGCCCTCACAAGACAAACTAGTAGCCTTCGCAATCAAGTCATCAAAGACTCTAAAATGGATGCCTCCAATAGTGACCTCACCCTAAGACCACAAACTAACAAATTTAGAGGTGAGTTTGTCATTATATCCCTTCATGGCTTGGAAGAAAGGAGTGCAGCCCCCTCTGTCAAATAGTTCCTAGAGCTTCGCGTTTTGTTTGAGAGCCTTACAGGAGATAGGCTCGATCCTAAGACATGGGCCTCTAATGCAGGGGCATCCATTTTGATGCATTTGTTGTCATTTTGTAAAGGTTTGGAATTTGTTCTCCAACCTTGGTTTTGAGTTGATTTGTGTTGTTTTGTGCAAATAAGGTCATTTTGGACCATTTGAGGTCATATGAGTACCTTTTGATGGTTAGGTGAAAAAATTGTAAAAGTTGTCAATGTTGTCAACACAAAAAGTGCATACAACTTTGCAACATTGGGTTTGGGAGTTAGAAATCAGTTTTGAGTAGTTAGAGTGAATGAATCAGAGGAAAGAGACATTATTCTCATGCCAAGCAGATGTGGAAAGGAATGGAATGAAAAAAACATCATTTTTTTGCAATGTTTCCTTGTTGTTTTCTGTGTGTAGCAGTCTGAAATCCAACTTGTACGGCCCTGTACGAATTGGTACGGACCTGCAATTGATTGGAAACGTTGAAGAATCTCTTACTCTTTCAAATGCAATTGGTTTCATAAATTTTCACTGTGTTTTGATCAAGTTATAGCCTTTTTAGTGTTAACAGTCCCAAACCCTAGCCAGGGTTTCCAGCAAGCAAAATAAATTCATGGACACAGTTTCCACCGTGGAAAATTAATGAAACTTGGTGGAAAGCTCTGTACCATTATTGCCCACACCTCTGAAAAAGGAGGGCTCATAATATTCACTTTTGAATGAGTTACCTAGGACTGTGTGTTCATTTTTGCAGGAAAACATTCATGAAGCCCTAGTTGCTTGAGGGTTTAACAAAACCTATGTATTGTTTGACCATGATTGGTTGGAAAATCAGCAAGGTGTATTGTAAGGGGACTGAACAGTCCAAGATCTCTTGTATCATGTTGATTTCCTTGTTGAATGTCCATTAGGCTATAGGAGCAATGTGCCTAAGATGAACTAGGATGCACCTAGTCATTGTTTCTGATGAATCATTAAATGAAATGTGTCAAGTGAGTCAAGTTTAAGTCCTTCCTCTGCATCAGCGTCCCATTATATCAGTTTTATCAAACAACACGAAGAGCCTACAAAGAAACTGAAAGTAATTTGAAGCAGCTGAATACAAAAGTCGAAAATCAATGGTAGAGGGACATCTCACGATTATTTTTGAAATGCAACCACTCCTCTTGGTGTCGGTATAGAAAGAGCATATCCAAATTACCTTACCTCTTCTGACATAGTTGCCAACCTTGATAGTATTGAAGTCATAATTGTTTGGAGCCTCCGCCAGCTTCACGCCAATGATCACAATCTTTCCATTAATGGTCTTTTGAGAGAAAAGACCACCCTCGCATGCAAGAAGTAAATCTCGCATAGGAGGGGTAATTTCCAGAAAGAGCACAATTAATTGCCAAGTGTACTAAATGCAAATTGCAATGCAATCATAAACTATAGCCTGAAGATCTTCCCTGTTTCATTTAATATAACACCATTTGCAAAATAAATTAACATGATGTAGAATGATGTAATACTTTATCAGGACCATCCTAGTATAATTATTTTCCTTACTGTTAACCAACACGGGTTATTGTGAGAAAACGCCACATCATAACATCCTTGTCAGCTAAGCAAGACCGGCTCATCCCATTCAAAGCATCGACCTCAACTTGACTCTTGACCTTCAAAAGTACAAAGATACTAACCGTAAAAAAGTTAGGGGGGAGAACTTTGAAGTATTTACCTGGCAAGTCGAGAGATTTGAATTTGAAAGCCATTAATTCCATTCTTCAAACTAAAGACCAAAGTTGTAAGCCAAGTCCACTGCATCGTTGCCTTCTCTATAGATATAATTAATTTTTACCTGTTGAAAACTTTGGAGGTCATTTATGCAGTTCTCTATCAATTTACAAATCTTCTATGAGGGATCCTTGTTGTTTTGTAGAAGATTAATTATGACTTGAGAATCTCCTTCGATTTCCATAGCTTGAAAACCCAGCCTCAAAAGTCTTTTCACCCCCCACCACACTGCCATGGTCTCAACAACATTGTTTGAATTGCAACCAATAGCTTGAGCATATCCTTCAATGAGGTTTCCTTTATCATCCCTTATTATGCCTTCAAATGCAACTTCTCCAAGGTTGTCCTTAAAACATCCATCAAATATAAGCTTTACCCACCCCTTTTGGGGGCGTTCCATTTGGTCTCCTTTCTAGCCATGATATTACACCAATTGATTTTGGTTAAGGTTTGAGAGATTCCCCAGTTTAGTTTTACTCTTAATTCAGTATAGGTCGGCATTTTCTTGGAGAAGCCAAAAGACAAGATATTTATGACATATGTTATCCTATAGGTTGTGTTTGATGGCCCGGAAGATGAAATTGCTATTTCTAACCTGGTCTCTGAACACTCTGTTGTTCCTTTATTTCCATAGCTGCCAAGTAACAAGACAAGGAATTTGATTGGACATATTTCACAAATGACAGAATGCTTATAGGGGGAACCATAGTGCCAGGAGTTGACAAAATCTCTAAGGTGCAGGGGGAAAGTCTTGTTGATCAACAGGTGGGCCACGACCTCCTCCCAAACACACCTAGCAAATTAATAGTGGAAGAACAGATGGTTGACCGTTTCTTCCATTTTGCAGCATAGACTGCATCTATTAACCAAAGGGAAACCCCTCTTGTTCAGGTTGTCAATAGTAAGGATCTTATTGTGCATGGCAGCCCACCAAAAGCAACTGATTTTGGGTATCACTTTGTTATTCCATACCAGGTTCCAATTGAAGGTAGAGTCATCCTTATGGCCATTCTAGTGTTCATCATTAATCTGTTGGTTAGAGCTGAGTAATACATGTTAGAATTTCTCTTATGGTGGCCATACCTATTATTATCAGCAAGAAAGGAATTTCAAATATTTGAAAGTTTAGTAGGAAGGAGCTGTACTTATAAAAGAAAGGGAGTTTATTTCTTTTAATTGTTTGAAACATCACACAATTTGTAAGTGGAAGGTGCCTGAAGGTAGACAAATTTTTGACAAGTCTGACAGAATTTTTTTTATCTATTGGCCATTTCTTAATTTTCCCAGCCACTGTACTGGAGAACTACTTTTCGGAATTTCATCTTTATATCTGCCACATACTTGGGCACCGTACAAAAGAGGAGGATTTGTTTGCATCTATTCATGGGCATCGTAATATGGGGACCATAGCATTTTAAAACAAAGAAAATAGTTGTCGTACATTTCATGTGAAGTTATTGACTCGTTCTATTTGCTGACATACTTCCTTGAGAGGAGCCACAAGTTTTAAAGAGTTTAAGTTCAGAGGAAAATAAGTTGCCATCTAAACAGTGCCTGCTATCGTACCATGAAGAGGGATCAATCTATTAAAAGGAAGTTTAAAATTATCCTAAGTGGCCATTTCCAAGTAAATTATCTCCAACACTATGGAGTAGACTTATATCTCTAGGAACCACATGGAATCTAATGGTTCATGTTTTGATCTTGCTTGAGAACTCTCAAATCAGTTTGTTTTCCAACATCTTCTGCCCGTTCACGTACTAATACTTTGGTATTAGTATGCATTTTGCTTGTATTCTCAAATGTTAATGGATTATTTGAAAAAAAATAATTCTCATTTATTAATCCTGGTTTTCCGGACACGTGTAGAAACAACTAAATAATTCCATTGCATGTTTAATTATGGTTAACTTTTCATCCATCAGAAAATAAGGATGGTTTGTTTGTGATTTTCCATGTCTAATTTCTTGAGCATAGCTGTTGATTTTGAGATCATCTACCTTGTTTAGTCTTGCAGACAAGAAAGCTGGAAAGGCATTTCAAAGTATTTTATGGAGGAGGTTCCACAACTTCTTAAAGCAGAGGAAATAATCAGTGTACAAAAGGTTATGTCAGCCATTTTTGTCTCATTACCTGCAAAGCTTACAGACTTCATCAAGTGGATTGCAGAAGTCAGAAGGTGGGAAACCAAAGAGAAAACATTAGACAAGGAAGAATCTGATCGACTTGCCATCAAGGTCAGCTTGTTGTCTCTTGTTGACAATTTTTTTTAATACTGTGTTTTTTATCTTTAATGCAATTTATTAATGCTGAAAATAAAACGATAACACTGCCAATTCTTTCTATTTCAGGCAGAAATTTTGCAACAACTACGAGCAACAGACATGTACAAGGTTGTTAGTGATTGGTCATCATCTACCACTTCATGCTGCTGTTTATCATGGTCTTTTGAAGATAATTTATCTGAGATAGCTAACCATGTTTGTTGCCAAGGAGCATCAACCATGAATGGAATTGTTGGCACAGAAAATGAGTGTTCTTGTAGACGGTATTGTATAAAAAATATAAGTACTAACGGCATGTCTGTAGCAATTGTCTCTGGAACTGTAGTTGCAAATGGAAATGAACAGGGTGTTGATGTCCTTATCCCCAGTACTGCACAACTGAACTGCCCGCCATGTTGTATGAATGGAGATATTGCACAACTGAAACACTCACCATGTTCTATGAATGGAGAGAACTCATCTACAAATTGGCTTCAGACATACCCAGCAAGCAAAGATTTACTTACTATACTACTTCTAGCACTACCACAAGACACATGGTATGAGATTCAGAAAAAGGAACTACGGGAAGAAATTTATCACCTTATTTCCATAAACAACCTTTCCATGAGCTTGAAGGAGGAGGTAAACCCGCTGTCTTTAAAAGGAATCTAAAATAATTTTTGGTTTGTATAAAGAGCGTTGCAAGCACCTTTGGCTTTTGAAAGATTTATCTTATCTCTTCAAGTTGGTTCTAAATACTAAGGGGACAAATTTTTAAAACATGTTTTGTACGATGGTTCTAATTTCTAACATTGTTTTCATTCCTTTTATGGCCAATATTACTGTGCATGCACGTGTGTATGTACTAAAGAAGTGTATATTTTGTACATACAGGTATTGCACTTACAACGCCAACTTTATCTTTTGTACAAATGTCAAAATGGCACAATAGAAGAGAATGTGTGACACTATAGTGGTCATGCAAGATGCATGATTGTTCCTAACTGTTGAGAATCAAACAGATTTAAGATGTATCAGATGGTGAAAACGTTGTTCTCAAAATCTTAAAACCATTCCAAATATGCCAAATTTATCATTAAAAATTATTTGAATATGTACATATACTTTGCACTCTACAATCATTATATGATATGAATCTTAGCTTGATCATGCTTACCATTAGGGAAAGCTGGAAATCTTTTTATGTGTGCTAAGCATTCAAATTTCAATTCGCATTTGAATGACTGCACTTGTACTATATCGTCTACTAATTATATTTCATATTATGGTTAAGCTTTTTCCAATTTATTGGTTTGCTTGTTTTGTGATTCTGAATGAGACAACTTATTGCTGCCAAAGAGAGATAGCAATTGACTTAGCATTTATTTCTAATGATGTCAATTAAATGATTGATAAAGAAGTTAATGGTTGCAGCTGTTGATGAGAGGGCATATCTTCTACCCAACCACCCATTCCAAACCTGGCTTTGCTTGTTAAAGTTGAATTCAAAAATGTCTCATTCTCTGAGATTCCAACATCAAATTTTATATGGTTTGCATGCTTAGGTAAAGAAATTCCTCCAAACAGAACTTTGACGATTTGACATGGACTAGCCTTAAAATAAAAACTAGTCCACAAGAAGATTGACTAGCATAGAGAGAATCAACACATACCTCTAAAGGGAATGATAAATACAATCTCCCTTAATCTTAAAGAGTTACTATAAAGGTACAAACTCAAAATCATTTACAAAAGAAACAACAAATAACACCAAATTTACCTTGGGAGTTCCTTGTAGAGAATTTAAAAATGTGTGTTATTCAAGACATTTTTATCACACAGAAGCTTTTATTAACAAAAACCAGCATCTTCATGGACTAATTTCAACAACATTTACTTTTAAATCTATCATACTATCTTTATACCTAGCATTGGATTTATAACCAAAATTGAATCCCAATTTTTCTAGGAAAATGTGCATCTTGCATAAATAATACTATTCTAGTGGGTTACATAGGTTTGACGGAAAAACATTTTTAATAATTTTACTAAGCAAGTAATTTATATTTATGTAAAAATCACTCCTTTGGGTACATCTCTTGCATAAGGTAATTTCAAGATGTTAGGCATGTTGTGTGGAATGCGAATAGGATTGTTAAATTGGCTAATATTGACTTTGGACGATCCTGCCATATTTGACAAGTTGTTGAGGATGTAGATAGAGGGGATCTCTTATTTTTTAGGGGGTTGTTTGGATGTGCAACCAACAACCTTTTCACAGTTTGAAATAGGCTGAAATAGGCTTTGGGGTTTTTGTTATCCCATGGAGATAGCTATGGGTGAGGTGTCATGATAATCCATGGTTTTGGAAACCAATAGTTGATTTCTAGGTTTGCCTTTAGCTTATATAAACAAATATTGGTGAGTGGTTTGAGCATTCTTAGTCATCATTTTAGAGCATTACGTGGTGAAGGTTGGAAACAAATGTTGGATTCATAAATTGTTAGATGACTGATTTTACAAGGTTATGTTCTTAGTTTGTCTCTTGAAAGTTGAAGTCTAAATATATAAGAGTTAAATTTATAAGTCTATTGTAATTGTTATGTTGATGATAAGACATTGAAACTCTTCTTGTTGAGTTTTTCCCTTTTGTAGGTTTCCTCATGGTATATCTTGTTCTCTTTTGTATTTTGATTTTTTTCTATGTGCTAATATTCAATTGAAATCATTTAGATCTGGTTAACTAGCATAAATTTTCTCATTGGAATTAGTAGAAAATTATTCCATTTCGATACATTAGTTCCTTTCATAGTATTAGAGTCTTGCCAACTTGCTCAAATTTGGGAGCCATAGAGCTAATTTCATATTAATATTTGTTTGAGTAGGAGTTGTGTATTGTTGATCTTGTCTTTTAGGAAACAAATATTGCAAGCACTAGAATGGAGATTAAGAATATCGAGGAAGCTCAAGATGGAGGATCTCCTAATTGTCAAAGACCACCATATAATGGTATCTAGTAAAAAGATCTTTGGTCTATTCAAAAAAGATTGAGCTACTATTAATTAGAAGGAAAAAAATCCTTATTAGCCTTTGTCTTTTCAATTCAATGCTCTTGAATTAGGAATCTTTTTCCAAGCTAAGTCCATTCTAAACAAGTTTTTTCTATGAAAAAAATTGAATTTTTTGAGAATCAAATGATGATTATGTTACTAGTCACTTGAATGCATTCAATAAGCATGAGTCAGTATCTATGGATGTGAAAATGGAAAAGGAAGACCAATTTATATCTCTAATGTGTTTTTAGTCTAATTTGTGGGGCAACCTTGTGATGGCAATCAATAGCATCGTCTCAAAGATGTAGCTTGATGAGGTGGTGGGTGCTTTGCTCTTAGAAGAGATGAGTCATTTTTGGTTAGAAGTTCTAGGTAGAAGATGTGAGCATAGATTGTCACACAAGTAACAAATCTCCTACAACTCTTGTGGACAAATGCCCTAAATAGGTTTGGTCAAGAAAAAGGCCTTTATTACAATATATCAAAGCTTTCAATTGCAAGGCATATGTACATGTACTTGGGAAGAAGATATCTAGGTTGGATTTCAAAACAAAGGAATGCATATTCATCAAAAACAAGGATGGAGTCAAGGGATACAAGCTTTAGAATTTTGAGACTACAAAGACAATGTAAATTCAATATGTGAACTTTGGCAAGATTGAGTCTCTTAAACCTTTGCGACGTAAAGATGAGAAAAGAGAGGTGTAGTTGAAGCCAACTACCAAGAGCTTGCACTTGAGACTAATGAAAGGTTTTGAATGGACCTAATGAGAAGGTTAGTTTGAAGATTTTAGAGGATGAATAAGAACATCCTCAAATCCCACTCTTAAAGAGGTCCACTCAATGAAAATGCAAACTAATAGATATAGACCACTTGACTTTTGATGCATTTTTGCTTTCTCTAGTATTAATGATGAGACTAGAATAATGGAGGAGATCATGAAGTCTATGGACAAGAAGCCTTGGAAGAGGGCCATGGATGAAGAGATGGTGGTGTTGGAGAAGAACACATGGGAATTGATGAAGCTTCCTAATGCTTTATAATTTTGACAATACAAAGACAATTTATGGTTAAAATGTGATCGTTAGGAAGATCAATCTCTTAAACCCATGTAGCTTGAAGATGAGAAAAGAGTGATGAAGTTAAAGCTAATGAATGAGAGCTTGCAACTAAGACTAAACCAAATTTTTATGATGGACCTAATGAGGAGGTTGATTTAGAGAGTTAAAGCTAATGAAGGGTGAATAAGGACATCCTTAAATCCCACTCTTGAAGAGGCCCACTAAGTCAAAAAAGCAAACTAATAGGTATAGACCATTTGATTTTAGATGCATTTTTTCTTTATTACTAATAATGATGAGACTATAACTCTGAAGGAAGCAATGAAGTCTACAAAAAAGAAGTGTTGGAAGAAGGCCATGGATGAAGAGATTATGGTGTTGGAGAAGAACACATGTGACTTAGCAAAGCTTCCCAAAGATAGGAAACTTGTTGGGTCCAAATAGGTCTACAAAAGGAAGTATAGTTATGATGGTAAGATCAAAAGTAGAAGGAAAGGTTAGTCACTAAGGAATATTACCAAGTAGATAGAATCAATTTTGGTGAAATATTCACTTCTATTGTGAAGCTAACATTTATTATAGTTTTGCTATTTGTCGTTATTGCATTCAAGCTTGAGATTGAATAAATGCTCATATGAAGACACATTTTATGGAATTTGGAGTAGATCTATATGACATGGCCATAACACTTCATGGTGAAGGATAAATAAATTTTGGTTTACATATTAAAGAAATTATGGTCTAAAGTAGTTCTCACAAATGTGCTATTAAAATTTTGATTCATATATTTTGAAGTCAAATTATGTTAATGATATATTTTTAGGTAATAATAAGGATATGATTAGGGCTCTTAAAATTCAACTTTCTATTCAATTCGATATAAAGGACTTAGGGACAGCTAACTTTATCTTTAGGATAGAGATTGGGAGGGATGGAGCTAACAAAAAACATTGGTTTAATTAGATGAAGTATGTTAACTCTATTTTGCATTAGTTTAAGATGTGTGCTTGTAAACTTGTGAGTGTTCCCATTTTTGTAGTAACAAAGTCTTATGTTGATCAATGACCTCCGACACCACTACGATATAGGAAATGAGCCACGTCCCCTATATAAGTGTAGTTGGTAGGCTAATGTATGTTATACTTCTATATTAGACAAAATATTGCCTAAGTAGTGGCACTTATAAACAAGCATATGTCCCATTCGGGAAAGGAGCACTAGATTATGGTGAAGAGCCTTTAGACATCTTCATGGCACTTCAAAATATTTTATTTGCTACCAAGATTGATTTTAAACAAAAATTGGATGTAAGTGGATTTATGGATTTTGATTAAGTAGGAGATGTATTTGGATAGGTGTAATGTCCCTTCCTTAGGCAGCTCAGACTATAGCAGTGGTTGGCCTACTATTAGGATTCTCGTAGGTCAACAAAATGGTTAGGGGGACCCAACCGAGGAATGTGAAGCTTAGCTAGGGGCTTTATGAGCCTTTCCATTTGGAGTTCAGTTGATGAATCCAGAGATAAATTTGAAATATTAAAGTTTTCTTTAATGGAATAGTAAAAAGTGAATAGTAACTGAGAATTATAAGAGTAATAGTGAAAAGTGCCCCCATCCTAGCAACTCAAGTTGTTTTTAAAATGTGGCCCTTTCTTTTGATGAGGAAAAGACCCTTGAAGGGGAATATTTAAAAAAAAAAAAAAAAAAGCTCATGGAGGTTATAAAGCTAAGTGTTGGGCTTCTATTTTGGCATTCTATTGTCAATTTTCATATCAAAATTTGCAGGTGGAGCTTTGGAGAAGCGTTTCAGCAATGTTTCAGCCTTCTGAGAACAAAAACTCTCAAAGGCTATCGTGAATTGGACGAGAACCCAGTTCACCTTTGAGGAGGGCATATCGTGGGTCTTCGTTTGGGCTTCACTAGAGGAGTTTCAGGTAGTTATTTTTCATATTTGAGTTTGCACTAGTGTTATATCATCATACTTCTTCAGATGAGAGGCTTCCATTGATAGATCGAACCTCTCCCATGTTAGTGTTTGGTAGCTTCAGGAGATATTTTCTCCTTAATTTATTCTTGTGACTACAGGTCGGCCTTATTTTTATAAAGGAAAAATTACTTGTTCAAGGTCAGCTCTAAGATGAAGGGTTGCCTAGCTTGTATAAATAGGAGAAGGTGTCTCCACATTTCACAATTCAATCAAGCAATTCAATTCACTCAAGTTTGCATCTTATCAGCAGTTTGCCATTTCTTCAAGCAGCAGATTTGTACTTTACATCAAGGAGAAGTGTCTCCATTATTTGTATTGAACTCGGCCTTGTGTAGGGCCTATATGTAAGCAGATTTCTGCTGTTATTATTCTAATATATAAGAGATCTATTCGCTAGGCTTTTCTCCCTCAAGTAGGAGGGTTTTCCTAGGGTATTTGTTGTGTTCATTGTTCTTATGTGTTGCATTTTCTGATTGCTTACATTTCTGATCTGTAAAACTAACATGGTATTAGAGCTAGGTTCAAGAAATCCAATCAGATTTGTCTAACCAAGACAGTCTCCTAAATTAAAAAAAAAAATGACGGAAGATCGAAAGAAGTTTGGAATTGGAAATCTGAGAATGAAGCCTCTCAGAGTTCGGAATATCAAGCTTGGACGAAAACCCAGTCTTGACCATTTGTATAATTGCCTCGCCATGGCAGATAGAGTACAGTACAACATTGAAATCTGTTATCGGTAGAGGATTTGGCGTTTAAGGAATATCCATCTCTTACGGATATACTTTTGAGATTACTATTGTTGTTGACTGGCATGTGATAGTTGTCACTCTTTAGAGAAGGCATAATTAATGTTATAGATTATATTGGCGGATTCATTATCATTGTAAGCTATTCGCACCAGCACCAGAGCATTTGACGGGTGTTGTGCGTCACTCCCATCAGCGCGACCCTAGAGTAAAGAATTCGCATTGTCATTAGCGTTGGACAATATCGGGATGACTTTATCAGTGTGCCTTCGTGATTTCTAAATCAGGTGATCAATCATCATTACGGGACGATATCTTCATTGCTCCTTATGTTGGCTAGCGAAAGACATTGGCACTGGAGTGATGTTTCGATGGGATCACATATTGAACCTGAATTGATTGGTAATTACCATATCGTCTTAATGCAGTTCCAATTAAGAGATTGTAATATTGAATGTGAGTATTTGCTATTTACCACGCGGGGAGGCTCCATTGTCGACATTGAAAATTGGTATTTTGTTTATGAACGGAAACATTTATTTGCTATCCCCGTGAAGTTACAGTGTTTTGTGATGATTACAAATATTGGCGGGAGCGTCCCAAAATACACATATGTCGTGAGTGATTTCTGAGCACCAGATATGTTATTGTCTATTATGCTGAGTTGAACATACATCATATTCACGCAAGAAACGGGATTAACAAAGATGTTGGACTATTGTAATTGTTGAGTGCACATACTCATTTGGAATAAGACAAACAGTTATAATGATGCCGCCCTCTAATGTATGCCATCAAGATTCTTAAGGAGTTGGGAAATCGCATTATTTGTGGTGTTATGAGAGTCACATATGTTCGATTGATGGAGATATCTCTTTGTGCACGGGTTCATCTAGCAATAAAAGTGATGGGAAGAGTTCCGATATAGGGAATGTGTTTACTCAAACCTTTCAGATTCTTCTGACGACACTACTATATGCTTAATATACTAGCTGTTGGAGTGTGAAGAGTCCTTTGCGGTTTATTTATCAATTTTTTCATTGGCTGGAGTGACTACCGCTGCTAGATCCGTGTTATTATTAATGCTGGCTGAATGTCATCAAAATTGGGTAGAGAACTCAAGAAACTTGTAGAAGAAGGAAAGATCAAATATATTGGGCTCTCTGAAGCTAGTGTGGACACTATTAGGCGAGCTCATGCAGTGCATCCCATAACAGCTGTTCAACTTGAATGGTCTTTGTGGACACGTGACATAGAGTGTGAAATAATTCCAACTTGTAGGTCGATTATTGGAGAATATTAATGCTTGTGAAATCATGGATCTATGTTGACTGATTTGAGCCTAGAATATTAGCGATTGGAGTCAAGGATAGATCGTGGTAACTTGCATACAAATGGCGCTGCATATAGGAGAAGACAAAATCATCATTGGAGACAAGTTCGATGCCACTCCAAGCAAAGAGGTGTTGAGCTCGAAGATTTAATTGTTGTTTTTCATGTTAAGGAAAATGATAATGCAAAGAAGGTATCTGAATTGAGGGTGAAGATGGAGGATTCACTGGAAAGCTATTGGAGGTTGAGAACAAAATTGAGGTCTTGCAACTTAACTACAAGGATGCACAAGACAAATTGGAAACACTTGAAATAGATTTGAAGAGTGTTATTAAAGAGATAAGTATTTTATGTTTGTACCTTTGAATAATGATCATGGATTTAAATAATCGTGTAGTTAATAATAATTCATGCAAACAACATTGGGAATAGTGAATCATGTATGCTTCTAGCATTGGTTTGTAAATTTCTCTTCAGGGTAGTTTAATTCTATGAACTATTATTAATTTCTCTAAAATGCTTCTAGGACGGATCAAGGAGCATAAGGATGATGAGAGATTGCATAAGGAATTCAAGGGGAGAAAGAGCTTGATGTATCTTGTGAGGAAGTCATGCTGGCTCAAGAAATGAACAAACATGGAGACATAGCTTGCAGACTTGGGACTGAGCTGGTGGTGCATAACTCTCTTGATTCTTCACTTGAGGGCACAAGGTTGGGTCAGCCTTGGATGGACAATTTGCGATCAGTTTCTTCGAAGAGGAGGAAATGACATTCAGAGGGAGTCTGACAAACCAACAAAGACAAGCATTACAGACGATCTTGGACGAGGAGGTCAGGAGGTCGATGCAAGTACTTGGAGCTTCAGAGGGAGTCACATCATCTTGAAGATTTGTTGTAATGTATATTTCTTTGAGATGGAGAAATATGAGGTGAAAGCCCTTGTAGTGTATATTTCTCTGAGACGGAGAAATATGAGGTGAAAGCCCTTGTAGTGTATATTTCTTTGAGACGAAAAAATATGAGGTGAAAGCCCTTGTAGTGTATATTTCTCTGAGACGGAGAAATATGAGGTGCAAGCCCTTGTTCATCTCTGAGACTGAGATGAGACATCATGTTGAGAGACTCCATGATGACATCACGTTGAGAGACTCCGTGATGTACCCTTGTACTTGTGTTTCTTTCCACACATGGGAGTAGCCATGGTGGACGTCATGTTGAGAGACTCCATGACGATATCACGTTGAGAGACTCTGTGATGAACACTTGTACATGTGTTTCTTTCCACACATGGGAGTAGCCATGGTGGATGTCATGTTGAGAGACTCCATGACGACATCACGTTGAGAGACTCCGTGATGAACCTTTGAGTTTTCCACAGATGGGTGTAGCCATTGTGGGCATCATGTTGAGAGACTCCATGACATAGATATCTGGAAAATACCTCCCTAGCTAAGAGGGAGTGTTAGTGTTTGGTAGCTTCAGGAGATATTTTCTCTTTAATTTATTCTTGTGACTACAGGTCGGCCTTATTTTTATAAAGGAAAAATTACTTGTTCAAGGTCGGCTCTAAGATGAAGGGTTGCCTAGCTTGTATAAATAGGAGAAGGTGTCTCCACATTTCACAATTCAATCAAGCAATTCAATTCACTCAAGTTTGCATCTTATTAGTAGTTTGCCATTTCTTCAAGCAGCAGATCACCATCTATTAGCAGTAGATTTGTACTTTACATTAAGGAGAAGTGTCCATTATTTGTATTGAACTCGGCCTTGTGTAGGGCCTATATGTAAGCAGATTTCTGCTGTTATTATTCTAATATATAAGAGATCTATTCGCTAGGTTTTTCTCCCTCGAGTAGGAGGGTTTTCCCAAGGTATTTGTTGTGTTCATTGTTCTTATGTGTTGCATTTTCTAATTGCTTACATTTATGATATGTAAAACTAACATCCCAAGCCAATACTATCACATATTCGCATGACTACTTGTTGGCAGCAAGCAACTAGAGTTTTGGAAGTCAAATTTGTCCATTTGGAGAGCAGATTTATGGATTTTGGTGACTAATTTTGCTAGTTGTTCCATCCTCAAGGGAAGTCATACCATCTATGTTGCTGCTAGGGTTTGGACAGAATATTGGAGGAGCATATCTGATTTGTAATCTTGTATTTCATTGGAATTCCATCAATAAAATTCAATTGCAAGTTAGCATTGGACTTTGAGTATGACTAGTTGATGAGTGGTGTTCCTAAATTTTTAATTTTACAATTTTATGCATTATTGTTTGAAATTAGAAAAATTAGAAGTTTATTTCAGTTTAATTCCTTTGTATCTCAAGAGAAAATTGCATTCATATTTGGTAAAACTCAAAAGTCACAAAAAAATAGAAAAAATGCAAAATCAAAATAAAAACAAAAACCTACCTATTCGTTGGTCAAAGACTTTGAAAAGACAACTCATAAAATCAAATCAGATTTGGGTTGGAGAACTTTCAGTGGTATCAGAGCCTCGATTTTGCTAGCCTGTTGGGTGAATTCAAGTTGTGTATACTATAGTGGATTGGTTTCCAGTTTGGATAGCGAGATAGGCCATCATGGCAGGGTTGTTTAACAATAAACAAGCATGGAAAGAATTTGAACACAACACAAGCTCGTTCGTAAATTGCAGCATGTTGAGGATTCCCTTTCGAGGAAAATTAGACACACTTCTGGTTCATATCCATCTACAAGAGCAACTAAGAGTTCGCATGCTTCACCAACAAATAAAGCAATTATGGCCAGCTATGACAAGTATCACTCTCTTCCTCAAAAGATACAAGACATGCTTTCTTTCACACAATTCTTGGGAATACCACATGAAGATGAGGATGATTCGAAGTTTTCGAGTCCATATCAACAGCAAAAGAAGAAAAAAATATCAAAAGATAGTAAAGAAGCCACTGGAAAAGGTGAAGTGTTTAATGTGCAAGACCAAGGAAAAGAAGAAACACTTGTTTGTAGTTTGCATCCTACAAGTGACCACAATGAATGCAAAAATCAGTCATCATGTGGGAGTCCTAAAGAAGAAATAACTTTGGATCAAAGGGAGATACATCGCACACTATTGAGTCATCATGTTGATCACAAAGTGGAAGGGCTTACAATCATGGATCATCCCTTTAGAGGTGTTGAAAACATGACACCAAGGGTTGACACCTATTCTGATTTTTGCAACAACAGTTCTAGTCATGTAGTAGCATGCATTTCACATGAAGGTAATGATGTTGTTGAGTCCTCCTATGATGATACTCAATTTGAGAGTGTTACACATGAGGTATATATTGTGGATTCAAACCACAAAAGTCCTGATTCTATTCATGACACTATGGAAGATGTTATAGGGACACAAGGGTTGTGTGATGGGTGGTCACTAAGAGCTAAGTAGGCCAAAATGCTTGCTGCCCAAGCAAGACAACACTTGCATGAGGTCAAGAAAAAATGCAATCAGCTTGATAATGCAAGAAGACAAAGAGAATCATACATTAGGTCCTTATTTCTTTCAAGGGAAGAATGTGTGGATGATGGGCATACAAGTGAAGAGCTTCTTGAGGTAATCCCACAAGAAGAGCATGTTGAGTTGTGTGATGAAGAAAGGAGGTATGATGCATGAGTTTCAGTTTGGTCTAGTTTGCATTACGAAGTTTATGACTTCCCTCTTTTAGAGAGCCCCTTAAAGGCTCAAAACAATGATTATAATACATACACACTTGTTGGGCCAGCCACAAGTGATATGTCCATGTATGTGCAATGGAGTATATTTGAATTCATTTCGGTTATTCATGCATCTTCTTCAAGGACAATTGTTAAGATCTTATGAAGCATTTTGTTTTAAAAAGTTGAACAAAAAGACTAAGAGGTTGCTTACTAAAAAGATCTTCCATTTTGATAATGTTTGGTTTGTCCAAGACTTCAACAAAATGGAGTTGGAGTTTATGGTTAATGGTAAGAAAATTGTGCTTAAAGCTCTTTTAGATGGTGGGCCTATAGAAATTTTGGCACATAGGTTGGAGTCTTCCTTCACTCATAATGGTAACAATAGCCTAATGACTCCTATTGATGACGAAATAAGCCACCTGAGATCTGATTCTTTGTACCATAACATGGGTGATGTGGGAAAGACACTAGACATGTGCAATAAGTGGATCCAAAGAGCATCAAAGGCTAAGGCACTTGCTTCCCAAGCACAACAACAATTGCAAGAAATCAGAGATCGCTGCAAATACAGGGAACAAATAGGACAGCTGAGGGAAAATTACTTTAGATCCATGTTTCTTCCAAGGAAGGAATGCATACAGGTTGAACAAGCAAAGGAATATCTCATAGGAAATGAAACAAAGACTAAAATCAGTCTTAATCTTCAGTTTGGGAACAACAGTGATATACTCCACTTTTCTAATAGCATTGCCACTAATAGTTATGAAGAAAGTAGGGGTACCATTCCTACTATTGACGAACTACAAGAGGTAAGTATGATACATGACAATTTTGATGATGCCTCTTGTTTGTAGACTAAGTTTATGCAATTTGATACACCTAATGTTGCACATGGCACTATTGCTACTCTTTTTGGTGTTTCTAGATATCACTCTTTTGTATGGGAAGGAATTGTCAAGGAACAATGGGTGTTATGCATAGTAGATAGTGGTGCTACTCATAGTTTTGTCAATGAAGGCTTTGTAGCCAATATGGGACTAGAAGTTGAAGAGTTTGAAGGATTCCAATTCATGCTAGCGGATAGCTCCAAAATGAGTTGCACAAGGAGGATACCACGATTATCCATTGCATTGGATAATTATTCTTTCACATATGACTACTTTGTTGTAGGTATTGGTGGAGAGTCGGATGTGGTACTTGGTGTGCAATGGTTGAAGTCTCTTGGAAGGTTTGTCCAAGACTTCAACAAGATGGTGTTAGAGTTTACTCAATGGATAAACACATTGTGCTTAAGGCACTTGAATATGAGACTAAAAATGGGACAGCGAAGAGCATGTTAGTTTGCTCTAACTTTGATGACTCCAAAGGTATGGATACAAGGAAACAATTCAGTCCTAATTCTCTAATTTATAACCGCAGTGATTCATCCTCCCTTTTCATGATTTTGGTGCTTCTAATCATAGGGAAATGAGTCATGATAATTCTAATATGGTGGGTACACATGATGCATGCTTTGGCCATGATAAGTCACATGATATATCTCATGTTAGGACTGGGTTTAGATACTTTGGAGCAACAGATATGACTCAGTCCCAAATGTTGAATGTTGATTGGATAGAGATGGAAAGGCAAGCCAAGTTGATGGCTCATCAAGCCAAGCTTCATCTTCAACAGGATTTTGATTCACACGACTCCACTAATGATGAGAAGCAAGAGCTATCTAACATCCAAAATTCTGAGTTTTCAATTGATGTTGACAATTTCATTAAGGTGTATCACGATTTTATGGGTGATATGTTCAATGGATCAGCCACTCCTAGTTTGACTTTGGGTATTAATGGAGATAACTACAATACAACTATGGATTTGTCACCTATTTCATATGCTTATGCAACTGTTTATTGGTTGGGTTGTGACATAATTTTCATGGATTCATGGTTGACACGTGGATGTCCTACATGGTTATACATTGTATATTCAGATTTATCTGGGTCTACATCAGTTTTTGGGTTGGATTGGAGTGTGTGGAGACACGATCACTTGATAGGTAAGGTGTATGAGATGGGTTTCTTTTTTATGCATGGGTATACAAACATCATTGACATCACTTTAGTTGTTGGTATGATTTATAATAGCAGCCTTGAGGTGGGAATTTTGACAACTCATTAGAGGAGTTTTCAGTATGTCACACACCTTGGGACAGTAGGCTATGATAGCATCTATGAAGGAAAACGTGGAAGCTACAAATTTAAGGTGGGTCTCATGTTGGTGATTAGTCATCTCCCATCTTTACATGGTTTCATCCATCTTGTTGGTATGCAAGAATATGTGATAAGAATTGAAGAACCACATTACATGCAAGGTTTGACATTGTGCCTTTGTTTTATAACAATAACATTCCTTGATCACATTTGGAGAGTATATTTGGTAAATTAAGAAGACACCATGGAGCATGTAGAGGACAATAGTACTTCATATTCAAACCTTTGGGTTTTGAGTTACAACACAAGGATAGAGGGTTGTTTTACATTTTTTAACATGGAATTTTCAGCCATAGTTCATTGGGTTAGAGTTCTCACAATGGTGATAGATGGTTGTTTCATACTATTGATTACAAAGACTTTAGTTTGGTCCTTTTGGACAACAGCTGGTTGGGGAATTTGGAAAGATTGGGATCATTCTTTCTTTGTTAGAGGTTGGCATAATGATGAGCTCCCATCATCCTTTGACATTAGAGGTACTTGTGGTTTCTAATGGAGTGAGGTTATCAGTTGGATAGATGATGTCCTCAATTATAATAGCAGCACATGGCAGATTGACTTGATTGATTATGCACGTAGGATGATTTGGGATTCTGGCATTCACATGATTGGTGCATTATTTCTTATGGATCATAATGAATTGCTTCACAACTCTAGGCATAGTGATGTTGATATCAAAGTAGCACAGCGGATTGGTGGAGCAGCATTCTTGAGGTGGATATGGGATCCCGGTATTTGGTTTCGGCATGCAAGTGCAGATTGTTTGAGGGAAAACAATCTCTGGGAAGGGAGGACTATAATGTCCCTTCCGTAGGCAGCTCAGACTATAGTGGTGGTTGGCCTACTATTAGGGTTTTCTTAGGTCAGCAGAATGGTTAGGGGGACCCAATTGAGGGATGTGAAGCTTAGTTGGGGGCTTTACAAGCCTTTCTATTTGGAGTTTAGTTGAATCTAGGGATAAATTGGAAATATTAAAGTTTGCTTTAATGGAATAGTAAAAAGTGAATAGTAACAGAGAATTATAAGAGGAATAGTGAAAAGTGCCCCCATCCTAGCAACTTAAGTTGTTTTTAAAATGTGGCTCTTTCTTTTGACGAGGAAAAGACCCTTGAGGAGGAATATTTTATTATCTTTTTAAAAAAAAGCTCATGGAGGTTATAAATCTAAGTGTTGGGCTTCTATTTTGGCATTCTATTGTCATTTTTTTTATCAACATTTGCAAGTGGAGCTCTAGAGAAGGGTTTCAATAGTGTCTTAGCCTTCTAAGAACAAAAAATCTCAAAGGCTATTGTGAATTGGATGAAAACCCAGTTCACCTTTGATGAGGGCCTACCTTGGGTCTTCATTTGGGCTTCATTGGAGGAGTTTCAAGTAGTTATTTTTCATATCTGAGTTTGCAGCAATGTTATATCATCATACTTCTTCAGATCGGAGGCTGCCATTGATAGATCGAACCTCTCCCAGGCCAATACTATCACATATTTGCATTCTACTTGCTGGCAACAGGCAGCTAGGGTTTTGGAGGTCATATTTGTCCATTTGGAGAGCAAATTTATGGATTTTGGTGACTGATTTTGCTAGTTGTTCCATCCTCAAGGGAAGCCATACCATCTATGTTGTTGCTAGGGTTTGGATAGAATATTGGAGGAGCAGCTCTGATTTGTAATCATGTATTTCACTAGAATTTTATCAATAAAATTCAATTGAAAGTTAGCATTGGACTCCGGGCATGACTAGTTGATGAATGATGTTCCTAAATTTTTAATTTTACAATTTTATGAATTGTTGTTTGAAATTAAAAAAAATAGAAGTTTATTTCAGTTTAATTCCTTTGTATCTCAAGAGAAAATTATATTCATATTTGGTAAAACTCAAAAGTCACAAAAAAAAAAACGCAAAAACAAAACAAAAACAAAAACCTACTTATTCGGTGGTCAAAGACTTTGAAAAGATAAAACTCAAAAAATCAGATCAGATTTGGGTTGGGGATCTTTTAATAGGAGATAGCCTACCAATGCATATGTCTATACCCTATTTGGTAGTGCAATAATTTGTGTGAGCAAAAGATAAGTTATGGTTGATCTTTCAATAACATAGGTTAGCTGGTATGTCTTTACTTTGTTTGGCAATGCATTGAGTTGTATGAACAAAAAGAGACTATGGTTGATCTTTCAATGACAAAGGAAGATTATATGGTATCTATTGATGCTTGTAAGGAGGTCATTTGGTTTCAAATATTGTATTCAAATATCACATTGAACTAGGATACAATTTTGATTCAATGTGATAATCAAACTACCATTAGCTTGGAAAAGAACCCTACCTTTGATGTGCAAATGAAACTCATAGATGTGCAAAATCACTTTGTGATACGGTAGTAGACAATAAGGTTGTGGTCATGAAGGTGAACACTTTTGTGAATGTTTTTGATGCATTAGCAAATCCCATGAGCATAGAGAAGTTAAAATGGTGTTGGTTGTCTATTCGGGTCAACCCATAGCTTCTAATTTCATGATTTTGCACATGCGATGCATTATATATAACAAATGGGATATTGTTGGGAAGATATTACACACCTTGCATAAATAATACTATTCTAGTATGTTAATTAGGCATAGAGAACATTTTTTTATTTTACGAAGTTGATAATTTGTCTCTATGTAAAAATGACTCCCAAGAGTATCTTACTTGGATAAGAAATCTTGGGACACTTGGTTGTTGTGTGGAGTGAGAATAGGAAGATTAAATTGACTAATATTGACTTCAGATGCCCCCCCTATATTGGGCAAGTTGTAGAGGATGTAGATAATAAGGATCTCCTATCTTTTAGTGGGATGTTGGGATGTACAACAAATAACCTTATCACATTTTGAAACAGGCTAAAAAAGATATTTATTTTTATTTGTGTTATCTTATGGGGATAGCTATGGATGAGATTTCATGGTATCCCATGGTTTGGTTTTTAGGTTTTCATTTAGCCTATATAAGCAAGCCTTGGGTAAATGAGTGATTTGGGAGTTTTTAGTTATCATGATTTGGGAACATTACAAGTTGAAGGATTGAGACAAGTTATCTTCTAAAAAATATGTATGACAAGCTCTAGAATGAAGATTAAAAAATTTATTGTAAATATCTTTGATTTATGAAAGCTCAAGATAGAGGATCTCCTTACTGATTGAAATCTTCATGGAATGATATCTATTCAAAAACCCTTTGGTCTATCCACATAAGATTGGTTTGTTATTGTCAGAAGGATATAAGCTTTTTAGGATTTTTCTTTCAAATTTTTTGATCCTAAACGTTTTGGGAGAAAAGGCCACCAAGGATCTCTAGACATTGTTAGGGGCCCTATACCAAGCTATGCCCCTTGTAAGCAATTTTTTTCTATAAAAGAATCTATATTCATTGAGACTAAATTATGGTGATTTTTTAACTAAACACTTGAATGCATTCAACAACCTAGTGAGTAAGTTGGCATTTGTGGACATAAAGATGAAAGAAGATCATTATATATCTCTCTTGTTTTCTTTTATTGATTCATGGGACAACCTTGTGATGGTGATCAATGGTATTGTCTTAAATATGAATCTTGATGAGGTGGTGGATGCTTTACTCTCAAAGGAGATGAAGCAAAAAAAATGATTATGTCAAGTATGCACTAACTGTAAAAAGTCATTAAAAGGATGAAGGCAATGAGAATAAAGACAAGTGATCAAAATATAAGGGAAGATATATTCACTTCACAAATCCATGGTGAAGTGTTGGAATTGTAGCTAAATATTACTTGATTGTGGATTGTAGAAATTGGAAGTCTTTAACAATATGACTTATTAAGGATTGTAAGGAGAAGAATGACAAGAAGAGTGATGATAATTTTGATGGTGAGAAGGAGTATTTTGGAGATAGCTCATCTCTCAATATCATTGGTTATGGAAGGGTCATGCTTACACTTGGAAATGGAAGGACCAAATCCCTTTTCAATGTCATGCATATTCTAGGTTTGACGAGGAACATATTTTCTATAATTGAATTGAATGATGTTGCTATGAAAGTGATTTTCAATAAAGACAAATACAAGATGGTGGATGGATCCATAGTTTTGGCTAAGGGAATATATTTTAGAACCCTTTTTTTCCTTGAGGTGTACACCATAGAATGTAATTATTTTAAATTTCCTATTTTTGACAACCTAAATTTCTTCCTATTGAGAAGACCATATTGTGGCATGAACACATGGGCCACATAGGTGAAAAATATCTTAGGACCTTAAAGTCAATTTACTTGGTTGAGGAATTAACTAATTTCTCTCTTGGTTTTAAATTTTGTGAACATTGATATGTGGGAACAAAATTGTGTAAGGATTTATTTAGGCTCTACTAGATTTGTAGGGATTTAAGATCTAATTCATAGTGATATATTTGGTTATATTGATGTAGCATCACTAGTAAAATATTTGCATTTTTTTATCTTTTATAGATTATTACTCTAGGAAAACACGAGTTTTTTCATTAGGCACAAATATGAGATCTTCTCAAAGTTCAAAAATTTGAAAACTCTTATTGAGAACCAAATAAAAAATAAGATTAATGTATTGAGGATAAATAATGGTAGATAGTAGTATTCTATAGAGTTTGAATTTTCTTAAGGAGTTTTCTATTTCAAGGAACAAGATGACTCCATACAAGTAAAATGAAGTTGTGGAGTAGATGAATCAAATGTTGATGGAGAAAGCTAGAAGCATGCTCACTAAATCTTATTTAGATCAATATTCATAAGTAGAAGTTGTGGGCATAGCTTGTTAACTAATTAACAGATTGCCTAGATCAACTCTTATGGATAAAAATCCTAAGGATACTTGGTTGAGAAAAAAAATTGTTGTAGAATATCAAGGTTTTGTTGGGATTAAGTTGTTTCAACATTTGCAATTCCTAGAATTTATTTGATTGATTAATTATTCATTTTATGCCTAATTTTTTTTTCTACTATCTCAAGTCACTTTTTGGGACCTACCACTTGAGGTGGCATCCTACATGGACGTAACTAGGGTGACATGCAAGCTAATTATGTGGAATTAAGCATCCTTCTTGGTGGACCGTATAATGAAGCTAATTTTATGGCATGTGTCATGTTGTAAGTCTCTATGACAAATTATGATGGAACTATGACAAGATCATGTCATATGACAAATGATGACAATGTAAGAATCAAGATATGATAAATTATTAATGATGGGCCCCATACAATGGTGGCACCTATTCATGCAAGATGTTTTCGTGTATGCAAGTGCATTGTATGTGTGAGGGGTCCTATGCATGAGGAGATAGGTTGGAAATAGAAAAAGAAAATTATGTGGGTCTCATTTATGACATTACACTTCATGCAAGGTTGTTGCATGCATGTAAGTATTGTGTATGTTAAGAAGACTCAAGACAAACATGTAGGTGTTGGATTTGTGCCATGTGGTAATCTTAGGCATTCATCTTCTCTCATGGAATTGTGTTTATTTGACCTACTTGGTCATTTTACATTAGAGTATAGGTTTGAAGATTTTACGAGTATCGTTATGCTATCAGAATCACTCCAGAAATCTTGTTGTAGTTGAAGACTCCTAAATGATATTAGCTATGTGATTGTATTGTAACCTCTTTCAGATTACTGATAATACAAAGAGTTGTTTTTTGAGAAAGTGTGGGGTTTTCTCTTGAAAGAGTTTTCCCCACATAAACACTATGTTATGGTGTATTCTTTATTTGCATGTTTTATTTATAATGAATGAATATGCATCTGATAATTGTAATTTTTAAGGGTTTGTAAGAAAATTTTGTTTCATCTCCCCAACTTAGATTGGTGTAGGAAGATGCTTGTGCTTACTCAGATTCCTTTCAATTCTCAATTGTGAGGCACGTATAGATGTGCCTAAACAAAAGAGATGTAAGTTAGATTTTAAGGTATATCTAAATGTATTTTCAGTAGATAAATTGATGGAATCAAAGGATACAAACTTTGGAATCTTGAGATTGCAAAAACACTATAAAATCAAAATGTGATCCTCAATGAGATCAAATCATACTCTCGACCCTTGCAACTTGAAGATGAGAAGAGAAAGGTGTAATTTAAGCCAAATATTGGAGCTTGCACCTAATATTGTACTATAGGTTTAGGATAGACCTAATGAGGAGGTTGAATATAGGGTGGAGAATAATAACATTAAACCCCTCTTGAGGAGGTCTACTTTGCAAAGAATGCAACCTAGTAGGTACAACCAACCTTATTTGATATGCATTTTTACTTTATCTACTAATAATGATGAGCCTATAAGTGTGGAGGAAATGAACTTTGTAGACAAGGGGACATGGAAGAAATCCATGGATGAAGAGATGAAGGTCTTTTGATGGTTGTATGAAGTCATTAAATAGGGGATTACTAGTTAAACTATGACTAGCATCTTTGTCTATCTAAAAATAACAATTTTTAAGAGATGCGTAAGTGAAATTATTTTATCTATATGGAGCACTTGAGAGTTACATTGAACCTCCTTAGTCATAGGAGTCAAATGATAAAATTGAAAGTTAGATTCTATCTTAGGAGTTACTCTTAGAGGGGGAACATAGGTTCATACTAGACTATATTTTATTATGTTGGCCAATAGTTTTGAGTCCATAATTTTGAGAATCTATTGTTGGTTTATTAAGTCACCTTGGCCAATATATCGAGGGCTTAGGATGGAGATTGTATGGTTTTTTGGAAAGCTAAGTAAGAGAAGAAGAAAAATTTGAATCTTTTGACAATATTTTCAATATTTAATGAGCACTTTGATACAAAAAAGAGAGCAATAAAATAGTGGTGTAAATCTTATACTGTATAGTGACAAAAAATTAATTGATGATTTTATTGCTAAACATAATATATAGCAATGATGTTAAATGCTTTTGAGAAGGTAAAAAAATAATTTAAAAGGCTAGGTTTTCTCATTAAAATTTACATGTGTGAGGATATGTTATCATTTCTAATATACAACCATTCTAAATATTTATGTAGGTTTTTGTTCGTTAGAAGAGAATTATATTTGCATAAGTAATGACTTTAATATTGGAGGAAAAGTGATAAGAAAGGCATGTAAGATAAAGGACATTTGGGTTTTACACATGAGAATAGAGTGTGAGAAAAAGATTTTTTTTTTTAATTTTAGTTTATATTGACTTATTAACTCAATGCCTTTAAAATTAATATTTGAGAAAATCATAATTGGAGTCTATTTGTATTTGGAGAAATTTATTCTAAGGGTGCATTATTGGTCAAATTTGACACTTAATTTTTTGCTTTTAATTATGGTCACACATGTATAATTTATTATTTATTTACTTTGGGTCATCCATGCTTCATCTAACGAGCCTTTCAAAGACTTGCATGCTATTTCTATTGGCTAGAGTAAAAAAATATCAGAAAGGAGACTAAAGACACTAGGGGTTGGAGGAATTCCTCAATCTCAAGATAACTTCTAGCTTCAAGATGGTAGATTGTTTGAGAAGAACCACACAATTTGTGTTCCTTCTTGGAGTAAGAGGGGCTTAGCAATATTTGTGGATAGTGTAACCTCTAAAATAGTTGTTCTTAGCGTATTTTTATTTATTTACTATGTAGATAGTGTAATCACTAAAATAAGTGTGATTAGGGTCTGCATTGATTTGTTCATAAAAATACTAGAGGAATTTTGACACTCTCAAAGGAGGAAGAACTCTTAAGGAGAGTTTTACAATTGTGCAGGTATTAGAGAAGGGATTTTGACACTCTCAATTTTTTTTTAAGCTCATTTTGTATGGAGATTGGGATTTATTCTTTCATTTGTTATAAAGGATTTACAAATTTTGATAGTCAAGGCATTCGTTGATGTAATCAATTTGGTGTGTGTTAGGTGAATAGGAGATTTGGTTGAGAACCTTCATCAATTTTCTAGATGGGCTATTGTGTTCAATCTATGCAGTGTTCTATTTTTTTAGATTGATATAATAAGGGGGATTGTTAGAAATTTATTACATCATATAATATATAGGTTAGATAAGTGAATAGTAAATTGGCATGTTGTTATGTTAATAAATAAACTTGTTAGTGGTTAGTTGTATGGGAATAGTTTTTTGTAGGGAGTTATTTATTTTAGGTAGTTGCATAAGAAGTTGAAAAGTGAAAAGGATTTATAAAATCCATTATAATCTATTGTAATCTCTCATGGAGAAATCCTAAAGGAATATAAAATAATCAATTTTTTGGTGTTAAGTTGTGCAATATGATTTAGTTTCATAATACGTGTGCTTACAATTTCAATTGCTAGAGATGGTGTAAAGGAAAAGGGAAAAAGCAAGGAGGACAAGGAATCTAAATCTAAAGGGAGATCTATGTATCATAGTAAATATGAGGTCAATCCTAGAACTATGGTAAAACTAATCATAAAAAAGAAAGAACACAAGGAAAATAATTCCAATAAGAAATCTAATGATGATGCTTACTCAAGAGACTCAAACAAATACACTAGTGATACATGTTTTGTAATACCCATCACACTTATGTTGCACAAACGGTTGTTGTTGCACCAAAAGATCAACTTGTTAATGCTTGATACAACCGCGAGAGTTATTGAATCCATGGGAGGCAATTAAGCCATGTCATGAACTTGAGTGTTACATTGCACAAGACAAGGAGACCAAGGGTGCACACCTTGCAACAATCCCCCCAGTGCAAGCAAGGGGTTCGAACCCATGTCCTAGGCTCTGATACCAATTGTTGCACAAACGGTTGTCATTGCACCAAAAGATCGACTTGTTAATGCTTGATATAACCGCCAAAGTTAATGAATCCACAAGAGGCAGTTAAGCCATGTCATGAACCCGAGTGTTGCGCTGCACAACACAAGGAGACCAAGGGTGCACACCTTGCAACAATTTACGTTATTGATTAGCTAATTGATCTATAAAAGTATAAATGTCAAATTAAATCTAATGGGTATATGGAGAGAAGGTGATAAGTTGTCGTAATTAATCAATTTAGTTGTGATATTTAACATTAAGATGATAAAATAGAGTTTTCATATTTTATATTGATTATTACGTTGAAGGTGTTCCTTATATGAAGTGGACAACCTGCTTTAGAAAATCAATGGTTGAAAGTTACAAAGAAGGATGCAATACGATTGAAATGATCCCAACCATTAAATCTTCTAGAATATTAAAAAATATAATATATAATTAAAGAAAAAATAACTACACTCTTACCCAATCTTAGCTTTAAAGTGCGGAAAGGTAGGATAAGAATGCATTTTTTTCTTTAAAAATTTTCACTTAGATTTTTAGATTTCTTATCATAAATATAACGTATAAATAATTCAAATCTTTTTAAATTTAAATTTAAATTTATGCTAATAATTATTTTATATATATAATAAGTTTTTAATAAATATAATTATTTTTTCAATATTAAAAAATTAAAAATTATGAATTGACTTTTTACCTTTTTAATAGGTTTCATTAATTTTTAACTTTTTAAGTTTGGCGTTACTTGTAATTTTTAATGTAAAAGTTAAACTTCTAGTTTAACAATTTTAACATGGTTTATTTTTATTTTTAATATTTATTTGAAGTATGATTTTCATTTTTAAAACTCTACTTATTTAATAATTTAACTATATTTATGGTTAATTTGATTATTACGAAGGCGTTTCTTATATCAATGTTATGACTTTATACAAAGAAAGAAAGCAAAGAATATGTATTCTTTCTACATTTTCACTAGAAAATATGTTTTACATTCATATTATAAAGGTCAAAAACAAAAAACAAAGAAAGAAAGCAAAGAATTAGATATTGTTTCTAATTTTCCACTAATATTCAAAGTGTATAAATTATAATATTATTATTAATATTTTATATAATATAAGTTGTTATAGTTTATATTTTCTACTGCTTTTCAAATAAATAATATTTTTTATGGTATTTTTTTATTTTAGATTATAAAATATATTTTTTAGAATATTCTTAATTTAATATTATGAAATAAAATTACATTTTATACATTTAAATATTTTTAGTATAATATTATAATTTTTAGATATTATATATTTAATATTTATATACACTATAAGTTATTAAATATAAATATCATATAACTTTTTACATATATTATTAATTAAAATATGAAATATATTATAAGTTTAATATTTATCTATATTTCTCTGCGGTTGCCAAGCGGATGGACTCAAGTTTGGTGCCATTGGAGGGTACGTGGTGACAGCAAATGCTTGGTTGGTGCGGTTAGGACGGTTGGCAGCGATAGGCATTTATGTGAGGTTGGTATTGATAGAATGTGAGGAGGTCGATGGTTTCTTCATTTATGGTTTGTCCAGAGATCTGCCTTGATGGATGCCATGGGATGGTGGAGGTTGTGCCAATGGGACAATTGCACAAATTATGGGTGGTGTGCTCACCATTTTAAATGTCGGTGCCACTCATTCTCATTATTAGAATAGATGGAAACGCCTATATGCCTCCAGTCTTCAAGGAAGTTGTGGGCTTTGTTTGGAAAAATTAGTTATGGGCGCCTGAAATTGGTTTTTAAGGTTTGGGACAAGCTGGTGTTGGGGGCTGTTGAATTGTTGTTGGGAGAGGAGTTTATGATAATGGTGGAACGATGGAGGACGAATGCTAACATTGCAGCCCATTTCCTTGGTGTGCTTCTAGATTTGGAGGTTCTGAAGGCAATGGTTTTGTTGATAGTCCACAAACTAGTGTGGGAGAATCTGTTGGAGGGCACCATGGATGTGGTGATTGTTGCTAAATTGGGAGTGGGGCTTCCGCGACCCAAAGACATGCATCGTGCCTTGATTCCAGGGGTGTGGGTAAAATGCTATCCCTTCCTTTTAGACATCAAGGGTGAAGCTTTGTTGAGGCATCAAGAGCAGGCATAGTGTGGCGTAATCTTCCTGAAACATTACCTGTACCTGGAATAGTCAGGTGGCGTGGATTGGCGTGGGATTTTTTATGAGTTTCTGCTTGTAGATGGTGTGATATCAGTTGGTTAAGTGTCGTTGGTGGTCTGGTATGGTTTTTTGCAAGTTTTTTGGCTTTGCAAGGGTGGTGGTGAGCAGTATGTCTGGTCTTGGTTTGGGTTGTCTTCTGGTTGGGGGTGGGTTGGGTTTTGGTAATGTTTTGTTGTGATGATAGCCACTGGTTCGGGGTGGTATGTGGGTGGTTCTGGATCAGGGTTTCTACATTTATGCAAGAAGATGGTGTGAACAATGTAAAATCATTTTTTTCATAAATCAATACAAATATATTTAGCTATAAAAAAAAATCTATATTTATTTTTTAATTAATTATTTCTATTATTTTTCAAAATATTTATTATTATTATTTTTTATGGTATTTATTTTTTATTTTAGATTATAAAATATAGTTTTCTAGAATATTCTTAATTTAATATTATGAAATAAAATTACATTTTATATATTTAACTATTTTTAGCATAATATTATAATATTTAGATTTTATATATTTAATATTTAGATACACTATACATTATTAAATATAATTATAATTTAACTTTTTGCATATACTACTAATTAAATATATTATACGTTTAATATTTATCTATATTTATTTTTTAAATATATTATATTTATTGAAAAATACATTCAATTTATATTTATTATTACATTTTATATAAA
>VDFB02086081.1:376341768-376560455 GCA_007258455.2 Sequoia sempervirens | reverse complement strand
TTAAGAAAGTTGGTCCCTATCTAAAGTATGTGAGGGACCAATATAGGTCATATTTAGAGAAGAACAAAAAGTACGAGCGTCCCCCCATGATTTCAGAGAGGGAGTGGAAGGACCTGGTGTCGGATGGAAAGGAGAAGGCTAAAAAGAAAAAAGGAAAGACACCATTGGGCCAAGCAAGGTATGTGATACTATTAACAATGTAATTATATATTTATTACTCTTTCTTTTTTACATAATCTAACGTATTTCAAACTTATCATAGGCTACCCGACACATTGAAGGCAATAAAGGAAAGACTAGAAAAACATGGGCAGCACAAACTTGGCTCTGGTGGTTATATGAAATTAGCCGCACGAATTGTAAGTATCAATAAATGAAATATAGTATCCAAATAATAAATTGAAAATAATTTTAGTTTTATCACACCATAGAAGCAAAATTCATGATCTTATGAAAAAATGTAGGGCTCTGAATTCAACAAAGTTCCCATAGAAGATGACCTAAAGATTGCCTTCCAGCAAGGCTATGGAGTCATGGCTGAATGCCTAAGAGTCTTGATTGGGAAAACACAACCTCCCACTACATCCGACACGCAAGTAAATAAACTCAATAAAGTTTATTTAAAATTGAATACTTGTGTAATCTATTCAATATTAATTTCCACAATAAAGTAATTACATGCCTATTTGTTTTAATCATTCAAGCAATGATAATACTGCACATGACATTGGAATGCAGCCTGGTGAGGGTGGAGCACAACCTGTAGATGAAGTCATGGTGTGCATCCCGGTACTTTAGAGCATGTAGAGCGTGATCAACATGTTGAGCATGATCAGGCTAGAGAAGATCAGGAACATGATGTGGCCCCATCAGGTAAAGAGGACAAGTTCTTTTAAACATATTTAATTTCAATTGGTGTATTAATTAATGTAACCTTTCATGTTTCAACTTTAGAGCATGTAGAGCGTGATCAATGTGTTGAGCATGATCAGGCTAGAGAAGATCAGGAACATGATGTGGCCCCATCAGGTAAAGAGGACAAGTTCTTTTAAACATATTTAATTTCAATTGGTGTATTAATTAATGTAACCTTTCGTGTTTCAACTGCAGATCAAGATTTAGAGGGTCTTCAACATGTTGAGCATGAGTCTATAACAAAATTTTAGGAACATGATGTGGACCCATCAGGTAAAGAGAACCACTTTAATGTTCTTTTAATTAATGAAATACTTGTAACAATAATAATAAAACATATTAGTTTAACATTCATTTTATTAGTGTTGTGACTCCCCTTTGCAAATGTGTCCACATCATGAGCACGACTAGGGCGCATTAAGATCAATGAAAGCAGAGGGCAAATTTTAAAGGGGACAGATATTGATTTAGAAAAATGATAATTCACTTAAAAAAAAAATTTTGTAGCTTTAAAAAGAAACAGCATTGTAATCATATCATGACAACCATATTTTTGATATATGTAAAAACTAAAAGAATGAATATTATATGTTATCGAATGAATGTGAATATGTTAATGAATGAATGCTTATATTTCATTAATGGATGAATGAATGAATGTTACAAGTTATTAATGGATGAATGAATGACGTTACATGTTATTAATGGGATGAATGAATGATTAATGCTATATGATTGGGTATGGGAATTGAGAGTGATGTAAGCTGGGACACAACCGAGCTTCCACCATCACTTGGTTGGTCTCCTGGTGGTGGTGAGAATATTAAAATATTCTTGAAACAAAAGAGAAGCTCAATACAATGAACTTTTCAATATAAGAAATGCATTGTTTGAAGCATCAAACCAATATGCAAAGATGAAAGAAAGTGCTAAATTACCATGGTGGCAGAAAATTTATCTTTATAATTAATCCATGCTCATGATCATAATTTGTTGTTTCCATTCTAATTGTTCTGATTTCTTTAGTTTGTTTGTATGGTTTTATATGAATACCACATTGTGTTGTGTGTGGATTTGGTTTCAAAGCTTTGTTTCTTCTATTTTTAGTGGTGACATAACTCTAAAATTTGACTTTTGTGCATAATAGGTTAGTGGAAAAATTGACAGCTCTAAAGGGTTTAGAGGCTCCATTGAGATAGATACACGGATATTTGGATCTTGTTGTTGATGGGAGGCTTCCACTTAACCATGAAATTTTGTACCATTTGCAGGTATGCAAAAATTTCTCTACTTACATTCATTCTTGATCATAAATGTTGTAAATGATATTAATGCTTCAAACTAAGATTCGCTTCATTGTTATAATGATCAAAATGTTATACTTGCTATACATTCAAGCATTTCTTGCCCCCTTAACCTCCTCCTTTTAATAATTTTATTTGTCATAAAAGATTCACATTTTTGTGTCTTTTACACAAATTTATCTGAAGCACTAGGAGTGAATAAATATATGTAAAAGATGATGGATTATGTCTAAACAACAACTTTCCATCTTATAGCTAATTAAATCCTTAATATTTGAATAGTTTAGAGCTCGAATAATGCTTGTATATGCATGTGTAGCAATAAGGGAGCCTATGTGAAGATTGGAATTTAAAACATCACTTTGGTATTTTTCCTTAGGCAATGAAATGATATTTTGAGTAATACAAACCTACACACACATTGATATTTTTTGACATCAAGATTGAAGAAATTTTTTCTCTTATACCTACCCTACTAGACATATGGTATGGCAAGATGGCTTTGGGTTTATTCTCAGAAGTAGTTAATTTCACAGAGGAAGACTAAAATCTTCTTAATGTCCTGTGTCAGGTGTGAAAGCATATGAATCACTTGCTAAAGGCACCATTTTGTATTCATCCAAAAACCAGTTTGTTCTTTTTTTTATGTTTCTTGCATGTGTTTTTTTTAGGCTCTAGAGATGTAGCTCAACTATTTCCTTTGCACTTTTCATCTATTTTAATGATTATAGTAGATTGTCCTCATAATTTTTCATGTAGATCTGTTTGTAACCTTATTTTCTACTAATCAATTTGCAAACCACTTACATATTAAGGACCATTTCACTAACTTGTAGTCATCCATTACTTCATATGTTGCAGGTTGTGTCTATGTGCCAATAAACTCGAAGGATCATGGTGAACTCTTTAATCCTACAAGGTACCCAGCCTTTCTCAAGTAAAAGTCTTACCTTATTTTATAGTACTTTAAATGGTTAATTGAAGGTGCTTCTTTAGATCCCATAGTTGAACCCTGGATTAAAATATGGTATTAGATGGGCAGTATAATGATAAAACTGAGGTCCATTGAACACAAATTACAAACATAATTTATTGGACTATGAATAGTGTTACAATTATAATTATTTCTCCTTTACCTACCTCTGCATTAATGAAAAAGATAGCAGATATTGGAAGTTCATTACATGTCTCATGTATGTGTTAGTATTTTAATTTTGTTTAAGTTGTTCAAGAGATTGATTAGGTCAAGAATATGTTCTACAAGCTCTGTTCTCTTGACACTGCTCAACATTTTCCCTACACATTTTCTCTTCAATCCAGACGTTTCTTAACTCCTTCCCTTGTTAGCCCTTGGTTGTTCTCAAGTGTAATGCTTTTTCTATGCATCTTGTAGTCTATATGTATGATCAGTCATCTCAAGTGTAATGTTTTTTCTATGCATCTATGCATCTTGCAGTCTGTATGTATGATTAATCATCAGTCTTCACGATGGTACATTTCAACGAATTTTTTTTTTTTTAAATTGCATTGTTTCATCACAATTTCAACGAAAACCACTGACGAATCACCAAAAGGTCCAACTAAGTTGCTATAGCTGTGATGAAGGCTTCGTCGTAACTCCTTGCCCATTTTGTCACAATTTTGATGAACTTTTGTTGTTGTTTCGACGCTACTTCTTGCCCATTTTGTCGCATTCGGCTAAACTTTTGTTGTTGTTTCGACGTTACTCCTTGCCCATTTCATTGAAATGGTGATGAACTTCTGGTGTTGTTTCGACGCTACTCCTTCCCCATTTCGTTGAAATTGCGATGAACTTCTGGTGTTGTTTCAACACTACTCCTTGCCCATTTCATCGAAATGGCGATGAACTTCTAGTGTGATTTGTCGGTGGATATACTAAGTTTTCGTGATATTACGATAACATCCGAAGCCATTTTATGATGCCATGATTGGCACTTGCCGCCATTTCGACGCTTAATTCGTTGTTGGCCTCGACGAAAAAAAACATTGACGAAAATGTTTTCATCATTTCGCGCCCGATAAAGATTTTTCAACAACCAATGAATGTCCATCGGAAATGGTGTCAAATTCAAGAGTGTTAGATGGAAAAATTAAGGGTTGGTTAGCTACGCCTAAGTGATGTAGACTAGAAAGATGTGTTAGATCTATAGGATTTCTACCAAGATGCATCAAAACATTCTTACATGTTAAAATAATGGTAGCATCGTGAGGAAGGATGGCAAAGATGCATGTGGATCACTTAGTAGAATGGCAACATGAATTCAAGGAAGCACTCCTTGAGATACCATGTTTGAGAGAAAAGAAAATAAATAAAATCAAGATGGGACTAAGTCACTCAAATGATACAACTCATAACTTAAATGAGGAAACTTAAGAGATATTAAAAGACAATGGTCATTAATTAAAAGATGCGATGAAAATAAGGCATGAATGTCACCCACTACCCTTTAAGGCAAACAATATTTTTTTCCTCAACATGAAATAATGGTACAATTGAGTGGGATCTAGGGCCAACAGAGAAGCACTTTAGAACTCATCCTACGTATCAATAAACAACTAAACACAAGAAATGAAAATTGACATATTAACACAACAATATCCAATTAAGTTATTGAAAGTAAACTATTGATACCTCATTCTCCATCCAAATTAAAAAATCAGCCCACTTTTTGCTTTGTAACTTTTCCTTTTCAATTTGCTTTGGATGTTGGCCATATTTCTCCTCCTGTCAAAACATGGCACATGGACTAGTTAAACTAATTAATATGCAATCATTTACTTTTCCCTAGGGGAATTAAAAAAAAAATCATTTAACATATTAAATATACTTACAAAATTATAGATCAAGGCCTGTAAATCTTTCTGGCCACTGTGATACATGGCACGAAGTTTTTGAAGCCTAGCCTTGGAGGCCTTGTCCTGAAACATATACTAATTCAATTTAACTATGCACAAATAAAATGTAAAAATCGTTTAATAAATTTGATAGTCTTATGAGAAAATTCAAATACATGCATACTCTCCTCACCTAACTTCCTCTGTGCTTTGGACTTCTTATATGCTTTTATAACTCTTTGCATACTTTGATACTTACATCAATTGGCCTTTTTTTGAGCCTTAGCTCGAGAGGGGTTTTTTTTATCTTCTTTGTTTGGTTGCACCGAAATCTCTTGCAATTTTGAGACCTTCATAGCTTCACCTTCTTCACAGACCAACCTATGCCAAATTTAGTCTCCATGTCATTGATAACTATTTTTTGTAGGTGTATGGGTATCTTTGAGAATGGAAAATGTAGATGGTCTTTGAACTATTGAAGGCATGATTCCTTCAACCTATTCACAAACCCTTTTCCAGCATCTGTCATTCGAACTTCCCCTGAAACCACATCGTATTCTATCTTCTTATTGTAGGTACCAATGAAAGAATGAAAACTTTTCATGGTGGAAGAAGTCTATGTCCCAGGACTGGGTGGGATAGTGAAAGCCTCTGCTCCTTGTTCTACACTCCTAGAGTTTACTGTTACTAATTTCCTCCTGGATCTTTTGCTCGATCCAGGGCTACTTGGGGAATCAATTGATTCCCTTTGACATGGTTGATTTGGTTGAAATGTTTGAGAGGCTTCACTAGATCGGTTTTCTATGTATCTAGAAAGCATTGTCCAATGCGTATCATCCAAATTGTTCACTACCCCTACCCCCAATATGGAAGCCAATGCCTCTTTATCTTTGTTAGTCACATGTCCCTATATATATAATAAATTTCTTCTTTTAAATTTAAAAAGTAAAAATGAAAGAAACAAGGGAAACATTTACAAATCTATAAATTGACAATGAATTACCTCATTGTGGCCAAAATATCCTCCCTTTCTTCTCTTCCCTCTATCGCTTGACATTTTGAGGCGACCTAGGGAAAATTATTTTTGTCTAGTCTGTGGAGGCAAACAAAGTAGACACTGTCAGGTATGAAAGTTTTCGTCCAGTTTGTGGTATGAAAGTTTTACCTTGAATGACTCTTTCTGGATTTAAATGCCTATGAATCAATTGCTTGTGCATCTATATAGAATATAAATATATTTGAAAGGATATAAATATATGCAAAATGAAGCAATTTTATTGTAAAAAATCAACGCTTGTGCACCTGTATAGAATAGTAATCTTTGAGGGATAAAAAGGGCATGGAGTGTGGTTTTATTGAGAGTTAACATAGATAGGTCTCATGCTCGAGTTGCATCTGCTAATTAGAAAGAAAATGAATGTGTGTGCATAGTCAATTAGAAACCATGAGCTCATTATTCTGTAAAAGAATAAGTGAAAATTAGTAATAGCTAATTTAAGCCCGAAGGTCTCACAAGTTTGAGGAAATGATCTATTATTCAACTGTCATCTTAAAATCCCTATCTCCTCATATTGTCTCAACCAACCTCTATTCCCTTGGGACCTGGCTATAGTGGGGCGGATGCAGTTTAACAACTTGTCTTGAAAGCACTTGACTAATTTTTTATGGAAGGTTGGTCCAAGAAATCGAACCAAAAACTGAAAGCTTGGGATGGGAATGATAAGCGAACTAGGGCATTGGGTTTTCAAAAATGCGTTCACTACTCTCGAATGTGGAGGAAATAATCCAATGTCTACAATTTTACCCTCCTCCTTTGCAACCACATGAGACTTGAATGATTCGTGTGTAAACAAAACAATATTCACAACCCTTTCTTCACAATCTCTCCATTTAATCCAAACAAAAATATTTTTGGGAATGAAAAAAACAAATTGTAACCTTACCTATGGTGTCACAAACTAAATTGAATTTCTAATCTACTTGCTTGTAGCCCTCCTTCATGTTGTTTTTCCCTTTTTTCTCCTCTCTTCCTTCATGTGGGTTTTTTCTTTTGTCATCTCTTTCTTCTTGATGTGGGAAGTTTTAAAATTTTTTTCTTGATTCAATAGTCAACACAATAGTCGATGTAGCAAAGTGCACCTAATTTAGTGTCGCCTTCCAGCCAAAAAATGTAATCTATTTGGGATGCAAAAGGTGGTGAAAAGTGGGCCTAATTTAGCGCCGCCTTCCAGCCAAAAAATAATAATTTGTTTGGGATGCAAAAGGCAGCGCAAAGTGTGCCTAATTTAGCGCCTAGCAGTGCAAAATGATGTATTTTTCTTGGAATTTGATAAATAAATTGATCCTAAATTGACTTCATCTTCATATGTGCCAAGGGAGCAATCATGGTTCCCTATTTTATCTATTCCTTGTCCCATTTCAATTTTGTGGGTGCAAAACTAATAGAGGTTAGATTTGTGAACTCATAAATGACCCCTATACAACTAGATGAGTTATCTAAGGTGTGAAATATATGTCTAAAGTGAGGTTTTTTGTTGGATAGCATATTCGTTGAAATGATATAATTGGTGTACTAAACAACATTTACTATGTTGTGTATTATAGGGGCGAGACGAGGCCATGGCAACAAATCGTGTCATGTCAAATGAGGACACAACGGCTGAAGTGGGACATCAGGAACTCAAATTTTGACTTAACTTAGGAAAAAATGATCTGATGGCATTTTGTGATACATCCATCTTTTTTCACAGTATTATTAAAATTTATAATGTATTATCCAATCTTGACATAAATTAATGCATATTGTTGATTATTTTAGATGGAGATTGGAGCAAATGCAGAGCCTGAGCATTCAACTAGCAAAAGAGGACGTGGACATGGACATGGACCTCAAACTATTAAATCATGTAGAAAATAGTGGGTGTTTGAGATATGACAGATCATGCAAAAACAACAAATGATTGCGCTGAACAAGAGGTTGGTCAGGACTATAGTACATGGGATGAATACTTTGAGAAAATATATGACTAAAGTGAGGTTTTGTGTTGGATAGCATATTCGTTGAAATGATATAATTGGTGTTAGTATACATTATTTACTATGTTGTATATTATAGGGGCAAGATGAGGCCATGGCAACAGATCGTGTCATATCAAATGAGGACAAAATGAATGAAGTTGGACATTAGGTACTTAAATTTTGACTTAACTTAGGAAAAAATGATCTGGTGGCATTTTGTGATACGTCCATTTTTTTTCACAGTATTATTGAAATTTATAATGTATTATCCATTCTTGACATACATTAATGCATGTTGTTGATTATTTTAGATGGAGATTGGAGCAAATGTAGAGCCTGAGCGTTCAAATACCAAAAGAAGAAGATATGTATGTGGACGTGGACCTAAAATTGTCAAATCATGTAGATGACAGTGGGTGGAAGAGGATATGACAATGGATCGTCCAGACACAACAGATGATTGCACTGAATAAGAGGTTGGTCAGGACTATAGTACATGGGATGAATACTTTGAGAAAATTGTTGTTTGTGGATGTTTTGTATGTCGTGGAAAGAAACAATTCAAACAAGCAATTATACAAAGACATTACATATATGATGAGCTTCCAGTTGGTAGTATGCCTCCTACAATTGATTCAAATCCAATAGGAATTGTGGTAAGGAATTTTCCAATTTGATATAAATAACATGTATACTTTGTTTAAACATTGTTTTATATTATTTAAATAACTAATTTTTTTCTCCATGGATACTTGTAGGATAAAGTTCTTGGTTTAAAGTTTCTTGGATCAACTTCCAACCTAGAGGACAATGATCATTTATCATATGATACATCTAACAAAAATATGTGCCAATATACCAGCTCAGAAGATGAGGAATTAATGAAAACAAGTCACAAAACAAGAACAGGTTTAAAGATGCATAATTTGCTTAAAGATAGGGGGGAGGTGGACTACATACCCTATGAGAATGAATGTGATGGATATGATGAATTTCCCTTGAGTTTGAGATCAATTTACAAAGAGACATTTGATCATCGACTATATTGCGCGCTTGGCCTAGTGATCAACAACTACCTAGAGTGTAGGAGGTGTTTCAATTTTGGGGATTCAACTACATGATACGACCCTCCAATATTCATGGAGTGAATCTAGGCCTCTTTATTGTCAAAAATGTGCATGTGGGATCTAAACATAGAAACAATTTAGAACAAACCACTAGGAGATTAATGCCATATTATGGTCCATCATATTACAATGGTGAATGGAGAAGGCTAGCAGAATATAAGCCTAGCATGTCAACATATGGTCTAAATTTGAATATGTATACACATCGTCTCCAATTGGAAAGTGGAAAAGAAATTAATAGAGGTCATCTTATGTATATAGATGGACGTGCATACACACACAAAAATATTGCAAGATTTATAAATATTAGTAAGGGAAAGGACCCTAATATAAGACCGAATTGTCAATTTGTTGAGGTTATAAATGATAAAGATGGAGATATGGAAAGAGAGGTTGATAGATTGATAATGGTTGAGGCTATTAAGGACCTTACTATTGGGGATGAGTTATTGATTGATTACCCCTTCTTAAAACACACTTTTGCGTGAAAGAAAAGGGAAGAACAAGGTCTCCCTAAGGATATTCTTAAGGGAAAAAAACCAAACAATAATAAATGAGTGTGGACTGATGTTTTATAAACTATGTTGTCAAAATTGTGTTTTATTTAAATAATTGTATAAAAAAGGGAGTCTATAAAATAATGTTGCATTATTCAATTGATATATATATATGTTCATACAATTTTTATTTTTATTTTTTAAGCCATATTTGATTATATTTCTTTGAAATTGATACATTTATGATTTATCCAATTGTTGGAAAACATTAAATAATGCTTGTGTTTGTTGATAGGTAGAAGATGTTGATGAAACACATAATAATACCCATGATCCAACTGGGTTATTAAGATTTGGACAGGATGATCCAAACCATCCTTTAAACAATACCAAGGCAAAAAGAGCAAGTTTGAAGAGATTTCTACCACCTGAAAATTTTGAAGAGCTAATGAGATATGCATACATTGCAGAGATGCCACCTAGCCTTAATGATGATGATCATGATAGGGAAAATGTAGTGCATGAAGAAGGATTGAATGAAATGCTTATAGGTTTCTTTGGGGATAGAAACAATTATTCCAATAATGATCATATGGATAACAATAACGATGATAGCAGGGGTAATTACCACCAATGTAATGTTGATGATAACAACCTGAAAGACTCCATCAAGCAAGCAGCAAAGACACTCGTGTTCAAATTGGGTGCAAGTAGAACCTCACAACTGGCATGCACATTAATATTATTAGAAATCAAGTCACTATTTGGTTGGTCAGAAAAAGGATTCACTACCCTACTGAACTGAGTTGAAATCTATTTCTTACTTTGCATTGTCAATTGGTGTACACAATTCATAAAAATTCATCAACTTCGTTTATATTTCTTTAAGGGGATTTTAAAACCATATATTGTATATAAACAGTCCTAGTATAGATTGACATATCAAACATGTTCATCATAAGTCAAACATTCAATTGATTTAATCTTTGGAAATCTTATAGGGCACTAAAAACTAAAATATTCCTTGAAGAGAATGTGTTGCCATCAACTTGTAGAGAGGCACGTATGTTGTTGGTTGAGTTGGGGATTGAATATAAGAAAATTCATTCATGTAAAAATGATTGCATTTTATACATAGATGAATATCAGAATAAGGAATAATGCCATGTATGCAAAGAGAAGAGATATCGTACAAATGTACAAGGTCCTACAGTTCCAAAGAAGGTTTTACGTCACATTCCAATTATACCTAGACTTCAACAAATGTTTCGTTGCAAGTCACTTGCACAATTGATGGAATGGCATGCAAAGAACAAGAGTAAAGATGGATTCATGCGAATTCCAGCCGACTCCAAAGCAATGAAACACATAGAGGAAAAATGGCCAAGAAAATTCAAAGATGAACCCCGTAGTATCAGGTTTGGTCTTGCAATTGATGGAGTGTGCCCATTCTCTTTCCTGAGCTCAAATTATAATGTTTGGCTAGTTGGATTGATAGTATACAATATTCCCCCATGGATGAGTGTTAGAAAGGAGCACCTTATGTTGACTCTCATTGTTCAGGAAAACATCAAGTTAAAAACATGGATGTTTATCTTGTGCCTTTTATTGATGAGATGCAACTGCTATGGAAAGGCATAAGAATGTATGACATATCACATCCTCCATCAAATAGGTCCTTCATGTTGTACGGTGTGCTATGTTGGACTATTCATGATTTCCCAAGACTTGGTGTTTGTTCTGGTAAGATAAAATATTTACGTATTTACACTCATAATTTATTTTCATCCAAATTTTCATACTTAGTTTTATACTATTTTTTTGATGTTATTAACATTACTTGTTGAATGCAGGGCTTCAAACAAAGGGTATATTTGCATGTCCAAGATGTGCAAAGCAATTTCAAGGGTGGTATTCTAAAGATCTACATAAATTTATTTACCCAAACAACAAGGTTCTTCTACCACTAGATCATGGGTTTAGAAATCGCCAAAAGAATCAATTTGATGGAAAATTTGAAAATAGAGGCCCTCCCATGATTATGGGTCCAGGTGATTGGCTTAAGAAGTATGAAGATGCTGAATTGAAAGCTTGGGAGGATTTTTTTGATCGGGGTGATTTAATTGAAGAACCAGAACAAGTTGTAGTTCACATGCCAGAAGGAATGAAAAGGAAATCCATATTTTATGAGCTCCCTTATTGGAAGGATCTATTAATATCTCACCTATTAGATCCTATGCACATCTTCAAAAATGTCCCAGATTCTATATTTTGACATATATCAAGCAAAGAGAATAACACCTTGTCTTTGAGGAGAGATATTGCTCTTTCGCATACCAAATTTGATAGAAAACATTTGTGGCCAAGCAGGGAAAATGAAACATATGCAGAAGCTCCATGGATTTTGAAAAAAAAAAGAGCTAGACCAACTAAAAAATGTCATCCATTCAATAAGGACACCTACTGGTTGTGGGTCATCATTGGCTAAAGCTTTTACAATTGATGGACATATCACATGATTTAAAACACATGATTTTCATAATTTAATGAAGGTATTATATATCATCATTTAACATTTACTGGTAACATTGATTAAGAACTAAATATATTTTGTTGTGTGAGAAAAAATTACTAATGAACTTTTCATAAATGTGTTTGATACATATCATGCCATTGGCAATTAGGAAAGATTCAAGTCTTATAGTTGACTTAAGGAATGCCATAAGTCAATTGTCAACGTTTGCAAGGTATGTGGTTATATGAAATGTTCATGTGTGAGAGACATAGAGATATTATAGTGCATTTTAATTTATGACTAAAGGTTCATACTAATTTAATATTCTTATATTAGGAGGGTGACCTCCAAGGAGATCCATGAATATGAAGTGCCAAAGTGGAAGAAGGAAATTGCATAAATTGTATGTGTAGAACCCCAATCCAAATACCTACAAAAAAATAATAAACAAACACATTAGGAGATCATATGCAAGTAAGAACAAGGATTCCCCATAAAATCTATTAGCAAAACTTTAAATAGGAAATAAAGCAAGAATTAAATGAAAGAACAAGAAAGTAAGCTAAATCCTATTGAAAACAATGCAAACTCTTGATCCCATGGGGGAATTGGTGCCAATTTGATGTGAAAATTGGCCCTTTCCCAAATCCAATGCTAGCTTTGATGATTTGATGAAGATTGTGATCCACTTTGATGAAGAGTGGCGAGTGCTTCAAGACAAAAATCTACATAACCTAGCTACAATTCAAAAATATGGATGGAGATTGCCAAATATTTGAGCATAGTAAATTTACTCAAATAGTGGATGATCAATATGAAGGATGAGCTCTCTATTTATATATTGACAAGTTGAAGGTTTTCCCAAAATAGAGCAATGTGGGACTAAATTTCATCCAATGGCAAGGTGCCACTTGTCAACTTGTGAATGGTTGAGAGATGTGCAAGTTTTGGAGAATTTGTCAATAAATGCATATATTTGAATTTTGAAATTGTTGAAATGACATGTAAGAGGGAAAGAAGGTGCATTGAATGCCACTTGGCTCAAGGCAAAAGGACTTTGTAAGTGGAGTAAATGCCTTGTTGGAAAGACAAAGTCCACTTGGATTTGGAATTCAAATTTGAGGAATATTCCTTAAAAGATGCCTTGTTGAAAAAAATAGAGATGTAATAAATCAAATAACTCTATTTTCATGTGCAAGTGGTAAAAGATGGAGGATGGGACATGAGAAAAGATTAAATTAATCAAGGTTAATTAATTTAAAAAAGGGATTAAATGATGTGACCTATTTGACTTAAATTTGTGGATTTGTTTAAATCAAATATGAGAAGAATATGATAAAGGATTAATTAAATAAGGATTTTTGATTTATTTAATTAAAAGAGATGATGTTAGATTAAACTAAATAAGGTTTTAATTTATTTAATTTAATAAATAGACTTTAGAGATTTAATCAAATAAAATTAATTATTTAATTAAATGGGGACAATTAGATCAGATTAGTTAATTTAATTATCGAGAAAGGATGACTTAATTCTAGATGATTGATTTATTTAATTAAGAGAGGAATATTGATGAATTTAATTAGATAGAGGCATTTGATTAAATGGTTAGACCGAAGGATGATTTAGGATGAAGTGATGTTAGTGGTTAGGATCAGATGTCCAATGTCAATCAGTACATTTTACATGTCTATAGTACGTGTATTTGAGAAGGAGCTCCCTACAAGTTTCATGTACCTACAAGTCCATTTACTTATACACCTAGTCAATGACATTGAATTGGTGGGTGTTTTTATTTGAGAGGTATATGAAAACTCTTAAAAGATATGTCTAACAAAAGGAACATCCAGAGGGTTGCATGGCTGAAGGGTATGTATTGAATGAAGCATTTTTCTTCCTGTGTGAATTAAGGATTTTGAAGATGGGCCACACGTCTAGGATGAAGAACAAGCATCCGATATTATTGATGGAGAAAAAACACAATCTAATGGTGTTGAAGTAGAAATTAGTAAGTAAATGCATGATCAGTGTGGTTGTTTTTCTTGCAATCATTAATTTACTTTGTAATTTATTTGTCAAATTAACATCATGACATTTGGAGTTTGAAATAAACATGTTGAAATGTAATAGGTGTAGACAAAAGTTCTATACTCGACAAGTTCATTCTATACCACATGGACTTTATGAACAAATGGATTGATCTGTATGATAAAAAGAGAGAAGAAGTGTTAGAAGCAAGGAGACAGTTTAAGAGATTGAGCCCAAAGAATACTCCACTTCCCACTAATCTACTTGGGGAATGGGGCAAAGATTTCACACTAGAATGGGTTACTGAACAAATTCAAAATCAAATACAAGATGCAAGTACAGATTCAAACATAACAGAAGATGAAATCAACATGTCTAGAGGATGTGAAAGAAAGGTACAGTTGGAATTTTACAAAATGTTGTTTCCTTATAGTTTTCACACTATTAACTATTTTAATATTTTCCATTATATTTTTTTTCATTGAAATAAATGATCTTTCATAGGTGAGGAAATATCCGGCAATGTGGGCATATGGTCAACATTATCGTGTAGAAAATGTAGATGTAAAAAGGCGGTCCTTCAATTGTGGCATCATGGTTGACTTCAAGCAATCCAATCGATCAAGCTCAAAAGATAAGAATATAATTAAAGGGAATCTACAATATGTTGGGAAAATACAAGAAATTATTGATTTGGATTACTGCTCTTTTAAATGTTGTATTTTTAAGTGTAGATGGTATGAAGCATTTGAGAGGACACAAAGACATGATACCCATAGTGGATTGTTTTCTATAGATTCCTCATGCTTCCTACGAGAGGATAAGGAGCCTTATGTTCTACCAATTCATTGTGAGCAAGTATTTATTTAACTCAAACAAGAAGCGGTAGTGATCATTAATCTATTAATTCATAGTTTATTGCGAATATATACATGTTTTTATTAATCAATAAAATTGTTATAACATACTTCTTATATATGTATTTCATTCATGTACAGGTATTTTTCTATGAAGATATTTTGGACCTAAAATGGATGTTTTTCATACATTATGATCCAAGATTAAGCCATGTATTTGATGAAACATTAGTGGATATTGAGCAAAACAATGATGGAGAACAAAATGAGAGAGGGATTAGAGAACATTGAAGAAATTGACATCCATGATGATGTTGAAGATGGTTATGTTCAGGCACAAGAAGACAATAATCCAAAGTTAGATGATGTTATGGAAGACAACAATATGGATGGTATAGAAAATGATGATCCAAATACATCTACTAACAATATAGATAGTGTATAGTCAAATTTCAATGATGATGAAGATGATGCAAGTCAAGATGAGGATGATGATAATATTAAATACTTGAAAGAACATATGAACATTGGCAATGATACACTGGATGACATTGTAGCATACAATAATGTTAATAACCAAGAATTCTAAATTTTTAGAATTATGTGCAATCCATGTTTAAAAAAGGATGATTCTTATGGCCCAAACTTTGAAATGCTTCAGTAATATTATTTGTGTCGATACAAATTACCTATTGCAATATCCTTAAATTGTTCAATCTTTGGTATGACTTGTTGGCAGAAAAAATTACAATTAATTGGATGCTTCTTTCATTCATTTTGTATCAACATATGTTCGTGAAGACACAAAATTTAATAAAATATTACTGCACGTAACTCACAATTATTTAAATAAGCAACTTTGTTAACTTTATTATTTTTAAATAGTTTCCATTTCTATGTTGAACATAATTTTGAACATGTAACTGAAAACATCCACACTAATGCTTTATTGTATCAGCATGTTCATTCACATAAGTACAGTATTGAGGCTCAATAATTGATATTCATTCAAATATAAGAAGAAATAAGTATGGAAAACATAAGAAAAAATACAAAATGATAACACAGTCATGAAGAATCTTTGATAATAAGATGTTCTATTTCATTCATAAGCTCAAAATAATCACATAGTAACAACAAATGTGTCCTAATAAATCTTATGAATTTAAATAACTTGAAGAAACCACTTTGGAGACAACACAATAACAAATAAGCATGAAATTTAACACAACAATTGAACATGAAAATAGATTACCAATTATGAGCAATCTTCTCCATTATGTTGTTTCAAATATATATATATATATAGTAGAATTCTTTGATATGATATGGATGGGTGGAATGTGAAATCTATCTTCTTCCTAATGCCTACTATAACAAAAATGAAAATGGAATATGATATGATGATCCTCTCAAAATTGGCCTTGGTTTCCTATTCATTCAAATATAAGAAGAAATAAGTATGGAAAACATAAGAAAAAATATAGAATGATAACATAGTCATGGAGAATCTCTAATAATAAGATGTTCTATTTCATTCATAAGCTCAAAATAATCACACAGTAACAGTAAATGTGCCCTAACAAATCTTATGAATTTAAATAACTTGAAGAAACCACTTTGGAGACAGCATAGTAACAAATAAGCATGAAATTTAACATAGCAATTAAACACCAAAATAGATTACCAATTATGAGCAATCTTGTCCATTATGTTGTTTCAAATATATATACATTTATAGTAGAAGTCTTTGATATGATATGGATGGGTGGAATGTGCAATCTATCTTCTTACTAATGCCTACTATAACGGAAATGAAAATGGAATATGATATGATGATCCTCTCAAAATTGGCCTTGGTTTCCTATTTATATAGGAAGCAACAAGCTTCAGGCCTTTTACAAAAATAGATGACCCTTCAAAACTACTTAGTTTACTAACAACTAATTAATTTGCATAATTGAAGAAATAACAAGGCTTTAGACACTTTAGACGTATGTTTCCTTCAATTGAGCATAGTCTTAGGCAAATTCACTTGCTTTTGAGGGTGTGATATTTAGTCGTATCAATATTAATGCCAATTCTTCGCTAGATAATTTCCCAACAAGCTCAAATCCTTGAAATTAATTTTGAAGCATGTGTGAGGGCATTTATTGTTGTAAATTGTAATTATGCCACGATTACCATACTACTATCATCTCTTATTATACTCGCTATAGTATGGCAGTGTTTTCCCTTCCATTCTGATGTTTACCGCACTACTGCCTTGCTCAAGACTTCTTGTTGCAGGGTTGTGGTGTGCACCACTCTATCACATATGTTGCTCACCCTCCTGGTGGTATAGTGGTGTATGCTTTATCTTCTTGTTGTTTACCACCTTACCGCACTCCTTTGAATCACCTTATGCAGTATTGCGGTGTCCACTTATCTTCCATACTTACCGCTCTACCGCCTTGCTCAAGACTTCTTGTTGCAGGGTTGTGGTGTACACCACTCTACCACATATGTTGCTCACCCTCCTGTGGTATAGAAGTGTATGCTTTATCTTCTTGTTGTTTACCGCCTTACTGCACTCCTTTGAATCACCTTATGTAGGATGGCTTAAACGTAAGTCAATTGAAAAATATTATGGCCCGACTATAGGGAGCATTTAAATGATTAACCAAATGTGATGACCAACTAACTTAGAACTCGAGGCTGGTACAAAGAACGATTTTAATGGATCAACTCATGACTTAAACGACCATAACCGGATGTAGTAGGTCAACATGAAATTATTGTAAGGACTTCACTTCATTGTAATTCCTATGGAAATTTTATCTCCTAAGGCTCTCACATTATGGAAATTTTATCTCCTAAGGCTCTAACGATGTCGTCCTGCATACCTAGCTTCGTATGCTAGGCCATCATTAAAATTTGAGCTCAAACTGCCCTTCATTAATGCTCGTACTTATAAAAAATCCCTTATTTTATTTTATTTAATTCATTTGTAATTTGTAAAAATTAATTTTAAATAATCTCATATATATTATTTTCAAATAAAATTATAATGTAAAATAAATAATGTACACTATAATTCCCAATTACCGAAAAAACAATTCTCATAATTAAACAGTTTAAAAATAAAATTAAAAACTCAACTAATATACTGAGAATGGGAATTATAATGTACATTATTTTTGCATATACATATTGTTTTTGTTTAGTATTTAATTTATTTTTTTAATTGAAACAATGCAAATAATAAAAAAGGAGGCAACAAAGGTTGTCAAAAGAGAAAAAGATTACAACTAGGCTAACAGCCAGCAATACAGTCACTTACAACAACCAAAAACAATAGGAGATTGTATTAATCAAAATTCAAAAAATTACAAATCGTCTGCCAATGCAAGAATATACATGAAACCCTAATTTTGAGCCTCACCAGAGGCCAAGACAACCACCAAAACATCACCAAAAAAGTAAACGAACCTAGCACCAATACAACCCAAATTTTGAGCCACCACCACCAAAAGCCACCGATGATTGCAGAAGCCAAAAAAACTAGCACCATCCCACCATGAGCCCGAGGTCACAGGAAGCCATTGAGATGGATGAAGTCATTGAATTCCAACACCCACTCCACACCCTTAGTCTCCACCAACTGAAGAGATTTTTCCAAATATTCCACCACAACCACAACCACCATTTGATGCCTGACTAGCGCCATTCCTTTTGGCTCCAATAGAAGTGAAAAAAATTGGACCACCGCACTAGGATTTTTCAACATTTCCAAGTCTTTCAGACTCAACACCCCAAAGCCAAGAATAGAGGCTGAAATAACCTCATCCATGCTGACCAGGAGATTAGGATTGAATAGCTTCCTCATCACTACTCAAACCAAGTGTTTGGGGGTGATTTGAAAAAGCAAAGATGCCAGAAAATGAGAGACTATGTGGGAATTAACTTGAACCATTTCATTGTAGGCCACATGCTCTTAGCCTAAAACAATTTTTAGGGTATTTGTAGGGTATGTGGCTAACGACTTTCTTTTTACCCAAAATTGATGAAACGAAAAGGGTTTTTGAAGGAGATTCTCAGCTTTCCACCAATATAAATTATGCTTTACTTTGAATTTAATAAATAATTATTATTCATTTTCTATTTGAATTATGAGTAAAGTCTTGATTGATAGGTTGATTGAAAAACATTTATAGCTTTCAAACGATATCACATTTTTTGAATCTGAAACATGCGTCACATTCTATGCTTTGCATACTATAGGATTAAAAAAAAAATTATTTTCATGAAGTTTTGACCAAGTTAAGGTGGTCGATAAGTTTTATATTTTCAAAAGCTGTAATAAAAAATCATAATTAATTATTTACTTGGAAAAAAATTACAAAAAAATATGCATCACATTGGGACATAAGTCCTATACTTATATCTAAAATCTTATAAAAAATATTATCATTTTATTGTGGTTAGGGTGGTCGACAAACACCTACTTCTTATTTTTTCCCTAAATTTAAGTACTCGCATTGAAATTTCAAATTTTCACCAAATAGATTTTATTTTTTAAATAAATCTAGTAGTTTTGAAACTACATTCGATTTGCTACATATTCTATTCTTACATATTTTTGAAATAATATAGATAACTTATTCAAATTTTTACGTCAAGTTTCCTAACTCTGATTTTTCTAAATTTTTCACCACTTAAGGACCTATTTTTTCCATGATGATCCTGCACATACCCTATAGCGCCATCCCGGTAAATAGTGCCAACTTTTTCAAAAAAATGGAGAAAAATACATTAAACCCTTAATTAACCCTCTACCCTCTACCCTCAACCCTAGTTAAACCCTAATCCCCAATAACACCTATACCCTCTATCTTATACATTGGACCCTCAACCCTAATCCCTCAACCATATACGTACCCTCAACCCTTATACTCTTTTTTGACCTATACAATATTAGACCCTAAACCCTAATTTGCAACCATATACCCTCAACCCTCTACCCTCAACCTTAAGCCCTAATCCTTGAACCATATTATACCCTTTACCCTTGACCCTAATCCCTCAACCCTAGTTAAACCCTTAAACCCAATTACTAAACTCTCTACCCTAATCCCTCAACCCTTAATTAACCCTCTACCATCTACCCTAAACCCTAGTTAAACCCTAATCCGACCTCAACCCCTATACCCTCTACCCTATACATTGGACCCTCAACCTACATATATATACCCTCAACCCTCTACCCTCAACCTTAAACCTCAAGCCTCAACCCTTAAACCCTCTTATACCCTCTACGTCCCTCTGATCTACCTTATACATTAAACCCTCAACCCTCAATTCTCAACCCTCAACCCTAGTTAATCTCTCAACAGTCAACCCTTAAACCTCAAGTACCCTCAACCCCTATACCCACTACCCTCTACATTGGAACCTCGACGTCCCTAATATTCAACCTTCAACCATAGTATACCCTCAAACATCTTAGCTATACCCTAAACCCTCAACCCTTAACATCCCTCAACCCTAAACCCTTAAACCCTATATATACTTTGGACCCTAAACCCTAATCCTTTAACCATATGCCAACCTCTAGTACCCTTGACCCTAATCCCTCAACCCCCGTTAAACCATTAAACCCAATTACTAAACTCTCTACCCTAATCCCTCAACCCTAGTCAACCATTAATCCCTCTACCCTCTACCCTCTACCCTAGTTAAACCCTAATCTAGCCTCAACCCCTATACTCTCTACCCTATACATTGGACCCTCAACCCTAGTAATCCCTCAACCTACATATATACCCTCTACCCTCAACCTTAAACCCTCAACCCTTAACCCTAGTTAATCCCTCAACCCCTATACCCACTACCCTCTACATTGGAACCTCAATGTCCCTAATATTTGACCTTCAACCATATTATACCCTCAAACATCCTAGCTATACCCTCAACCCTTAACATCCCTCAACCCTAAACCCTATATATACTTTGGACCCTAAACCCTAATCCTTGAACCATATACTAGCCTCTAGTACCCTCAACCCTAATCCCTCAACCCTAGTTAAACCCTTCAACCAAATTACTAAACTCTCTACCCTAATCACTCAACCCTAGTCAACGCTTAATCCCTTAACCTTTAATTAACCCTCTACCCTCAGCCCTAGTTAAACCCTAATCTGGCCTCAACCCCTATACCCTCTACCCTATACATTGGACCTTCAACCCTAGTAATCCCTCAACCTGCATATATATAACCTCAACCTTAAACCCTCAAGCCTCAACCCTTAAACCCTCTTATACCCTCTACATCCCTCTAATCTACCCTATACATTAAACCCTCAACCCTAGTTAATCCCTTAACCCTCAACCCTTAAACCCTCAAGTACCCTCAACCCCTATACCCACTACCATCTACATTGGAACCTCAATGTCCCTAATATTCGACCTTCAACCATATTATACCCTCAAATTTCCTAGCTATACCCTAAACCCTATACCCTTAACCCTTAACGTCCCTCAACCCTAAACCCTTAAACCCTATATATACTTTGGGCCCTAAACCCTAATCCTTGAACCATATACCGGCCTCTAGTACCCTCGACCCTAATCCCTCAACCCTAGTTAAACCCATAAACCCAATTACTAAACTCTCTACCCTAATCCCTCAACCTTAGTAAACCCTTAATCCCTCAACCCTTAATTAACACTCAACCCTCTACACTATACACTCTACCCTCAGCCCTAGTTAAACCCTAATCCGGCCTTAACCCCTATACCCTTTATCCTATACATTGGACCCTTAACCTGCATATATATACCCTCAACCCTCTACCCTCAACCTTAAACCCTCTTATACCCTCTACGTCCCTTTGAGCTACCCTATACATTAAACCTTCAACCCTCAATTATCAACCCTCAAGTACCCTCAACCCTTATACCCACTACCCTCTACATTGGAACCTCAATGTCCCTATTAATATTCAACCTTCAACTATATTATACCCTCAAACATCCTAGCTATACCCTAAACCCTCTACCCTCAATCCTTAATGTACCTCAACCCTAAACCCTATATATACTTTGGACCCTAAACCCTAATCCTTGAACCATATACCCTCTAGTAACCTCGACCCTAGTCCCTCAACCCTAGTTAAACCCTTAAACCCAATTGCTAAACTCTCTACCCTAATCCCTCAACCCTAGTCAACCCTTAATCCCTCAACCCTTAATTAACCCTCTACCCTCAACCCTCAACCCTAGTTAAACCCTAATTTGGCCTCAACCCCTATACCCTCTACCCTATACATTAGACCCTAAACCCTAGTAATCCCTCAACCTGCATATATATACCCTCAACCCTCTACCCTCTACCCTCAACCCTCAACCTTAAACCCTTAAACCCTCTTACACCCTCTACGTCCCTGTGATCTACCCTATACATTAAACCCTCAACCCTCAATTCTTAACCCTCAACCCTAGTTAATCCCTCAACCCTCAACCCTTAAATCCTCAAGTACCCTCAACCCCTATACCCACTACCCTCTACATTGGAACCTCAACATCCCTAATATTTGACCTTCAACCATATTATACCCTCAAACATCCTAGTTATACCCTAAAACATTTTCCCTCATCCCTTAACATCCCTCAACCCTAAACCCTTAAACCCTATATATAATTTGGACCCTAAACCCTAATCCTTAAACCATATACCCTCTAGTACCCTCGACCCTAATCCCTCAACCCTATTTAAACCCTTAAACCCAATTACTAAAATATCTACCCTAATACCTCAACCCTAGTCAACCCTTAATCCCTCAACCCTAGTTAAACCCTAATCCAACCTCAACCCCTATACCCTCTACCCTATACATTGGACCCTCAACCCTAGTAATCCCTCAACCTACATATATATACCCTCAACCCTTAAACCCTCTTATACCCTCTACATCCCTCTGATCTACCCTATACATTAAACCCTCAACCCTCAACCCTCTACCCTCTACCCTTTACCCTCTACCCTCTACCCTCTACCCTCTACCCTCTACCCTCAACCCTCAACCCTCAACCCTAGTTAAACCCTAATCCAACCTCAACCCCTAACCCTCTACCTTATACATTGGACACTCAACCCTAGTAATTCCCCAACCTGCATATATATACCCTCAACCCTCTACCTTCAACCTTAAACCCTCTTATACCCTCCACGTCTCTCTAATCTACCCTATACATTAAACCCTCAACCCTTAAACCCTCAAGTACCCTCAACCCATATACCCTCAAATGTCCTAGCTATACCATAAACCCTCTACCCTCAACCCTTAACGTCTCTCAACCCTAAACCCTTAAACCCTATATATACTTTGGACCCTAAACCCTAATCCTTGAACCATATACCCTCTAGTACCCTCGACCCTAATCCATCAACCCTAGTTAAACCCTTAAACCCAATTACTAAACTCTCTACCCTAATCCCTCAACCCTCAACCCTTAATCCCTCAACCCTTAATTAACCCTCTACCCTCTACCCTCAACCCTAGTCAAACCCTAATCCCTCAACCCCTATACCCTCTACCCTATACAATATTGGACCCTCAACCTTAATCCCTCAACGTGCGTACCATATACATACCCTCAACCCTCAACCCTCAACCCTCAACCCTCAACCCTCAACCCTCAACCCTTAATCCCTTAACCCTCAACCCTTAATCCCTCAACCCTCAACCCTTAAACCATAAACCCTAGTAAACCCCTATACCCTCTACCCTCTACATTGGAACCTCAACCCTAATTGACCTTCAACCATATACCCTCAAACATCTTAGCTATACACTAAACCCTCTACCCTCAACCCTTAACATCCCTCAACCCTAAACCCTAAACCCATAAACCCTAAATTGGCCTTAAACCTTCTACCCTCTACCCTCAACCCTAATCCCTCAACCAGCCTATACCCCCAACCCAATACCCTAAACCCTAAACCATTAAACCCTCTACATCCCTGTACCCTCAACCGGCCAATACATACCCTCTTATATCCTCGACCCTAATCCCTCAACCTTTAAACCCAAGTAAATTACTCTCAACCCTTAATCCTGTTACAAGTGAAATATCTCACATTTTTCAATAGCCTCCACCCACCTATCCTCCACATTTCACATAACTTCATCACATTTTAATTTTATGATCAACACAAATTGTTGAAATTTGTGTGACAAGATCAATTTCATAGCCCACATTGCCAAATTGACACACCCATAAATGAGTTTGAGACTCCATAATCTTTCCCCGTTCCTAAATAAAAATTAGCACTATCGACCTAACAATGCCTCATTGGTGAAGCCCCCATCATAGCCTCACCGATGGCCCGATGAAAGTAGTTCATAACCTAGTATCAGTGTAACAATACCCTATTGGGTTGACTCCTAAGATGTTCTCCCCGATAGACTGATAGAGTCAACAAAAGTAAGCACATTGTTGTAACTCATGAAAATTGGTGGAACGAATGTTTGCTTTCCCCTGATGGCCTAATATAATCACATATTATCAATAATTAAAATATATCGAAGGAATTAATGTGTATCGGGGTAATATATTTTGGCATTTCGTCGATATACCGAAGGAAAGTTTTTCATCGGTGGAGCAGGTGGTTATCAGTGGAACAAGGATCACAGTCTCATTGATAAGGTGATGATGATTGTAGTAATTTATGTGAAATCTCAAGGAATCATTGAGATATTTAGACTAAAACAGGTGGTGTATTTATGAGCCAGAATTGAAGCACAAGTTGATTGCATAATTGTCGCACAATCTGGAAGATTTCATTGAGGATAGAAGCATAAAGGAAAAGCTAGGAGTTCTTACGTAGCAGAAACCAGTGGAGGCGAGACCCAAGTAAGTACACCAATCCCAACTGAGAAGTTGTTTTTTTTCAAAAGATTAAGAATTCAAACAATGGAGGAAAACACAACAAAACCCAAATCTAAGAAAGAAAAAACTAAGAAGAGACCCCTAAATCAAGACCTGATAGATCAATTCCCTAGGTTAGGGCCAAGACCCAGGAGGAGTGATCTAACAAATCCTTCAATGGATAGATTATTAGATAAACATAAGGGATTGGGAGATATTTGGACACCACGACGCAGGTATGAACTCTTCATGTATCATTACAGAAAACAATTTAGGTTTCAGCCAGTCTGTAACCCATGGAGGTTGAACTTGGAAAACTCGTGGTGCCCAACATGTTAGTAAATGTATAACTAATTAAAGCTTTAGGTAGCAGATACGACCCCAAGAAGAGAACTATTCAATCACATAATGGGGTTGACGTGCTTGTTATTTCTGAGGATTTAATTTCTAATGTGTTTTAGTTGGAGTGTCCTATGAACTTTCCATTCATAGTTAGAGACATCTTGACAAAGTATCACCCTATGGATACCAGCTACAAATGATGGAAACTACCCTTGCATAGGCCCAAAAATGAAGGAGGCCAACTCAAGAGGTTTTCGAGCAATGAAAACCCTCCTTTTCATGAGGACTTGTTTGAAGAATATTTCTGATACACTTATTATTCAGTTGGTCAGGTCTTGGGGGTAGAGGTCTCACCTTTCATGTCTATTTCCCCAATGGTCTTAGTTGTAGACATACAAAGCACTGATGCCAGATCATTCAATTATGCTAGATACTTGGCCAATGACCTAAACCAAGAGCTTGAAAAGATTAAAAACAAAAATGAATATATTCATTTCAAACATTATTCTTTGTTCATGCATTTGCTCATGCACGAGGGACATGTTAGAAGGGTCTGGAGTGAAGAATTAAGAATAAGAGATACAGATGAAAATGGAAACCTCAAACCTGTATAGATGTGGACTTCATTATGGGATAGTTGATTTGGTAGATCTCATTATCTTTATTTTGAGGAGTTTTTTGTGAAACCATTGATGAAGTTGTTGGGATATCCATGTGATTATAACTTATCCCCAGAAGTACAAAATTTTCTAAGACCAAAGGAAAATGACCCAAGGAAGAAGGTGAATCATAACTGGGGATACTGGTATGCTTTTCTTGACTGCATAGTGATCAGGGTTTATGGGTTTGAAGGAACTCCACACTTGTTGCCACAAGTAGTTCCTGATAGAATTGCCTACTTAGAAATTGTGAGGTAATTGGAAAAATCTGATGCCAAAAACCTCAAAGGACATAACAAACAATCAATTATTCCCAACACTTTATGTTTTGGAGACTTTATAATGGTTGCAAATGAGGGATATGAGGAAATTGATACTAAATTAACATAGTATAACCTCCCTCTAGGCAATAAAAGGGAAAAAATTGATGCAAAAGGCTTTATTCACAAAGCAAGGCTATCACAGGGGTTATCAGGATATGAGCATGTGTACTCAGATGAAGATGTGATCAGAAACCATGATGAAGCCTCTACCACTGACAGAATGACTACATAGAATAGGGTTATGCTCGCAAAGGAATGGAAAAGAAGAAATTTCCCATCTTATTTGAGAGAATTTGGTGAAATGCAGGATCCTCTAGCAAGGATTGAGAAACTCATTGCTCATGTGAATGAATTAGTAAAGGATGTGCCTTCATTTCTCTTTGATGTCACTCATGCAACCTATTCAGGAGTGCAGGCTGAATATATAAGGCCATTAGATTATATTCCTTCACAGCCAACTCCTGAGGTGAGTTTTTTCTGTAGATACTCATAGAAGTGAAGATGAGGAGGATGATGAGGAAGATGAGCAAGTCTAACAAATAAGTGCTCCTATAATTGCACATTATGAGCCTCCTCAGGAACACAATGTTGTAATATTTGAAGCATCAGATGAATTATCTAATGATATTAGGGTCAAGGCTGGACAAGAGTTCATTTCTGATGAAGATTTTGTTAAATTTTTCGAGTTTAAATCATTTGTTTATGAATATAAAGGAAGAAAATGAGACAAAAGATGTAGGATGTCACTCTTGAATGAGATGTTGCTGCTTTGGAAGAATTGAAAAAAGAAATAGACAAAGAGATGGAGTCCATCACTCCTGAGAGAGGGAGAGAGTTACTTCAGGAAGCTAGAGTATTTCTTTTTCCTAGGTGGGATATAAGCTTTGCAATTGTGTTTGATAGTTTCAGAGAGGGGACAAAACAATGAACTTAATAGAGGAAGCAAGTGATAAGATGTATTCATGATGTGGATACAATCCAGATGAGGCTACCTTGCTTATTTGGTCATTGTACCCCCATGACAAAAGACCTATTGTGGTTGATAATCCAAACCAAATGTTTGGACATCTCTTGGTCCAAAGAGTAGGGGATAGCAATCCCATGGAGACAATATAATTAAATGTCAATGTGGTGAAACAAACCAATGCACAGATTGATAACCTAGTTAAAGAAAATGACAGGTTGAAGAAGGAATTAGCACATCAAAGAGAAAGATCGTATTCCTCTTCCACACTAGAGTTGTCTTCCCCATGGCTTGAAAAGGATAAAAGAGTATTGGATGCAATGGCTGATACAAGTCATTGGAAAAATTGCCACTTGAAATCTTAGGAAAAATGTAAACAATTGGAGAAAGAAGTCAAAACCATCAAGTATAATACTGCATCTGAAATGATCAAAAGGAGATTCAATAAGATGATGAAATGTGCTGATGAATATTGGAGACAATTTAAGTAGGTATACTCAACAATATAGGAGAATGAATGACTATTGGGGAGAATAATTGAAAAGAGAGAGGAGCTTCAAGACAAGCAAATCCTAAAAGGACAAATAATGCAGACACATAACAAATTGGTAGAATCACACAATGGGTATCATAAAAAGCTCATGGAAGATCTTGACTGCTTCAATTCAACTCCAACACTTTATGATGATATGGGAAATCCTCGAGAGTATGATGATTGGAAGGAAGAGTTTGACACGCTTCTAACTGTTTCACTACATGAAATCAATGATGAGGACATAATTTTAAAAAATACTTACAAACAGTTCAAGAAGATGATGTATAGGGAATATGATATGAGGGAAGTGGTCTCCAATATAGATACTTGTGCTCAACAAGAGTACATTCATCACCTCTCTACATTTAATTTGTTCCTTAACCAAACTATGGATATACCAGACACAACGAGACAACCATTAGGATGAAAGGAGTCAATCAACAACATGAGCACCCTATCATGGAGTAGAAGCTTTGAACAGATCTTAGGTGGTCATAGGCTTCTTCTTGGAGATTAACAGATTGGTGCATTCATTTGCTGCAATATTTTGTTTTCTTAATTATGTTTAGTTATCAAACGACATGACTTTTTGTAATGGGTCTATAGCTTGTTACCTCTCATATATATATATACGAGATACCAAGACCCGAATAGATCATCATCACATCATTTCCATTTAGGGTAGGCATTAGTAAGAAGATAGATTGCACCAATTCGCCCATCCATCTCATATTAGAAACTACTGTTATAATGCATATTATTCAAAGATAAATATAATGGAGAAGGTTATGGATAATTTTTAATTTGGTTTCAAGTGCTCAACTGTTGTGTGGATTTATATGCTTATATGTTATTTGGCTATGTTCAAAGTGGTTGTTTATGTTATTCAAATTGAGTGTGTGAAAATACATTTAATTTGTCAATACACATTTGTTGTAATTGTGTGTTGTTGACTGGTTTCGATGTGTAGAAGAATTAAAGTTCCTTTTAAGAAATCAAATTTGGTAGGTTCCTGTTTGGATTAAAGTCCTTTTGAATAGATTGTCTTAATTGGTTTCCTTTCACATATGAATTAAATCCTTTTACAAATTCACAGTAGCATGAGGGGATATCACTGGGATTACTAAGAAAAGCCCAAATAACTGACATACTTGCATGTTTGCACAAGGTGCAAACATTCAGAGTACCCAACTATTTGAGTTAAGTTGAAGAGTGAATCTACCCATCTTACAGAAGCCTATCTCCAAAACCATCATTCACCCCTCCACTTCGTCCACCCAATAGAAGTAGGCACTTGTTATAATTAGATATTGCATACAAAATACAACTCACAAACTTGAATTCTCAATTACTCTCATTAGAAACTAGTCACTAAAACTATGTATCTACTCCACCTTCACGTGCCTTAGTGAGTAGATTTCCCAATTTAGAAACCATATTTACCTATAAATTTGCCTTATTGTTTAGGTATACCCACCTAGGTCTGGCAGAACTTGAATAGTAGAAGGTAATCAGTCTTGTTTACCTTGTTCGTGGGCCAAAGGTGTATTAAGGGATTGGCACCCCCTTATGGTTTAAAACTTGTACTTTTGAGACCTAACAAATCCCTCAACCCTTAAACCCTCAAGTACCCTCTACCCTCAACCCTAAAGTACCCTTAAACCCTAATCTCTCATTAACCCTTATACCCTCTACCCTATACATTGGACCTGAAACTCTAATCCTTGAACCATATATGTCCCTCAACCCTCTACCCTCAACCTTAAACCCTCAACCCTCTACCCTATACATTAAACCGCCCTTAACCCTCAATTCTCAACCCTCAACCCTCAATCTACACAAGTGCTGCAGTAAAGGGGAAATTTGCTTTGTTTATGATTATCTGGGGGAATAAATGGGGAATGTTGGTGACAATATGGATCTTGTCACACAAATTGTTGCATTTCATGTTAAATACAATGAAAAATCAAAGGTAGTATATATTTTGATGCAAGTGAAATGTAGGAAAGCAACTGAAGGCTAGTGAATATCGAGGAAGGATTTTTTGTTCTAACACCCTTAATCCCTACTAGATCAGAATAATTAGGTGCTAAATTATGTGCTACATCAAGTGTTAAATTAGGCACCAAAAAGGCTCTAAAGTAGGTGCTAGAATAGGCAATAATATGGGTGCTAACATAGACGTTAATTTGGTTGCTAATTTAGGCGCTAATCTGGGTGTTATAGTGGGCGTAGTTCGTTGGCACTAATCTTGGCATTAATAAGGGCATTACAGTGGGAATTAATAGCGGCACTAATCTTGGCACTAATTGTGGTGCAATGTCGACAAAATTTGGAGCTAAATTTAGCATCAGCTTGTTCTGGTCAATGCAAAAAATGCTAGAAATAGCGCCATCCCAAAAAATAGTGCCAAATTTTCCAAAAAAATGGAGAAAAATACATTAAAATAGTGGGTGAAAGCAAAAAAGGGAGCTAATCATAGGGATTTGTTGTAGTGCACTCTTGCCCCTTATATATATTCTTCTCTCTTCTTCTCTCTCTATATCACTTCCTATATTTTATCTTTCTCTCTCCACCTCCCCCTCTCTTATCGTTTCCCTATTTCTATCTCTATTTCTCCATCTCCCTCTTTCTTTCTCCTTCCATTGCTCTCTCTCTATATGTTTATCGATCTTTCTCACACCACTTTTATATTTTCCAAGTTATATCTATCTCTATCCCTATCTCTCTGTCCTTATCACTCGCTCTTTCTATTTTTCTCTACTTCCCTCTCCTCTCTCTATTTCTTTGCCCCTTCTCCCTCCCTCTCTATCTATTTATAAATATATTTCCCTCTCTATATCTTTCTATATCACTCTCACTCATATACATGCACTCCCTCTTTCTCCTTCCCTACCTCTATCTCTATCTCTCTACCTTTTTTCCTATCTATACCTCTCTTTATTACTTATCTTTATCACCTTCTTTCTCTCTCACTCTTGCCCCCTCTATCTCTATCTCCCTATCTCTCCCTCCCCCTCTCTATCTATATCTCATTATGTCTACCTCTATTTCTTTCTATCAATATCTCTCTACATCTATCTCCCTATCTCTCTCCCTATACATCTATATCCTTTCCCTCTCCTCCCTTCTTCTCTCTATATCTTATTCACTCCATCTCTCCCTCCATCTCTTTTACTCTATATATTTATCTTTATTTCTTGCCTGTTCTCCCTCTCACTCATCTCTCTCTCTTTATCATATCCTTCTCTAGGCATATATCCCTATCTATTTATCTTTTTTCCTATCCCTTTCTATCTCTCTATATCACCCTCTATCTATATCTCTCCCTCTCCCTCTCCCTCTCCCTCTCTCTCCCCTCTTCTCTCCCTCTATATATTTCCCTCTTTCTCATCTCTCTCTCCCTCCTCTACCTATCTCTCTCCCCCTCTCTCTATCTCTCCCCATCTCTCCCTCTCTTTCTCCCTCCTTATACCCTATCTATCTTTATATCTCAACCTCCTTCTCCCTTTATCTTCCCATATATCTCTATATCTATGTCTTTCTCTTCCCATTTATCTATCTCTCTTCTTTTTCTCTGTTTATCTCCCCCTATTTCTATCTCCCTCTCCATCTTTATTTGTCTTTCTCTACTTCTCTCTTTTATCTCTCTCCCTCTCCCTCTCCCCCTCTCTCTATATCTCCTTATATCTCTATCTTTAATCACTCTATCTCACCATATATATCTTTCTATCTCTCCCTCTTCCTCTTTCTCTTTATCTAGATTTATATCTTCCTCTCTATCTCTCCCCCTGTATCTCCCTATCTCTCTCTATCTTTGTTTCTCCCTCTAACTCCCTCTATATCTCTATCTATTTGTCTCCCTCTTCCTCTCTTGTTCTGCATTCATCTCTACTTCTATCTATTTGTCTCTTTGTCTCTCCCCCTCCATCTCTAGAAATGACTCTCTCTCTACCCATCCATCTCTCTCTCTATCTCTAGAAATGGCTCCCTTTTTCTATCTTATTCACTTCATCTCTCCCTCCATCTCTTCTACTCTATATATGTATCTTTATTTCTTGCTCAATCTCCCTCTCACTCATCTCTCTATCTCTTTCTATCCATATCCTTCTCTACATATATCTCTCTATCTATATATCTCCCTATCTCTTTATCTCTTTTCCTATCCCTCTCTATCTCTCTATATCGCCCTCTATCTCTCCCTCTCCCTCTCTCCCCCCTCTTCTTCTCTCTTCCTCTCTACATATATCTCCCTCTTCCCCATCTCTCTCTCTCTCTCTCTCTCTATCTCTCCATCTCTCCTCTCTCTCTATTTTTCTCTCTTTATCTCTCTCCCTCTCTCTTATATCTCTTCCTCTCTATCTCTCTATATCTATCCCTCTCTATCTCTCCCCCTCTATCTCCCTATCTCTCTATCTTTATTTATCCCTCTATCTCTCTCTACAACTGTATCTATTTGTCTCCCTCTTCCTCTCTCATTCAATATTCATCTCTACCTCTATCTATTTGTCTCGCTCTTCCTCTCTCGCTCTATATTCATGTCTCTACCTCTGCATTCCTCTCTCCCCCTCCATCTCTAGAAATGTCTCCCTCTCTCTACCCATCCATCTCTCTCCCTATCTCCCCCCCTCCCTCTACATATACCTTTCATTGTCTTCTTGATTCAAAGGTTGTATTTCACTCATTTTTAGAGACCTTTGTTGCACAAACAATATCATTTTTTGAATGGCCAACCAATTAAACTCATGTAATACACAAATTTATGCAAAAAATAAGCTTAAATTTTCCCTAATTGATATTCCACACCTCTTTGACGTACCCATCATATAACAATATTAGAAGATATTGTAAATAATATTAATTTCTGATAATAAAAGATCAAATAACCAATTCACATGATAGTACTAAGACATCAAGAGCCTTCACGAACACACTTCTAATATTTGAAATGAATATACACCATAGTTTATTCAACTAATTGAACTTCTTAGTAAATGTCATAAAAATAAAATTGATAGGTAAAAGTGATCCTGGGATCACACTCTTTTTAACTTAAAAAACCTGAAAAGCCCTAACACGAATCTCAAGAAAAACATATACAATAGTAAAACCCAAAAAAACATATACAAAAAACCTAAGCAGGCCTCAACTATTACATGTGCAAATGACCTCTAAAGACTGCAACCAACATCCAAATTGGAAATAAAATCTTATAACAAAAAAACTGCCAACCACTGATGAACACAAAGAAGACCGCCCCCAAAAACTTAATTATAGCACAAACAAGGAAATATCACCATTGATATTATAACCAAGAACAGGAATCAAAACACTACCAATTCCAAAGAGGCCATCAGAAAACATTACGGAGCAAAAGTCATTAATTACTATCGACAGTGATCACCTCCCTCTGATCATAGAAAACATCCCTTGAACGCCTTTTATTCACTGTACTTTTTAAAAGGTGAATGACTCTGTGCATTACTCAGTGCCCCTTTACCAGAATTAAACCGCAGATGTCCTTATGGGAGACCATAGCCAAACTGAAATCATCAAGAGAGCCATTAACAAGCCCCGTCCTATACTTTAAGAGCAGATAGTTGGCCGCCTGTGACTTACCAACATCTTAAGAGGGAAGACACCATCCATGTTCCAAGAACCAAATTCACAGTCATATTCATCTGATGCAATATCCAACTTCTCTTCAGATATAAGGGCATCTTGAATGAAGGTTTGTGTGAAGAAGTTCACCATGTCAATGTTCTAGAGAAAGTCCTTCACAATGGACAAAAAATTGGAGGCCACATCGTTGAATAGGTTTCGTTGTGGAAACTCCATTAACATCTCTTGACCAACAACCTTGTGAATTGCATCTGCTACTAGAGGAGACCTAGTTTTAAGGACTTTCCTAAATTTAATTGACTCATGTAGTTTTAAGGACTTTCCTAAATTTAATTGACTCATGTCTCTCTAGATGTTGAACTTCCCACTTGAAAGGAGGCAAGAAGACTCTATGATGAAGATTCTAACACATGCTAATATTAGAGAATGGGGCTCAAAATAGGAGAATAAGGCGAAGATAGAGAAAGATGACATTAACATCACTTAAATAGAAAATTTATTCTATTTAAGATGCATCTATAATCAAGAAATGATAGCCTAGCCACAAGTAGGATGGTAAAAAACATAATCTCTAATATCCCTTACATGCATAAAATTCCAATTTTATTAATGCAAAAACTGGTGTAGAATGAATGCCATATTAATGCAAAAACTGGTGTAGAATGAATGCTATATTTAAAAGTTAAGGATAAATCCCACAAAATCTCATGTGGTCATTTGAGGAACATACTAAGTAGCCCTTTGTATAGCTGACACCACAACCTACATCACAAAATAGTTAGTAAAAATGAAACTATTCATAGTAGCTCAAGAGGGGGATCAATTTAACTATAGAAGGAGAGGTAGTGAAAGCCACTTGATAATGGTCTACTTTGCAACCAAATCTCAATCATTGTAAATGAGCCCTTTTGAAATTCATTGGACATGATCTAATCCTTAGTGAGTTGGCGATGAGTCAGCATGGATACTACTAAAATAACAAAAGCATTATTTAGAAAGAAAAAAAAAAAGAACTTCGTCCAATCATTAGCATTTAACAGTTTCATTATTAGCACTACTCTTTAGTAAAGAGTCTCCCAAGACTTGAGATTTGAATCTATTTTGAAAGATTAAGTACAATCAATAGGAAGATTAGCCTATCTATCTACTACAATGTTAGCCTCCTAATAATGATTATATTAAAATTCTATGAAAAAGTTTTAGAGTGTCCCACCCTTTAAAAGGGATGTTGCTCAATTTTTTATTCCAAATAATCAAGATCAATGATTCACCCTCCAAGTTGATCTTAGAAATCTCCAATTGCTTGCTAAAACTAAGACCTATCACAAAGGCCCAAGCCTTTGCTTCATTATTAGTCCCAATTTATAATTTAAATGAAGCAATTGTGACATTATTTCCAACCTAGTCTCTTATAACACTCCTAGCACCAAAGACTCCTAGGTTTCCATAAGAGGTTTCATCAAAATTTAAATTCATGAATCCAAGATACAAAAGAGTTCACTTTATCCAAAAGATCAATACACATGTAGTTTTTCTTCACCGTCTCTTGAATAGAGGAGTTTCGAAAGTTTCTATTTTTTAAGAATTTCATTATCCTAAAAGGTAAAAGAAGAATTCTTTTGTACTCCATTGAAGCACACATCATTATAGTTTCTATTATAACAACATCCAATTTTAGAATAGCATGTTGTATCAAAGATTGTTTATTACAAAAATAAATTGTTATTTTCCTCATGTCATATATGCCATATAGCTATTGAAGGAGATAGTAACCATATGATAATTCTGATATATTACCAACCAACATTGAAAGAGTTGGAGCAAGGAGCAAGGAAGGGTAGAATATCATATAGATTGTCGTAGAGCCACTCCAAACACATTCTAGAAAAAGGACAAAGTAGCAATAAATGATCAACACTTTCATTGGATTCCCTACAAAATATGTAATAGAAATTGACAAACAAACCAAAATGAGGCAACAATCCCCATAAAAAAAATTACGGAGTGCCAACCAATCAAAATTACTCACTTTCAGAAGATACTTTGTTCCAACATAGAGTAGAAGGTCATTCTTTAAATGGCAACTAAACATTTAGGGACAAGTACCCACCATCCACCAAATAAGAGCCACTTTTCAAACTTGTCCATCTCAATTCATTACTACAACTAGTAAAGAAAATATTTCTTGAAGCCAATTCTTCTCTCAAATTTTTCATATAAAATAGAAGGAATGAAATATCCAAAGAATCTTTGATAATGCACCTTTTTAAAACCCTTATCTTCAATGATGACTAAATAATCCTTAACCTTATCACCCCAAGCCTCCATTAAAAAAAAATAGCATCTAACAAATCTATTTTAACATTCAAGTTTAGATAACCATTCCAAGAATCATGTCATAATAGAGCCTTCTCACCATTTCTTATCTCTCAAGAAAGATGATTTGTTATCACCTTATAATAATATATAATAAAATTATAAATGTGAGAATCAATTAGAGGATTGGCAATTATGAGAATCTTGCTAGTATCCTTAGAATCAAAATATTTACAATGAAGAATTTTACACCACTTCAATTGTGATCAATTAAACATTTCCTATACTAATTTAGTGCCAAGAGCCAAGTTCTAGCCAAGAAGGCTATATATAAACCCAAACCTTGATCAATTTTTAACTTACAAGCAGTTTCCAAGGTAATAAGAGGAAGTTTAATTTGTTCCACCAAATCTATTTCAAAGAAAAGACCTCATATTTTTTTCTAGAGATCTAATCATAATAGTAGAAGACTATAGTACTAGCATCCTGCAATTAGAAACAACCAACAACATTGGTTTACCAACAATAATCTGCCTATGCAAGTAATTATTTTTCCCTTCCAAGATACTAATCTTGACAATGTAGAGGATATCACTTGACTTCAAATATGATAATTAATAGCCCCAAAGAAGAATGGATCAACAAGGTATTTACTCGGGAGTGTTACTTCCCAAAAAGCTAGGTCCACAATCCTAAAACATTTTTGACCTTTAGAGCTAGAGATGTGTCATCAATAGGGTAAAAGGGGGATTCATCAATAGAGTGTAGACTATTAAGGGGTAATGATGGGAGTGGATTTGTCTCCTACACTTTGGGCTCAACTTAAATCAAGAGGAATATTCCAAGATGTGTCCATAATAGGTTTGTACATCAAATAAAATGTACTGTGACAACAACAATTAGTAGCTACACCCAATGTACGCTTGACCCCCATTATTGTCACAAGGTCAAAGACAAACTAGTCACATATAACCTCTTATATAGCTAATAACACCTTGCACATACACCTATGGATGGCAATAATATTGCAAACCCTTTAAGATGATTTCATTTGATATTTATTACATAGTGACAAGGTGCAAACATACTAGACATGATTCTCTAGTGATTTAACAATTTGGGGTTTGCTTAAGATAGTTCCTTGGTTTGTAACATTGAATCATGAACAACGTACATTCTCTAATCTACTTATATTAGGGATGAGGGTGATTTAAATGATGAAATGATTGACACCTCACCAATTTGAATTAGTGCCTACTCCATTGGGCAACAAATTCATAAACAACAAAGAGGAAAGAGATGCCATTAGGTGAAGGATTAACAAAACTAGATTTCATTTACATGCAAATTAAATATTGCATTTTATCTTATGGACATACTTAATAATCCATCTCAAAACTACAATAACCCATATGCAAAAGAGGGAATACCATTACAAAGAATTTGTAATGTATTGGAATCCATCACTCTTCATCCAACCTAGATTACAATTACACTAATAAATATGGTGAGAGAAAATAGATTGCTACAACTATACATTCCCTTGATTTACCACAACCTACCATTGAGAGATACCACTACATGGTAATGTGCAGTTATAGACCCTTCCTACTCTTCACTATATGCATTTCTTTGTTTTCATCTTAGACATGTAGCATTTGAAACCCTAGAATCAACTATAGACTTTCCCAACCAAAAAATTGGCTCAATGACCAACCCTTTAGATTTAAAATGAGCTCGTATTCATAGTTTTTAGTCTTTGGTACCTAGTTGGTTATGGGAAATTTAGGAGGATATAAAACCTATTTTTGTGGCATGATCCATGTAACATTCAAAATGAGTAACGAAGATAAATATTAGATCCATCTAGGTGGTTGGAACCCTAGCGACCATATTTATGGAAACATGGCTACCCTTTTTTCTTTTAATCTTATCTCCATTTGAAAACATGTCATTGTGTCTAAATAGGTGTATTTTGGGTGAGAAGGGTGAACTAGTTGTTGCAAGGTCAAATCTAGTGTGAATGGAGTGATGTGTGAGTTGTGGAGGTAGATGAAATAGGGTTTTGAAGGTTTTGGAGTGCAATGAAATTTGAAACTATTAGTTCTTTGTAAGAGTCTAAGTTTGGGGAACATGAGGGACATGTGTTAGAGGATTGAGGAGGAAGAGAAGGCAAGGTATCAAGTCATGGAGAGGATGGGGGACTAGAATAGAGAGGTGTGATAAGCAAGAGGAATAGAGCATTGAGGGCCAAAATAAAAGATGGATCAAGGACTAGGATGGAAGAGGGAACTAAAACTAGAACATAAGGATGAGGATGTGAGGTTCACATAGGCCCCTAAGATCTGAAGTGAAATAAGTATTAGGAGGAAAAGGGGAACAAGAGCCAAGAAAGGAAATGGGTCATGGACCAAATGTGCAAGAGGAATTAACACTAAGAGGAGTTGGTAAAAGGACCCAAAAGGGTTGGGATTCCAATTGGACTTGGGACCAAGGGGAGTGGGAAGGAGGAAGCTTAAGGGACTAGATTCATAGAAGGAATTGGGACCAAGATTAAAATTAGAATAGGGACCAAGGACTAAGAGAAGGGATGGAGTGATGATGCATGGGTAGAACTTGTCATGGGGGACATGGTGCTAAATTATGGGGCACACCCACAAGCATGAGGCTCAATGGGAGGAGAGAAGGGGAGTGGGGAGCTCAAGAAATTGGAGGTTGTGCGACCTAGAGTGAACCTTGCATCGAGGAAGGTGTTAAGGTTCAAATTCCTTCCATAGCTTCAACCTCCAAGGGACAAGATGAGAAGCAAGGATCAAGGACTAGGGACATAGTCCCTAGGTCTCAAGTCCATTTGCTAACCTAGGGGTTGAGGAACAAAAAAAAAACATATTACATAGAGGGGTAACGATCGAGGTTTTGAGGGAACCTAGAACTCTAGCACATAGTGCACAATTGTGCAAGTTCTAAATCCATCTTCAATACCACAACCTAGAAAAATGACAAGGGCCCAAGAAACACAAAAACACACTTAGGGTTTATTTGACCATAGGTAACAACAATAGGGGAACCCACTTGATATTTTATCATATTGATAATTAATGGTAGGTAACTAGGGAAATGGAAACATAGGGGAAAAGATAGCCAATTTTAAAAAAATTGAGGCCTACAAATATAGGCACTAGTAGTGGCTCTAGTTGGGGATGTGTGCCTCTTGCAAGAACAATTAAGATTTAGCTATATTTGGGAGGTATAACAAAAGAAGATAGGACAAAAATACTTCATCATGAAAAACAAGGGTCATGACTATACAAAAACCATGATATATATAAGGCAACACAAATAGGGAAACACTATGTACATGAAAAAACAAGTTGCAACCAATTACATGGAGGCTTGAGGAAATTGAAGATATGGCTACAAGTAAAAATTACATATATTTGTAGTTCAAACCCTAAATGAAGACCCATGGAACAAGGCCATGAAAAAATATTGTAACTACTTTCCTATATCAAAGACAAGCTTGTTGAAGGAGTTGATCTCCCTCAAACCATAGTTGTACTCACCACCTAGTTGCAATAACAAAGTCTTATGTCTATGTGCATCAACTTGCATACATTGCCTAGAAGTGAATACCAAATTCAATATAGACTTTAATACTATAGAGAAATCATAAATAATAGGTGCTAAACCTATTCCATGATGAATCACTCATGTCTAGTAGTAGGGGTGAAACTTGAAAAATTAGGTCAACAACATCACATGTGAATGAAAGCAAGCATCCACCATCTAATTCTTCAACCCTACTATAGTTGTTGATATGATCATATGAATTAAGGAAAAATCAAACTACCTTCTTGATTCACATGGCAAATAAAATTGTACTTGAGTGCAACCTTGCTCAACACAAGGAAGGACATCATCTTGCACTCCAAACTAGAATGCCTTAGCTCAAGTACATTGTCAAGTTGGGAAACAACATGTTGATTTTCAATTTGGAAAATGTGTTATTTCTCAACACCATCAACACTTATATTTTAGACCAACAAAAAGGATTCCAAATAAGACATATAATCATCATCCATAACCTTATAATCTCAAGACCTTTGAAAATTAAAGCATCATAGTCAGTAGTATCTTCCTCAAACTCTAGGACAATAGCCAAGAAATGTACCTCATTTCCACATGTTCCAAGGAATTCTTCAATATCTAGATCATGGACATGATAGCCTACAATTTAAACCATCAACACAATAATTTTTGTCATGAGACATCCCACTTGATGAACTGAGTTCTTCAAATTTTCTCTCTACTTAAAGTTCACTTTAGCAAACTATCAAGTCATGCATGCTATTGAAATCATACCTATGACACATATTCCCTTCTTTCATCATCACTATAACAACATTTTCCTATGACCCAATTATAGAACAATTTTCATGAGCTAGACAATAGGTATTGCACCCAAAAGATAGGATCTCATATGTGTCCACAAGACCACCATCTTCACAATTGTCAAGGGAAAAGTCATCAAACTAGAAACCATTGGTTGCATTAACATTGGTCTTAACTATTTTTTCAACAAGTGTAACCATATCTAATTCATTCTCATGTACACAAATATTAGTAGCTTTACCATCAAAATTAAGTACAAAATAAGTAAATAAATCAAATAAGAAACTAGTTCCTTATTTGGCCTTTACATCATATTCATGCACACATTCTATACAATTAGATGCAAGAGCTAATCCATCTAATTGCTCATTTGTGTACAACTCTTCCTCCTTGTCAATATAGTTTCAATAAACAACATGGTCATTTACCTCATTCATAGACTAAAGGTCATCAAATACCTCACCATTTCATTCACCCATAGATGACCTAACTAACTAAAGGTAGGAGTAAAGACTATATTCATAATCTATATTGTTGACATATGATGCACCAACAACTTCTTCTACTCATTTGAGCACACAATCATTATCTAACATTGTATTTACTTTGTATCTTGCATCCATTTTGTTGTTTCACATAGCAACATTTATTTACCATCAAAACATGCATTTGAGGATATAATTTTTGCAATGTAATTAGTCCTCACACATTCACTAGAATCTAAGCAATGTAAGTCAACTATATATTTTTCAATTTAACTCTTCCTACACTGAACTAAAACCAATCTCTTAGCCTTCAGAAAATATGTCAATTGAATTAGGTGTATTAGGTTTGAAAGTATTCAAGTCCTTAGAAAGGACAAGAACAATCTATGACTAAAAACCATGCTTGATTCCCCTTACCTTTTGATGTTTTCTATTTTTTGGATAAGGATAGAAGGGTCAACATCAATTCTGAACTCATTTTCAAATGCAATCACAAGGCCTCTCCAAGAAGTAAAGTGATACCCTAGAAACTTTCATACCACTTATATGTCTTTCTATACATATATACCTAACCAAAAAATGACATCTACATGTCTTGATCCTCGAAATGAAATTGTATATATTCTAAATATGTAACAACATGTGCATCCCCTTCATAAAAATCATACTCATCAAATGTAGATATCTAGATGTAGACCTTAGAATTCATGGTTTACATTTTATAATCAACCCAAGATAGGACTAGTTATCTATAAAGGGTGTCTAGGGGAATGATATGGGATGGAGTAACCTATGTTTTATAATAAAAGGGTGGATATTTGATTGTGATGTCTTAACCTATTCTTCACACTTTACCTCAATATGTTTCATCTTACTAAGCCTTTGCATTTTTTTTGATATGGAAGTTTGTAAATATATGCATGGGTTTTTGTAAGATGTGTAGCTGCATGAATAGTCTAAATGTCTGTCACTGATATAGTCATGGATAGCTGCTAATTAATTATAGTTCCTAGGGGCAGAAATATATGAAGCACATGGGGGACACCCAAAGGAGTATTATATCCATACAAATTAGACATGAATGATCACATAAGACCACTCAAGGAAAAAATTTGAGATACTATTGTTGGTATGTGGTGACTGATCATGCTATACTGTACACTCTTCATGTATCCATTTTTTTGCGTCATCATTGAAAAAGAAAAAATCACTGAAAAGGAAAAAGCCAACTTTGTAAAACCCTAATTCTATAAGCTTCTAAAAAGCTTGTTATAAGCGGTTTGGATGGGGGTTGCAGTAAGGGAATTATTATCAACATTGTAAAATGCTTTACACTGGATAATAAAATCATTGGATGGCTGCAATTTTGTGAATGTAGCTTAGATTGGGTGAACCACATTAAATTCTCTATGTTGTCTTATTTCTGCTATAATTTTATGTGTGTTTTATTTCTCTATTTTATTGATCAAATATGCGTTTAATTGTTAGATATTTGCTTTCTAACCCTAACAAGTGGTATCGGAGCCAGGTTGTTTTCATTTATCCTATATAGGAAGGTCTCACGGTTGAGTGGGAGTCTCACCGTTAAGTGGGAGCAATGGCGGACGAGGGTATATTGAAGGTAAATAAATTCAATGGGCATAACTATCAATTATGGAAGATGTAGATGGAGGATTATCTTTATCAGAAGGATTTATGGAGGTCGTTGGAAGGAATAGCCAAGAAACCGACAACAATGAGTGATGAGGAATGGAATCTTCTGGACAGAAAGGCACTGAGAGCCATTCGTTTATGCCTGGCACAATTGGTGGCATTCAATATTACAAGAGCAAAGACAACTCAAGAGTTGATGGAAACCTTGGCGAAGTTATATGAAAATCCTTCCACTTCGAATACAACATTTCTTATGAAGCGTTTAATTAATATGAAAATGGTAGAAGGTGGGTAAGTTGCTAATCATTTAAATGAGTTTAATAAGGTTACCAGTCAATTAACTTTTGTAAATGTAATCTTTGATGAAGAATTTAAGGCTCTTTTGATTTTTTGTTCTTTGCTAGAAAGCTAGAATAGCTTGGTAATGGCTGTTAGCAATTCCATTTTTTGTTCGAATACATTGAAATTTGATGATGTTGTTGGTGTTATTTTGAGCGAGGAAATTTGTAGGAAAAGCTCAGGTGGAACATCCACATTAGGCAGTATTTTGAATGCTAAAAGCAGGGGCATAACAAAGGAGAGAGGAAATAATTCTGGAAGTCGTGCGAAGTCACAAGGAAAATCAAAGGACAAAAGGTCCCAATCTAGAGACAAGAGGGATTGCTAGTACCATGGTAAGCCGGGTCATTTAAAGAAAAATTGTTGGTCTCAAAAAAATAAAGGAGACAAAAAGGAAGGCAATAAAGAGGAAAATGTGGTAAGTAATAAATCTAATGAGGATGCTTTGATTTTTTCCCTTAATAATTTTGATGATTCTTGGGTGTTAGATTCGGGGGCTTCATTTCATGCTATGCCCTATAGAACTTATTTTCTTAACTATGTCCAAGGGGATTTTGGGCTAGTTTATTTAGGAGATAACAAACCCTGTCAGATTGTTGGAAAGGGAAGAATCAATATTAAGTTGCAGAATGGGAGTAATTGGCTACTACATGAGGTAAGGCACGTTCCAAAGTTGAAAATAAATTTAATTTTAGCAAGGCAACTAGATGATGAGGGTTGTGTTGTTACATTTAGTGATAAAAATTGGAAGGTTACAAAAGGTGCCTTAGTGGTAGCAAAAGGTGTGAAAGTAGGCACCTTATATCTTTGTACAGGTCATACTGTTCCTTCTACTTTAGGTATTGTAGATAAAAATCAATGTTCAGGAACAATTGATGCAGTTCAGCAAGTAGAAAATCAGACAGTTGCTATGGTTTTTGAATCAACACTGTGGCATAATAGACTTGGGCATATGAGTGCAAAAGGTATGAAAGTACTTCATTCAAAGAATGTTTTACCAGGTCTGAAATGTGTTAATATGGATTTTTGTGAAAGTTTTGTGTATGGAAAACAAAAAGAGTTAGTTTTCTCAAGGATGGGAAGCAAAATACAAATGAGAAATTGGAGCTTGTGCATACAGATGTATAGGGACCAGCTCAAGTATCTTCTCTCAGTGGCTCTTGGTACTATGCCACTTTTATTGATGATGCAACAAGGAAGGTATGGATTTATTTCCTTAGGAAAAAATCAGATGTATTTGAAACTTTTAAGAAATGGAGAAGCTTGGTTGAGAATGAGATAGGTAAAAGTTAAAATGTCTTAGATCTGATAATGGTGGTGAGTATTGCAGCAAAGAGTTTGAAGACTATTGTTCCTCTAATGGTATTCATAGGCAAAAAACGGTTCCAAGGACTCCATAGGAAAATGGAGTGGCTGAGCACATGAACAGAACAATAATGGAGCATGCACGGACTATGAGATTGCATGTTGAGTTGCCTTTAAACATGTGGGAAGAGGTTGTAAACACTGTTGTTTATTTAATCAATAGAGGTCCCTCTAATCCTTTGGGTTGTGGTATTCTAGAGGAAGCATGGACAGGTAAGAAGTTGAGTTATTCATTTCTCAAGACCTTCAGTTGTGAAGCATTTGCACATGTAGATTCTAAAAATAGAACCAAGCTTGATGCAAAATTAAAGAAATGTATATTTGTTGGATATGGCATTGATGAATTTGGTTATAGGCTTTGGGATTTTGAAAATAAAAAAATTGTGAGAAGTAGGGATATCATATTCAATGAGAAAGTGTTGTACAAAGATCAGTTCTAGCCGCATGAGAAAAAGAAAATGATTATGTAGTGTTGGATGATACACCAAACAGTGATGCTTCAGTGGTTCCCCATGCTCCGCAACAACAACAACAACAACAAATACCACAAACTCTAGTGAATGTTAGATGATTTTCAAGGATAAGTAGACCTCCGGAAATATTTTTTCTCTCTTTGTATTCTATTTTATTAATTGATGTTGATGAACCAAAATGTTATGATGAAGCTATGCAGGTGGATACCAAGGTTTAGTGGGAGGATGGAATGGAAGAAGAAATGGACTCCTTGCTAAAAAATTAGACTTGAGAATTATGCAAGTTGCTTGCAGGTAAAAAGGATTTACCAAACAAATGGGTTTATAGGCTAAAAGAGGAGGATGGAGATAAGAAAAGATTTAAAGCCATATTAGTTGTAAATGGATTTGCATAGAAAAAGGGTATTGATTTTGATGAAATATTTTCTCCAGTTATTAAAATGACTTATATTCGTATTGTTTTAAGTATTGTGGTTGTTGAAGATTTGCATTTAGAACAGCTTGATGTTACAACAGTCTTTCTCCATGGTAATCTGGAAGAGAAAATATGCATGGAACAACCACAAGGATTTGAGGTCAAAGGTCAGTAGACATTGGTGTGCAAATTGAAGAAAAGTTTATATGGCTTGAAGCAAGCATCTTGGCAATGTTATATTAAATTTGATAGCTTTATGATTGAGCATGGCTACAGTCGATGTAATTCAGACCATTGTGTTTATTTTAAGAGGTTAGATGATGATAGCTACATTTTCTTATGTTTATATGTTGATGATATGCTTATAGTAGGGTCTAACATGGATCACATAAGGGAGTTAAAACAACATTTAGCAAATTCATTTGCTATGAAGGATTTGGGGGCAACAAAGCAAATCCTTGGTATGAAGATTACAAGAGATAAGAAAAATAGAAAATTGTTTTTATCTCAGGTTGATTATGTTGAAGGTATTGCAAAGATTTCATATGGAAAATGCAAAAGCTATTTGCACACCTTTTCCCAGTCATGTTAAATTGACTAAGGATATGTGTCCAAAGACACAAGAGGAGGAAGAAAAAATGTCTAGGGTACCATATGCTTTAGTTGTAGGTAGTTTAATGTACGACATGGTATGCATAAGACCATGTATAGCACATGTTGTAGGAGTTGTTAGCAAGTATATGAGTCATCCCAGTATTGAGCATTGGAATGCGGTCAAATGGATTCTCGGGTACTTGAGAGGTACATCCAATAAATGTTTATGTTTTGGGGGATCTAATACTGATTTAAAAGGCTATGTTGACTTAGATTTGGCAGGGGATGTAGATACCAAGTGGAGTACCACAGGTTATGTATTTATAGTTGGTGGGACAACAGTGAGTTGGATTTCTCAGTTGCAAAAGGTGGTTGCTTTATTGACCACAGAGGTAGAGTATGTTGCTGCAACAAAGGCGACAAAGGAGATGATATGGTTGCAACTTTTCCTAGAAGATTTGGGAAAACAATAGGCTAAAAATTACTTGTTTATGGACAACCAGAGTGTTATATATCTTGCAAAGAATTTTTCCTTGCATTCTAAAACCAAACACATACAGTTGAGATATCATTTCATTCAGTCAATGTTGGAGGATGGACAGGTCAAGCTAGAAAAGATACATACAGATGCCAATCCAACAAATATGTTTATGAAGGTCGTGATATGGGAGACGTTGAGCTCCTCTTTAGCTTCAGTTGGCCTTCAAGGTTGAATTCAAGTATAATAGAGTAGTAGGGTCCAAGGTGCTTATTTCTAGTGGGAGTTGTAAGTGCAGTAGTGTCGTCCAGGATTGGTCTCCAAGTGGGAGATTGTTTGGTGTGGATCCTGATCAATCTCTAAGTGGGAGATTGTTGGTATGTGGCAATCAATCATGCTATACTATACACTCTTCATGTATCCATTTTTTTCACATCATCACCAAAAAAGGGGAAAAAAATGACTTTGTAAAACCCTAATTCAAGAAGCTTCTAAAAAGCTTGTTATAAGTAGTTTGGATGGGGGTTGCAGTAAGGGCATTATTAGCGAGATTGTAAAATGCTTTACACTAGATAATAAAATCATTGGATGGCTTTGGTTTTGTGGATGTAGCTCGGATTGGGTGAACCACATTAAATTCTCTGTGTTGTCTTGTTTTTGCTATAATTTTCTATGTGTTTTATTTCTCTGTTTTATTAATCAAATTTGCATTTAACTGTTAGATATTTGCTTTCTAACCCTAACAACTATAAACTGATATGTTTCAAAAGATAGGAAGAAAACATATGTGTGTCTTTCATAAACTATTGTATGCATCAACAAGGTACAATAGCAATAAATCACATTCTTTTGGATAGAAAATTTGCCACCTTTTTTAGAAGATGAAATCCTTGAAGCATGTGTGACCTCCAAGGGAATAAATTGATTCTAGGCTCCACTCACCAGTAGATTCTTCAAAAAAAATTCAAACTAATTGAGACTTTCTTCATGTTAGCACTATTTATTGGCATAAGTTGATGGGATGCCAACTGCAACACATAAAAAATACATTTTTTATATGATTGTATTTCTAGGGTCTTCAAAATAATTTTCAAGATACTATGTCCCTAGCAATGGTGACAAGTTATCGAACTTACCCAAAGAAAAGAAACAAACTTCCAAATTATTATTAGGGCTTTGAAAATGTCTCCAATTACCTATAGCCTAAAAACTACTAAATTATCCCAACAATAGTGTCATCTTTTACTTTCCAAAAAATGTAGATCAAGAATCCCAAAACATTTCTCACCTTCATAGCTAGGGATATGTTGTCAAGAGGGTAAAAAGGGGGTTGATCAATAGACTATTAAAGGATTGAGGGGTAGCAAAAATCTATTGGATGGTCTCTCCTTCACTTTTGAATCAAAGTAAACCCAAGAGGGATATTCCCAAACGTGTACTTAATAGTTTTGTACATCAAATAAAATGTAACATGACAACAAAAATCAACTACATCCAATATACACTTAACCCCAATTATTGTCAGTAGGTCAAAGATAAAGTAGATTTATATAACCTCTTATATAGTTGATAACACCTTGCACATGCAATTATGGATAACAACATTACAATTCCTTTAGATGATTTCATTTGATATTTCTTACTCATTTTCAAAGTGCAAACATATTGGACATGATTATCTTATGATTTAACAGTTGGGGTTCGCTTAAGATGGTTCCCTTGTTTGTAACACTAAACCTTTAAAAAAATGTATTCTCTAATATAATTCTAATCTATTCCTATTTTTAACAAGGATGGATATGATTTAAATTGTAGAATTACTGACACTTCACCAATATGGAGCAATACCTACTCCATCGAGCAATAGAGTCATTAAAAACAAAGAGGAAAGAGATGTTATTAGGTGAAGGACTAACATAACTAGATTTAATTTAATAATCCCTATTAGAACTATAATAACCCATATGCAAAAGAGGGAATACCATTAAAAATCATTTTTAATTCACTAGAATGTGTCACTTTTCATTAAAACTTTATTACAATCGCACCAACAAATGTGGTGATAGAAACTAGACAACTATGACTATGCATTCTCCTAAATTCCTATAAACTACCATGGAGACATACTAGTACATGGATGTGTGTATTTGTAAACCCTTCCTACTCATAAATAGATGCATTCCTTCATTTACAACTCAGACATACAATTTGAAGCCCTAGAATCAACTACAAACCTTCCCAACCAAAAATGACCAACTCTTTGAATGCAAAATGACCTATTATTTATAGTTTTCAATCTATCACATATAGCTACTCATGGGGACTTTGAGAAGAAATATAATCCATCGATGTTGTTTACAGGGGTCATCCAAGTCTATGAAACATTCAAAATGAGTGATAGAGATCAATTATGGGTCCATCTAGGTAGTTGGACCCCTGATGACCACATTTATGGAAATATGGTTTCTCTTGTTGCTTTCAATTTGATATCCATGTGAAATCATGAAATTAGGTTTGAAAAAGTGTATTTCATATATGAATGGAAAATTAATTCTTGTAGAATCAAATCTAGCATGAATGGAGTGATGGGTAAGCCGTGGAGGTAAGTGAAATATGGTTTTGAGGGCTTCTATAGTGTGGAAAACTTTGCATGAAATTTGGAACTATTAGTGTTTGGTGATAGTCTAGATCTCAAAGGGACCTAAGGGACATGTGTTGGATTATCCAAAAAGAAAATGAGGTAGGGGTTGGGTTACAAATACAATCAAGGACCTATAACAAATAGGTGCAATAGGTGAGAGGAATGGATTGTCAAGGACTACAAGAAAAGAGGGATTTGGGATTGTAGTGTCAAAAAATGCACACCTTTACATTTTTCACTTTGTTTGCATCCCCTTAACTAATTGGACTTAATTAATCCATTAATTGGCCCAATTATGCATTCACAAGCCTAATTAATTTCTTTTTTCGAAAGGGAAACCGATATTTAGTCAATGCCTACACTTAATTACACATCTTGGAAAATGTGTGTCCTAGGTTTAGGGCTTAGGACCCATTCGTCCAAGGGTGAATGGGTCCCCCTTAAGTCTTGGACCCCATTTTTTAATATGTTTTTGGTGGCATTTTAGTGATCTAAATTCAAATTGCAAAGGTTGGCTTGTGGTGTTTAATTGTCGGGTAATTAAGGAAGCACCTATAAATACAAGGTCTTTTTATCAATTCAAACCTAAGAAGCATTACAAGAGCCAAGATTATTGTCAAGAGCATCAAAGAGCAAATTTATAGGTCATTTATTGCAACATTCAACATCCTATCATGATGTCAAGATTTATGTGTGTCAATGCATGTTTTTGAGCTATCATTGTAATGTAGGTTTCAAGCATTCAAGCATCAAGATCTATCAAGAAATCAAGTCATTTCATGCAAGATCCAATCCTTAGAGAGATGTGTTATACTTCAGTCCTCTAAGGGAAACCATTAAAGGGTTTGGTGAGGTGTAACAAGCTTTATTCATTCATCAATTCCTTAATTTTTATCATTATTTAATTATCAAGGTTTAATTACCAAACTAGGGTTTGACCAAGGCAAACCCTTATTCACCAAAAACAAACAATTTTCTCCTCTCTTTGTGTGTGCAAATTTGTAGGTGAAGAAGAATTGAAATTGGATCAAAAGTGCAATTTTGCAAAGTTGTCAAAGTTGTCATTAAAGTTGTCAAGACACGTAAACTCACCTACATATTTTATTTCCAACTTTCTAATAGTCAAACCCGGTGGAATCAAAAGCTTAGATATGGGATTCAAGGAATACAAAAAGAATTTTCAGACCACTATGCGAAGACCCATTCACCCCTAGGCGAATATTTCCTTTAGTAGAGCTTGAAACCCACTTTTGGAGCTAGGAAAACACCATAATCACCTTCTCAGATTTGCTAGTTAATGGTTGTTTCTGATAGTGGTATCATAATACTTCATATTTCAAGTGGTAGATATCATAGGTTTGATTGTTAAAGCACTTTTGTTCTTCTCTCAAAACTGTTGTTCAATCATTTTTGTCATAAGGAAGTCAAGGAAACATAGTGTCCAAATATGTGGTTGACTCATCTCGAGGGTTGTAAGTCAATTCTAATCATTTGTGGCACTATCCTTCTTCCTAATGAACATGGAAAAGGTGGATTTGTGATTAGGTGGATACCTCCTTTTACTTTTGGCATAGGTTCATCATCTTACACCCCATTTTTAGGTCTCTTATCCACTCCCCCTTTTTCCTTCGTTTTAGGGACCAAGAGCAAAGAGGGAATACCCCAAGGGTCTACCTTTCCTCTATTGACATGATCATATTTCTAAACTGTTGGAGTATATCTTTCCCCACATCCCATGGTAGGTTGTTCGATAGAGGCCCTATGGCTTGAAAGTCTAAAAAAGTGTGAGCATTAAAGGTTTTTTTTAAGATATTGAAGGATTTTATATTCCTTTCCTAATTTTGATGATCATATGAGTAAGGGATGACCCGATAATGTGAAGTCTCTATGTTGTCTTTGTTAGAGGTTCACAAATTTTAATGTCATGGCAAATGGACATAGGAGTAAGAGCTCATGATAAGCATATTTTCACTTGCATACTATTCCAAGGGAAATTTCAAAAGGGTTTGAGTGCTAAACATAGTGGCACTAAGTGCATTAACTTGCCTAACTACCTGCATCTATTTTCCCACCAACTCATCCCTCCTTTTTTTGAGAAAATTTAATGCTAGAGGCAATACCTGTAGATTGGAGATGGACTCCCGTACTCTAACAATGTAGTGAGGACATGGTCAGGGTATGTTTAAAGTACTTACATTATTAAGAATATGACAATAAGACATGGTTTCTACTTGTGGTTGTAAATGATTGTTGATTTCTAGGGCCCTCATGCAAGTTTGCATGTTTCCTTTTTTTGGGGCAACAAAATGATATATACATATTCATTTTCATTTTATAGGGAGTTAACACATTTTATCAAAAGATACAAATATAAAAACTTCTTTGTAATATTTTATTATTCTTAGAAGTTTAGATTATATAATTTGCATGCCTTGCAATCATTAAAGACTAAAATTTTACCTCCTCTTTGCAATTATAATTGTGTATTATTTGAGTTTTAGCTACATATTGTGGGTATGATCTCTTGTAGTCTATTTTAGATTAATTTCAAATAATTTTCCTTTTTGTAGCTATATTCTCTATATCTTTTACCTCTTAACAATAATTCATAGAAGTTGTGCAATCCTTTATCAATGTTGAATGATTGTATTGTGTCATTAGTGTGATGAGATCTAACTCAACTAAAGCCTGGTGCATCACCACCCTTTCCATTTTTGTAGCCCTTCTTCCCTTTTCCCTTGTGAATTACTATATTAGGTTTATACTTTAGTTTACTTAGTGTTGAATTAGATCAACACTTGCATCTAGGTTTAGTAAAGCAACCAACCTTCCTTGGAGGTATGATCTCATTAATAGGGTCCCACACCTTGAGATCATTCCCATTATATCACTAGATTTTGAAATAATAGGTTCAACAAAGGGTGAAAACCCAAGTGATAACACATCAAAATCCCCATAAATCTATCTTAGGTGGGTATGGATAAAGGGGTCCTAAAAAAATCGTACCCATGTTAAGTACCCACATACAATATGATGAATATTAGATGGCTTGGAAGTATAAAACCTTATGTGAGTAAAAATATCCCCTAAAAGAGAGAGAAGAGAGAGACCATGCAACCTCCTTTGATGTATAGTCTTATACACTAATGTTGGATGCTCAACACTAAATGTTGAGGATGATCCAAGATAACTGAACAAGACTTCTCCCCTTAGGAAGAAACAATGCCAAGGGTGTATGTAGAAGATATTCCCATTTAAAAAATGAATACGAGCAAAGAAAATATAATATGAACCCTAAAACTAACTCAAATATTTCCATGTTGGTGTTGAAAGGTGTTATAATCAAATTGGAAGTCCCAAGCCTAACTAAAGAAAGTGACCCCTCAAAACCATGTGGAGATGGATGTAGAAAATATGCCAAAATGTGGAGATATAACTACTATACAAATATCATTGAAGAGGAAACTCAAGTTCTCAATAATATCTTGCCTGTTTGTAAGATAAGACTTAGAAAATAGATACCCAAGATTTTCCAAGTACTCATGCCAATGTATCACCTCTAAAAACTAATGAATGTCTTGTTGCACTAAACCATTAGAAGTTTTGGATGAAATAATGTTGAACATGGTAGAATTAGGAGATGGTGGTGGGATCTTAGTGCATATCATCATACTATACTACTCATCCAATAATGCCATGTTCACACTAGATTCTCGAGAATGAACAACAATAATTTTTGTCAATGTTGGAATAGAAGAGTCATCGACCTCAAAATGCTAATTCATAGATATAGAAGATGAGCCCTTTGAATTTATAACATGGGTCACATAAGCCAAATAATCCATTGGAATATATATAAAAGGAGTAGAATTAGGAATATCCATGGGTGTCAGATGGAGCACATGATAATATCATATATGATTGAAGGATCATGGGGATCTCTATATTCTTCCTAAATGCTAATCCAAACAACAAAAGGGTAATCCATATCAATAAAACCAGTCTCAATCCACTCAATATCACATGCCATGTTAATAATTCTAATGACCTTTCTCTTTTTTCGAGCCCTCCATTCCTTCTCCTCATGATCACTAGGTTCAAGATTGATCCCATAAAGATAAGGTAATAAAATCATCCACTCAAGATGTTTCAAGAGCCCATCTCTCCAAATAATCCAAAAATGTGATCTACTCATAATGAACTCAAATTAGTCACATAGTAGACCAACAATAAACCAACTAACAAGCACCCTCTAAAATCACTAAATCAAGAAAGCACCCTCCACGAATGATTTTGGAAGTTTTATTTTTATTGTGAGTACAAATTCCTTTGGTGGATATCATAAAGTGGACTTGATCTCAATGCTTTACAAAAGCTAAAAAGTGGCTACAATGCTAAAACTAAAAATTTGGAGCATAATAAGAAAGAACCAATATAACCATTGTGTAGAGATCAAAAAATCATGCACTTTAAAATGAAGGCCTAAAAAGGAGCCCATATGAATTCAAATAAAGCCTCAAAAGGTTCTAAAAACTGAATGTCAATACCTATAATAACCTACAAATTCTAGAAAATTTGTGCATCAAAATTAGAAAATATCCACACCACCATGAAGTAAATAGAAACATAGTTAAAATAAAAAATAATATGCTAAAAAATGAAATTGCATGCTCAAAAGCCTCCAAAAATTAGGTATAAAATGGTGGAGCTCAACTATGCGACCTCCTCCAAAAGCTAACTTTAATAGGATTACTAAACTTAGAAAAATATGCGATTTAATGAGATCTATCAAGTTCAAAATGCTCACTAGAAAATCTACCAAGAATAGAAAATAAATATATAAAGTTGTATATGTCTCCAAATATTTTGTAGTTGTTAGATTTGGGAGTATTGCTAAATATAGTGGAATATGATAATTATGTTGCCAAATATAACTAATTACCAAGTAAAGTAGTTGCTAAAATTAGAGGAAATATGCAAAAATAAGGGTTCACCAAGTTGTAGAGGGTGCAAAACTTTTAGGGCCATGTAGGCCAATCAAAGGGTTTTAGGAATGGTGGATACTATGTAAGTGGCTAAATATATTAGGTACACAATCCATAAGAGGGCTCGACAAACTTATATAGTTAGTGGCATTAAATAAAAGGTTGCCTAATTTAGACAAAGGTTTTGGTTGGTAAAGAGGGGCCTTACTTGTGTAAGCCCATTTGCCAACCTACATTGGAGGGTTCATGCCTTATGACACTCCAATGCATATTCTCCATATGAAGATTTGTATGAAGTTTGAGTATTACCTAATACCTTAAGGAAAAAAATGTGCCTATTATATATAGTTTCAATTTAAGTATGTAAAGATAATAATAACACACTAAATACTGACCATTATGCCAACAACTATGTAGTATTTGAACACATAATATTCCAAGATTACAAGGAATATTTTAAGGGGACAATTTTTTTCCTAGAGGGTTTAAGGCAAAGTGCTTTGATTTAGATGATTTAATAGACACTGTTAAGGTTTTTGGGTCTTTTGCATGTGATGGAAAGTTTTAATTTGAACCAAAATGCTAAAAAAAAGTGATCTATAGATGCTCAATAAAAAATCCGCCTTCAAACCCTCATAGATCTCAATATCGTAGTTTGATTTGGACTAAATGAAGGGAAGACCGATAAATTTAGAACCTTGAAACACAATACTATATGAACACACAAATTTAATGATGTCAATACACCCAAGAAAATAACCCCCTAGAATTGTATCTCCCTCTCATCTATTTTGATTCTCTAGATCATCCAAGGATATAGGAGAATACCTTAGTAGGTTTTCAAGAAAGCATAATATTTGCAATCCTAAATCTTCTAAAAAGTATTAACTCTAGACAATGTCTACTTTAATACTATACAACATTTGGTATATAATGTTTTGATACCATGTATGGCTTGGCTATGAAAGTACCCACCCAAGTTCAATAAATCCTAAGAGCTAATCATAGATAAGTTAAAACACAAATATGGTAGAATAATACTACTCTTATCAAAATGATGGTAATATGAAATATACATTAGAGATTATTTGGTTAGAGAGATCATATAAGAGCAAGAGGTGGGTATAAATATGAATGTAAAACCAATGTGATATAATAAGAGATATAGTCACATGTATAGTACATCTATACCAAACAAGGAAAGTATAGGTTACATACATATACTTCGCCTAAGTAGATACATACCTTAGTAGGATTATCCTATACTAGGTGTGTATAATACACTAAAGTAATAAACTAAACGTGTAGAGTCTCAAATAACGTATTGTAAACTTGGTAGAACCTACACAATTTAGAGGTATGTCTGGCTGAACAATCCACTCAACATTGTAAAGACTTCATTAAATTATCAACCCAAGGTTTGTAAACTTGTGATGGTGCTACACTATATGCGCCTTCAGAGACCTAAAGCTACCCGAGTTATCCTATTCAAGGTGTTTTACTTGCTAGAAATTTATAGAATTACATAATAGTGAAAGAAACAAACTAGCGCTAATGGCTACGAGTGCCTATAGCTTAACTTGTAACTGTATTGCTGCTAATAAAGAATTACTTAACTAACTTAGAATTACTCAAACTGGCAATTAAACTTATTATAATCTTTGAAGTACTACCGATTAACCAAATGCATGCATGCTCATGAACATTCATTACTAATAATCAAAGCATGATAATCTATTATGCTTTACATGGAGTTTATGAAACAATGATAAACAAAAATGACTACTAACAAACAAAACAACTATAAATGTAGTGAAGAACAGTTACCTTGAGTGGCCTACTCAAGTGGCTGCCTTTAATTAACTAGAACCAAATCTAAATATCAGATTCTACACATCCATGTGAAATTGAACTTCATTCATTACACATCACAAAAATATTACACAAAATATTATTTATAGATTGTATTCAATGAAATCATTTTGAATAGTCATCATGTCTGTAATTGATAACTAAAATTGAAAAGTAACTAATATCAAGATACTGAAATCAACTAACTTATCTAAGGACTCAACCATCGACTATATACAAGCATGGGGGAGTTTATTCTAAACATAACTCCTAACTGCAAGCATTAACTACTACTCCTAGATATCAGAGTATATAGTTAAGATTGAATTGTTTAAACTGTAAGTGAAAAGAAGAGTTCTAATAGAACTAAAAATTTGTAAAATAGAATTGCATGTAAAACACATAAACAATTATCCAGAATCCTATCGACTAAAGAATTCTTCTTCTCCAACGCTTTATTATTTTGTCATAATGATGCATGACCAACTCCATTAGTTGTCTCCACACGATATTTATTGAGGTCAAATTGATATGGCACTTCCCTTGTTTTGTCGTCCAAGTCTTCCTTTTGTTGCGAGCTACAACTCCAATTGCTGCATGCTATAGTTCATTCTTAAGCTACAAGAGGTTAATTCACAAAACATATACATAGCTAACTATCATGATTAAACACAGAATTCCAATCACATTTCATGCATACTTACATATAAACTATGCAATGATACTATATCATAACTATATTTCCATTACTATGATTTAGGTCCAAGGTTGTATAATAAACATGAAAAGATAGAACAACATAGGAGTATTGTCTGAAAGGATTGGCTAATTGTGTTTGAAAGTATGCATAAAAACAACATAAAATAGGCTAATAACTGAACCCATCACTAAGTGCAAGGATAACAAAAATGATTATATGGTGAGGTTGATGTGACATCAAGTTATTTGTAACAAATTTAATTTCTTTTATAATTTCTTATTCCATATTGTGAAACTCAAATTTTACTATAGTGAATAAATTCAATAAATATTTTTTTAATAAATGTTTAAAATTGCATGTCTTGAAAATGTACAACACTTCAATGGGATTCCAAACAGTTTGAAGACTATTAAAAAAACTAGCTCAACCAAGATTCTCTCCTTTGGAGTAGTGATTTTTTTTTTTTTTTTAATAAATTACTTTTTTGGTGAATGAAATCAACCTCAACTTTTGGGACTAATGACATAATTGTCATGGATATTAAAAATAATGTTAGTTACAAGAGGATTAAAATTATATTTATAAAATCTACAAATTAAATGTTATATACATGTGTAGAAGTGGTAGAACATTAAGTTTATCTATAGTTTTTAAAATTGTAATTGCATCAAAGTGATGCCACATATATTTATTGGACACTACCCACTAAAAAGTTACAGTTGGATATATTTGTTTAGAACAAATCTAGATATAACACATTTTTGGTTGAAAATACCTTCTTAATTGAAAATGCATAAGTTTGGTGTGTTGAAAATTTGTCCAAAAGGGTGACACAACTTTGTGCTTTCAACCCATAGGGAGTAGAAATGATTGACACATCCTAATTGACGAAGAATATAAGAGAAACACACATTTTTGAAGTTATTCATCTATGAAAGGACAAAATGAGATTATTACTTTGAATTATAAATTGTTTGCCAAGGGTGGACACATGTTCACTAATTGAAAAAAGTGTGAACTCATAACAAAAGGTATAAAACTATTTGTTTGAGTAGAACACAACTACAAACAACTAGCATGCACCAAATGACAATAGAGGAAACATTTTGGAGGTTTTAAATGACTGATAGATGAGGCCCTGCCCTAGACACACATGTTAGATATCACATATTTATGTTTTTATGCCTTGTACAGACTCATTTTTAAGATCTTGGTCATCATTGGACTTGGCAAGTTGGCTTGTTCATTTCTAGGTGCTTATATTAACTAACAAGATTGTGCCATCCCCAATCTAAATTGCATGTGATCATATCTTGGTATAAAATAAAGGATGAGGATGACTTTATAACAAATTTCTACAAAATAAATTTGATAATGTAGCATCAAATTTCATTGTTGAACACATTAGCACAACTACATCCTCCACATAGACAAAAATAATTGAGTAAACATACCTTATTCCATTACTTCAATTCTAAATTACATATTTATGTCTTAGATCAATATTTTAGAATCTACTTGCTATTATTATGATTTATCGTTTGGATTAAAACATCTAAATTAGTTAATAAAGTTTTCATTAGAGAGCATATTATACACTCAATTGAATCTTAATTTCTATTAACATACTGTAATGGTGAAAATTGTATGCCTTATTCTTATCCCCTTTCATTTTGGACTTACTTTGATTAGATTATGCAACAAAAAGTGTATAAATGACACAATTTATATTGATAATTGACACATAACATAAGTCTTATTTGTTTCTACTTGCACTCACTCCTAGAGACAAGTCCCAATTCTTAGATTCATTGATTTCTCACCTTGCATTAGGTTTGTAGTTGTGTAAATGGCCTTCCCACTTAATCGTTGTGTGCTAGCTTGATGCATGAAACATTTCATTTATGAACCTACAAGTTGTTTTTAAGAGATCAATCCTTGTTCATTTGGAGACATCATAGATCTAGATCTCAACTCACATTCTTACTTGCATAATAATTGAGGAGCATTTTTGTTAGAGTACTTGCATCACATAATCATCTAAGCCACCCACTACATGCTTGCCTACTATCTTTGACCATTGTCAAAATTGTTGACTTTATATCCTTATGAGATTTAACAAAAGGGAATAATTATCCTTGTCATGTGTAAACTCCTAATAACACAAGTAAGTATTTATATGGATATAGACTAAAACTTCATGATAGGTTGAAAGAAAATGTTCATGGATTTTTAGAGAATAGATTTGTGCATCTAGATCAAATATGCACTTGCATGTATAAGATTTAGAGATGCAATGATTGATCATGTAATAGGAGCAGTTGTTAGCATGTGCCGATTGATCATGCAAATAGTGTACACTCATAATGTATCTTCGTTGTTATTTTTGGGTTATTTAATCTGCATATAATTGTTAATGTTTGTTGCTCCAATCTGCTTGAATCCTAACACCAGTGACCCATAATGACAAACAACAAATTTATAGATTTTTAAAACATTCATTCAAACATCACTAGATTTTCTAACCATTTTTTCTTCTCTTGACTTCTATTTCCTAATGACGAATCATTAAATTTGATCCAAAACGTCAACTGAAAAAAACTCACACAATCAAATCTAAAAACATTTGAATGCTCATTTCTAACTATCATACCATATCTACATCAAATTTTCAACTGAATATTATTGTTTCTCATTTAATTTACCAAAACATTTAACTCATTATATTTATCATATCTAACTCTTTAATCTAAAATATATTCAAAATACTTAATTTATATAGAAAATTTATTCTCCCTTTCCGCAAAGAGAAAAGTCTTTTTTATCTTTTTACCTTTTACCTTTGGTACATACTTCCTTCTTCCACCCCACATATATGTTCCTTAAATATTCGATATCGATTCAGGTAGGTACTAAATTATCCATATCATTTAACTTCTACAGTCAAGGAAAGGAATAGGAAATCATGGATCTGGAAACTTATCATCAAGCAGAAGACAGGGTTTAGCAAGGTTTTTCAGGTATGGTTTATCACGACTCTTCGATTTCGAGGCAAGTAATTTGCCTGATCTGTAGCTTTTCTGACACCATCTTTTCTAAATTAATTTATGGCGGTTTTTTCAAGTCCTACGATGACCTAATGTTATATTTCTGGATATACCAGGATTTTTATTACATTGCTATCTCATGAAGATCGACTAAACGGTAAACCCTAGTAAGATTGGAAGTATTCTCAATTGTACGTAATATTTGCGATGACTGGCAAAGCCGAAGTCGCGTTGAATTCGATAATGGCGCCACTGAGCTTGAAAATGGAAAGCCTCCAGTTTTCCATGAAGAATTTCAGGCTTAAAACCAAGCAGCAAGAGCTTTTACTGCGTATAGGGGTTCTTTGTTTGGTCTATGTCCTTGCATTTATAGCGAGGCTTTTCAGTGTGCTTCGCTATGAAAGCATGATCCACGAATTCGACCCTTATTTTAACTACAGAACAACCCTATATCTGACAGAAAAGGGGTTTTATGAATTCTGGAACTGGTTTGATTATGAGAGCTGGTACCCTTTGGGAAGGATCATTGGAGGGACGCTGTACCCTGGTCTTATGGTAACCGCTGCTCTTATTTATTGGGCTCTCAGATTGCTAAGTTTTGTAGTTCATATCAGAGAAGTCTGTGTTTTGACGGCCCCATTTTTTGCGTCGAATACTACAATTGTGGCCTACTTTTTTGGAAAGGAGCTTTGGGATTCTGGTGCAGGACTTGTTGCAGCAGCCTTGATTGCAATTTGCCCCGGATATATTTCTCGGTCGGTTGCCGGATCATATGATAATGAGGGCGTGGCCATCTTTGCACTGCTTTTGACTTTTTATCTGTTTGTGAAGGCAGTTAATACTGGATCTCTGGCATGGTCTGTGGGCTCTGCTTTTGCCTATTTTTACATGGTGTCTGCTTGGGGAGGATATATTTTTATCATCAATTTGATCCCTATATATGTCGTGGTGCTTCTTGTTACCGGAAGGTATTCGCTTAGATTGTATGTTGCCTATAATTGTATGTACATTTTGGGAATGTTGCTTGCGATGCAGATCCGGTTTGTGGGGTTTCAGCACGTGCAATCAGGGGAACATATGGCTGCCATGGGGGTCTTCTTCTTGTTGCAGGTGAGTTCAGTTGGAAGTTTTTAAATTCGATGTATTGTGTTTTTTTCAAGTTTTAGGCTTCGCCAAGCTTTTCGAGACATGAGCTTGAAAGGATGCATTGCACTTCAAGGACTAACTTTTAATATAGGATCCGAAGAAACATAAATATGCTCCCGCAAAACAGAAGCAAAGTTTCTATTTATATTTCCAATTTAATCGGAAATCCTCAATACATCGAAGTACTGGACAATGGATACTCATTAATTTACATATCATTGTTTAGACTTTAGTTCATGATTTATGGCAAAATTCACACGAGTAGAGAATGGATTTTGGAAAAAACTGTGTTGAAGTTTTTAGTCTCATCATTTCACATTACACTCCACCATCCATCATCAGGATGAAAATTCATATGGTACATTCTTACTCATATATGTAACATTTGAAAAATCTCCGATTCTGTCCTTGGTTCCTTCATCAGATAAAATACTACTGATCTTTTCCTCTTTCTTATTCATTCCGTCTATACTTCCATCCTTTGTTGCCAAACAACAGCAGCCGAAAGGAGTTGGTATTACAATGAAATTAGTCTTGCACATTGGTTCCGTAGATCCCACATGATTATAGTTCTTATGTGCCATCAATGTGGGTTTATGTAAGGGAGAGTCTGGTATCTGTATATGGGACTTTATTCTAATCTGCAAAGTTTCCCAGGACTTGCACCCAATCTCATCCTTTTCATTCACATGCCTTGCTTAGTCCAAATTTGTTCCCAAGATGATCCTTTTTGTTGATGAGGTGCATACCAATTGCAGGCATATGGTATGTTTTGAGCGTAAGTTAAATATGGACACACTTCTATAAGGATTAATATGCATCCTCTGACATTTGAGCTTGGAAGATATGTCAAGTAATACCTCTCTTTCAAATGTTTCTTTTATTATGTTAGGATATGGAACATATGCAGTCATTCATTATTTTCTGACTGCGCTGTTCTTCTATGAGTTTTGCACCAAGTTTCAATAGTTGTTTATTCTCTCTGGGGAGGACTCAATCTGTAAAATTGGAGAGTATTTTTTATCATTCGGGTTTAGTTGTGGCAGAGTAGATACTGGGAAATTTTTTTGATGTAACTTTTGTTTGGTTTCAGGTATTTTACTTTGTAGATTGGGTCAAACACCAGCTTGATGATCCAAAGCTATTTCAAGCATTTCTGAAGATAACCGTGACAGGTGCTGTAGGAGCAGGTGCACTAGCACTTGGATTGGGCATGGCATCTGGCTACATTTCTCCCTGGACTGGCCGTTTCTACTCTCTCCTTGATCCAACATATGCAAAAGATCATATCCCAATTATTGCATCTGTCTCAGAGCATCAACCAACAGCTTGGTCATCTTTCATGTTTGACTATCACATACTGCTGATTTTCTTCCCAGCAGGACTGTATTTTTGCTTCCGAAGATTAACAGATGCCACTATATTTATTGTGCTTTATGGTCTCACTAGTTTATATTTTGCTGGAGTGATGGTTCGTTTGATTCTTGTGGCAACTCCTGCCGTTTGCCTTATCAGTGCTATAGCAATATCTGCAAGTGTGAAAAACTTGGCTGTTCTAATGCGTAGTAAACCCAAGCTCACATCCACAGTGTCAAGCAAAGGGGCAAATATCTCGAAGGCATCTGCAAAGGTAAGATAATATGCTTGTAAATTTTAATTGCCAGTCTCTGAACAGTGTTAGTCTGTCAATGAAATAAATACTTCTTGGGTGGTTGTAACTTGTAACTAAGTCAAATTTGTATTGATATTTGTCAGTTAGGCTGTTAGTTCCTCCTCATCTGATAGAATCCACATATGAAGTTAACATTGCCTTTTATTATCCTTTGAAACATAGGAATTTCAAAATTGTCCCATTTGCTTGATCAGTCTGTTCACATTAACTTTTCCTGTGGAATATGCCTTTTATTGATTATTATTGTACCTTTGTGGTTTTTGGTTCAATGTTGTTAATCATGTTTTTTAATTTAATATTTTGTGGCATTTCTTTTTTCAAAATGGCCGCTCTATTGCTGTGAAGATAATTGAAGTTTGCCATGTATTTTCCAAAATATTTACTTAGAAATAGTTAATTTGTTGTAATTTAACAAATTTCAGAACACGAACATAGTTACTGTCAACTTAGTTAATATTTAAAGTACTAAAAACTTCCTTGAAAGTTTACTGTAACCTTAAAATAATATTTTTTACAGTCTATTACATTAATTAGGATAAAATATTGAAAATTTAATGAATACATTAAGAAAACAATTGTAAATAGTTATGATGAAGGAACAGTAACCGTGATAAAGAGGTAGGAAAATCTTAAGATTTTTTATCCAGCATTGTCACAGTCAGCCACTGTATCAGAATATTTAAGGTATTATATCTTTTTGCCATTTGGAGTTCTAATTTTTCCTTTCTAGTGGCATTTGCCTACTCTTTTGTTCTTTGGCCATCACATCGAACCACTCTAGTTGACTATAATTTATAAGACCCAATATGTGATGTAACTTTTATTCAAGCGCTCTAATTAGAACTTTGTTGTTTTTCCTTAAATTTGTGTATTGGTGGAGCACAAGTTGGAGCATATTGAACTTAATCTTTATCTTCTTCAATGTTCTTATTTTGCCTTATGATTACTTTTCTATATTGTGTCTGGGCAATTAGTCCACTTATACAATCTTCACATGCTGTGTGGCCTTTGGGAAGATGTCAACAACATTTTGTGAAGATGTCTAGGAAATTCTTTGATCACCTGGCCCTGGTCCTTTGTCTCATGGCCTTTTTGACTTTTTCTTTAGAAACATGCTTATGTTCTATAGATTGCTTTTGGAATGTATCTTTGGAAATTCTTGTTATACAGTTACTAATTTGAGCAACAGTTCTTGAGTCAGTCACTGGTTTGTCTTAAAAACACAAGTGGAGTCCCCTTTAAAAAAGGCTTTTATTGAAGAATCAGTGCTAAGTTTTGTGGGCAGGCCATGAATATATCTTCTCAATGAGCTCACATTCTGTAGATTGCATTTAAAGAAGGTAAATTACAACCTCAGTTAACAAGAGTTTATATGTAATTTTTGAAAAATCAAACTAAAGAGCTGAAATACCTGCCTATTGGTGATCCAGAGAGCATGATGCTTTCCTGCCATTCACAGGAGAACTGGCTGCAATTTAACTATATTTCTTGTTACATGTGCTCATTGTTCACGATCAAACAGGAGAACAGGATATGTATGCTTAAATGACATATTTTTTAAAGCCTTGCTTTTATCAGGATGAGATCCACCATCACTTCTCCCTTTCTGTACCATGCAGTGTTTGTGTTGATAACCACACTGAAGACTTGGTTGTTTAATAGCATTGAGATAATTACATGGAAATAGTAATTCATTAATAAATCTCACATTACAAAATATGAAAGCTGATAACCTATGATGCAGGGTTCGTACCCGCAGGCCCCGAACCTGGTTTGGGTACGCACCCGGTTTGGGTTCGTCTGCAGGTACGTGCTGGGTACGCACAGGGTGCGTGCCCAGCACTGTGGGTTCGCCAGGGTTCGCGGGTGCGCAAACCCTGGTGAACCCACAGTGCTGGGCGCGCACCCTGTGTACCCAGCATAAACCCGGGTGAACCCATGGGCCAAGTTGAAAAAAAAGGGCCAAAACTTGATTAAAAAACATTTTTTTTCTAATTTGTTTTCCTCCTAACCCTAAAACAGTATTGATCATTTCATAGTATGATACTTGATCATTGATCATTTCATAGTGATGATTTCCATTGTGATAATTCAATGTGTAATGCAGATGCAAATCTGGGAATCAATACTAAGCCATTCCAACTTTCAAATATGATTGATACACAATAGATAACTGCTCAGAAATTAATATCAGACCTGTACATACTCAGAATAACCAACAAAGAGCAGATCACAGTATTCCAAAACTATGCCAGACCACAGTGATACAAACTGAGCTTATATTTGCAGCAGCTACGTTAATACAACGACCAGAATTGACAGCAACCTCAAAAATTTGCAGTAGATAACAGTACGACAGATAATCAGCATTAGTAATTACAACATTACTATCCACTCCATAGATACTAACAGTAAATCTGATAACCCAAATCTGAAACATACTACTCAATATTGGACTGAGTTTACCAAGCATATTTAGAAATACATATTCAGACTTATTGCAAGAACTTCCTGTGTTCTATTTAGAACTGATGTATGAAGTTAATCCTCAGAAAATTAACAGCAGATAGAAGAAAGTCTGTACTCAATCTGAGACAAGGTTATAATCTTTTACAACTTTTCACAGTCTGTTTGTAGCAGCAAATACATTGATTTATAACACCAGATAATAGAATGAACAGCAGTTACAAGTAATACAATGAGTTTATAAATATCTCAGACCTGGGAATGTGTTTGCCAGGGTAAATGTATGATGAATCTTGCTCGATCAATGATCAATGATCGTGAATATTTATCTTTGGCATTTGGCATTGATCAATGATCAAGTATCATACTATGAAATGATTTAGTTTTGCAATTCTGTATATTTCTCTTTTTTTTTTCTTTTCTTTTTATGTATATATATATATATATATACACACACACGTACCCATACGTACCCAAAGCCCTAAATTTTTTTTTCACGTACCCACATACCGGGTTCTCGTACCCACACCCGTCCCAGAACCCGAACCGGTAACTTAGCTGATAACATATGGACTATACCGTGCAGTGTGCTTGTTGATAGCCACATTGAAGACTTGGTTGTTTGATAGCCACACTGAAGACTTAGTTGTTTACTAGCATCAAGATAATTACATGGAAACAGTAATTCATTAATAAATCTCACATTACAAAAAATGAAAGCTGCTTCCAAAGGCATTGATATAAATTCTCCTTTATTAAATCGAAACAATACATTAACAAGTCTCATGTTACAAAAAAGGCAAACTAATTTTACATGGAAAAATAAATTCCAAAGGTTGGTCAAAGCTGCAAAACTAAAGAAGAAATGAAGGAAACCTACAAATAATTATAAATCTAAAATCAGAAGTTGTAGCATTTTTCTAGATCCTAACAACCTTTTTTGAAATCTTACCCAATGGTCCAATGAAGGGGTGATCCGTGTTCTTCTCACTGTGAATTTTATTCTCAGTTAAATAGTCCCATGAGAAGCACTGCTTTCCCCTCTGCTACAGGTTTTTAGGTCAGTGGAACTCAAAAATATTAAGTTGCAAAGCAGGATTACAAAAGGGACCTTATCACCCAAAAACTAAACTATATAGAGTCAACCCTGGAGAGCAATAGATTCTAATAAGAGGGTAAAGCCAATACAACATGTTATGTACAAAGGCATGCAATAGAAAATAGAAAAATCCTATAAAAAGAAAGTACCACACATCAGAGTCTGAAGCAGGAGAATTGGCAGCATCCTTGTTGATCACTGCAATAGGGCCAATTCAGTTCCGATGATGTCCTCAAGAGAATGGTCTGGGAAGATGCACTCAGAGGAGAGTGGGGAGAGGCTCATCATATGTACTATGAATGTGACTTCTAACTCTGGATTATTGTTTGCAAACCCAGTGAGGGTGGATTAGATTCATGTGGTACAGCAGTACCTGCATCAACACAAAGTGTATGGGTTGTCCTTGGAGAGGTTGATTGCACCATTTTCAGCTAGAAAGCATGGACTATCTCCTTAGAAGACTTGATTTTGCAATGAGTTGTTCCTTATTAGGTTTATGCAACACAACCAGCATGCATTCGGAATACTTTTTCTTTCTGGTGGTGGTATATATAGGTTTATACTATGACTTCTGAGTAGATGAAATTTCTGCCAATGCACCAACAGACCTTGAATGGGGTGGAACATTGCTGCTGACCAAGTGCAGTTTATGGTGCTTTTCAAAATGTTTTTTGTTTTTTTGTTTCTTAATCAGAAGATGTTAGGAGATGTGGATTGGATGTCTCCTGTCACTGGATACATCTCCATAACCATCTCCCATACCAGAGATGCGATGTAGGGGGTTTGGAGACATGTCTCCTTGCCATAGTGATGTTGGCAAAATCAAAGTATTTGTCCAAGCTTATCCCATGGCATTAAAGTATCATAACCTCACCCACAATATACCAAAGCAAAAACAATTATTTATTTTTGTGGCTAGGATCCCCTTTTCTTACTTTTGGGATATTTTTATAGTTACTTTTTCAGGAAATGCAGGATCTTCTTTCTGTATCCTGGGTTTGTTTGGAAAATATTTCAGGAATTATGATTGTAGTCGTTTCAAGTTGATCTTTTAGCTGAATAATGATGAAGTCAGATGAATTGAATGCTGTTGAAATAGGATTTATATCATTTTCTTCTGTTTCTGATTCCATAGGGAGAAATTTTCTAGATACTGGGGACATTTCAATCTATTAAGCCCATTAATTTTTGTTAAAACAGCTGAGTTTTTTGTGACCTGTCAGTTCTTGAAATAATTGTTAGTCATGCTACTCAAGGATTTATTTTTTCAATTAAAGCCTCTTAAAAATGTAGTTTTGTTTAGAAATAGGTTATATTGTGAGAAGCCTTCACAACGGCCATTGTTTTTTATTAATTCAAACCATCTGTTTCACTTGAGACTTTCAGAATCTTTTGGAGTTGATGGCATCTAGGAATTTTGATGGATACGCGTTAGTTCATAACTTTATTGTGCCCTTGACATGACTTCTTTGTTTGGTAATTTTTTCTGTATCATGTTCATCACCTCCAAACTCTAACTATAGCACAGTTGTTCAGAGAAAAAAAGGATGCCAGGCTTGATTGCTTTGTAACCATATGGTTATTTTGTTTCATATTGATCTTATATAAATGCCTTATTTGGTTGCTTTTTCAGGTTTTGGTAGACCAGTCTCTACCTTTTCAGAGAAAAGGTGCTGGTATCTTGATATTAGGAATTCTTTACTTGCTTACAAGTTATGTCACCCACTGCACCTGGGTGACATCAGAGGCATATTCATCTCCCTCTATTGTTCTAGCTGCTAGGGGTGCCCATGGTGACAGGGTTATATTTGATGATTATCGTGAAGCATACTTCTGGCTGCGGCAAAATACTCCTCCTGATGCCAAGGTAATGTCTTGGTGGGATTATGGATATCAAATTACAGCCATGGGAAACCGAACTGTTATTGTAGACAACAACACATGGAACAACACACACATTGCCACTGTTGGTCGGGCTATGTCATCATATGAGCATGAAGCTTACGAGATCATGCAATCACTTGATGTTGACTATGTGCTGGTTGTGTTTGGAGGCGTTACTGGCTACTCTTCTGATGACATCAACAAGTATGTTCATAAATGCATCTTTCTTTTGCTTATGTTTTGCATTTAGTTTCTATTTATGATCTCTACTCTGTGCATTGGTTCTTGTTCTCAACTTGGTGCTCAGAAATTGCAATTTCAATGTGAAGTATTGCTGCATTTTCTTTCATTGAATACTACTGCCTCTTTGCTTGGATGTTGACTGTCCTACTTACGTTTTAATTTCAGGTTTTTGTGGATGGTTCGCATTGGAGGTGGAGTGTTTCCTATTATCAAGGAGCCTGATTACCTTGTTAATGGGGAGTACCGTGTTGACAAAGGGGCAGCTCCCAAAATGCTGAATTGTCTTATGTAAGTGGTCTGAAACTTGAAGTATTACAACTTTAAGGCCAATTTGTGCATCTGCTTATCTCTTGAAGAAATAGACCATGTATATTGGTGTCGGCTTACTATTTAAATTGTTTTAGTGTGACCTAAGTGACATGGTGGCTTTTGAAATGTGTTTGGTTGAAAACCCAGGGTACTGCTTTGGTATATGTTAGGTTCAATAAGAATCACAGCCCTAAGAAATACCGTGGAAAAAACACAGCTAAGATTTACATATTTGAAGATGGCAAAAGATTTCTCTAATTGTTCATTGACCACACCATTAAATAGATTTGAAAATGGAAATATTTGGAATTCTTTTCTGCTAGCAAGAGTCCCAAGATTACTCAATCTTAACAGAGGAAAACCTAGATTTTCCCATTCAAGGCTCTGTCCATTAAACATTAGATTCTACCGAGGTATTTTAGAAGCGGAATCTGACATGTTGATGTGTTCTATAAAAATAATTCATTCACAATCTAAACTTGCTTCAATGAAGAAAATAAACAGTAGTACAATTTAGTAACCTTGAGCTTGACCTTATCCTATTATAGAAGTACAATCAGTCTTTCTCTACAACCAAAAACAAAAGAATCATCATTGTTGTGGGAATTAATTGGGTTGTTGATTAAGGCCAAGTTGGATTTTTTGCTGTCATTGGGGATGGTATATGTGGAGATTGGTACCTTGAATTCAAATCAGAAATAACTATGTACACTGGACTTATTTTTTTGAGCAAATTATTTATGTATTTTTGAACTTTCAAATTTTAATAATCATGCCATTCTGCTATTGCTAATTGCAATTATATTACTGTTACTTAACTCTTTCCTGTGTCCTTGATTAGGTATAAACTATGTTACTACAGATTTGGAGAGCTTAGTACAGAATATGGCAGGCCTCCTGGGTAAGCATTAATATAAATTATTTTTAAACTTGTAATTACAGTGGATGAATTTATCATTTCTGCTATTGTTTTGCCAAATCTTGTCTAAAAAATTTCACATTCACAATGTTTGCCTGTCCTTATTTTTATATGTTTGGCTCGTGAGTACATCATGTTCATCTTTTGTTGCATTCTTGCTCCAAGATGCAAGCAGCATATTTTTAGGTACTAGAGACAGTTTGTTGGATATTGTTAGTGACTGCATTTTAGGTAATGTTTTTGATACACATGCATTTTCATTCTTTAAACTTCTCAAAAAATTAATTGAATCTATGTGGCTTTAACTATGCATTTGATTTTCAATCTGAGATTAGGCATTCAATTTTGTAATAGCACTATTGTTGTTTGTAGTTCTCCAGTACATTGAAATTTTGAGGTCACCTATTATGCATTTTAATTTGATGTCCTCAATAGAAATTGTAGGAGAAACAAAGTTAATCTTTAGGACAATAGCAACATATGAAAGGACATGATTTATGAGATTCCCAAACTGATGAAACTAATCAAAGCTAAGACAAGAATGTGATAGAAAAACTGTTGGAAATGAACTATTAGGAAAGACAACCATTTATGTTCTTCTAATTTTTGGATTTATTGATGTATATTGTTTTGTATTTAACTTAGATAGAGGTATTTTTATTGCTAAATGACAAGAAATAAATGTGATGGCAGAATTCAATTAAAAATAGTTGATTCTTTTCTACATGTTACCAATAACTTAAGGTGTAGCTGACAACTTGTTGAAGGACTTGAGCAATCTCTATTTTGCTCTATTACTGAACTTTATTTGTTTGTAGTTTATTTCTAACAGAGCATTAGCTTTTGTTCATTTTGAGAAACAACTAGTATAAGAGAAGGTGATTTGATGTTTTTTCTTCCTCGCTTTGTTGTGTCACTTGACCTGAAGTTCATGTCGTCAGTTTATAGTGGTTGCATTAACAAAGATATTTGAACATATGAAAGAGAATAGTGAAAAATGCCATTCCAGTGTCAGCGTCAACCCAAAGGGAGAAAGATCAACCCCAATATTAGTTAGCAAATCCACTGCCTTATTACATTTACGATAACTTAAGACACTTTCAGTTATTGGAATTTACATCGTTTGTGGATGTAAGTATCAAACCCCATACATAGTCAATGAATATGAATCCCAGATACAATCACTACCAAACTTCCAGCAAGAAATGCAGAATGTCGCATGTATTTTGTTTTAAAAATCCTATAAAAATTGTTATCTAATGCACCCATTTCATAATGACCATAGAGCCAAATACTGCCTGAAACACAGATGAATTGCTGTTGCAAGGTGTTTCCATGCAAAACCCTAATACAAACATGGCATGACTCAGGATTAGAATGTATTCACTAATCCATAAATAGTTAAAGCTTCCAAAGCTAAACTTAGCAGTAAGATACCTCATATTTTACCCTCCACCTCTGGCTGTCTTGCAATACTTTCAACAGCTTGTCCTGCAGCAGTGCCTTGACCAATGCCAGGTCCAATAGAAGCAAGGCCTACAGGTAATCCAGCAGCAATAACAGAAGCAGCAGAAATCAAAGGATTCACGGTAATCTCCTTTTACTAAGGTTTATAAATGGTGGATAATATGACAGTTTTATCTATTGATTTGATTGTTCATGTTCAACTAGAGGACAATTTCTTTGAAACAGTTAAACTCCAACGAAATGGTATTGAAAATAAAGTTATTACCAAATAGGTAAATCTCTACCCTGATATTACTTTCTTTTTTAGATGAAATAAAGGCAGATTTTATTCATTTAGAGAAATAAATATTCTGCATAATAGCCTCTCTCTCTCTCTCTCTCTCTCTCTCTCTCTCTCTCTCTCTCTCTATATATATATATATATATATATAGTACATAAAATGTATGCATCCCCTCGAGGTTAAAAAAATCATTGTTGCACACTGGGGTGTGCAGTTTAATCAATTGACTCTCATTAGTAAACCTATTCCATTTCATTATGTAGATATGAATCTGAAAACATGATCTATTCTATCTATCACATTTATTGCCAGGATTAGTGTAATTTTTCTACTATGGCCCTAGATTAAGTATTTACATTTATGATTATACAGGGAAGAATTAAAATGAAAAGAGCATTTCATGTCTCATACATATCAAATTACATATGAATTGGAAAATTAGAAAAGAGCGAGTCCAATAAATTGAATTAATGATGTCTCTCTATGGATTTGCCTGTATAAACTGTGGCTAGAGTTGCAAAGATTAGAGCTTGAATACCATTTTTAAATAATCCTAGGAACATTACAATTATAGGTGTCACTAAAGGCACTAAGGAAACAGGAGTGGCAGCTACCAATTTGTTAGCTAATATATTTCCAAAAAGTCAAAAATTGAGTCATAGATTTTGTAAAATCTTATAATATGCTAATTAGTAAAAGTATTGGGGTTGGTTGAGTATATTTACCAAAATACCTTAAACCCTTCTTTGTAGGACCTGCATAAAATTAGGCTACTGATGTGAGCAAATCTAGAGTATTAATATCATTTGTAGGTGCGGTTATCTCATGTCCCCGAAATTGCGACAGTTAGATAAAAAGCATATTTAAAATTATTAGCTATTTGATATCGTTATAATTATAATTGTCAAAGACAATATTATAATTATAATTATAATTATTATATTATAAATATTAAATAGATATTAAAATATAAATATTAATATACTCAAATTATGGCGCTCTATAGATATATTGGCTCTTAACACAAAGCCCGTTTCTTCCTGGTAACAATATTATGTTGCGATAAATGTACACAACTGTATAACGTCCACAAGAATAATTCAAGAACTTGAGCACACCCAGCCTTGAACTGGCACACTTTCCCCGACTCCCACGATATCATTTAGATGACTCCGATGGTATATATATATGTAAGAAACACTACAGGAGTATCAGTAATACAAAATCTAATTCATATAAGCCCATAAAGGAATAAGCATACTTGGAGCAATAATTGGTGGTTTCGGCAATATATCATAACTCCGTCGATAGTTCAGATCCTCCCAATCAATATTAGATGTGTCTGCCCCAAACATGGAGAAGATCGGCATTCTCACCTTTGCAAATGTATGGGTGGTTAAATGCAGGAAGACGCAGTGTAATTAATACATTGCCCAGCATGATATATCGTGGGTTCACTACCGGACGGGATTTCCTACTCAGCATCAATTATCGATTGATGAAGCCCAACAGTGTTTAGCCGCCACTGCCCAGTTCGTGAACATCATTGCATTCATCATTGATTGTGGATGGAGTCTTAATCGGATGTATTAAGATTCGCAATCAATAATCGTTGTGTGTTGGAGTTAAGTACAACACTTGGTATGGTTATCGGTCTTCATTTACACAGCCGTCCATACCTGAGAAAAGTCGTTTGGTTTTGGATACCTATCGATTCCAATTGGGAATAAGTGATGTGCCGAGAGCAGACCCAAACCGGTAAGAAGGTGACTTAGGAGCCAAGACCATTCCTTATTGGGAGGCATGAGGCCATGACAAGCTTTACACTAAAGTGATTAGAACAGGTAACAAACAGTAGTTATTAAGGGATAACTAACAACAAGCAACAATTGAAAGAGTTAAGCCATAAAGTTGTGTCTATTCTAAAAGGTTGCCTCTATTCAAGGGATGCCTCCCTTCAAGAGGTGCATAAAGATATAAAGAGTTTGTGAAGAGGGAGGAGAGGGACATAATATACAGCAGTGCATAGATTTAAAGGAGATACTTCAGAAACAACCTGGTATTAGTTGCTTTGATTTATACGATATTCACATAGTTGGGTTCAGGCTGGAAGTTTAGTATGCTGTTAAGTACAGGTCAGGGCTCTCCTAGGGAACCAATTGATTTTCAACATAGGCTGCATAACAAGAGAGAAGGATCGGACACACAGCCAGGGGCTGAACTGCATAAATTGGAGGTTACATATCATAAATTATATCAGATAGTTACTCAGCCCTATCAGCATATCATTAATTGTCATCAATAAGTACCTATTTGAATATCTCAACTTAGAAGATTAAAAGCAAAATTTAAGATAAATCTGATAAGGGACGTTACACAGGGCAAGAATTAAGGTTATCCCAGAAAGGGGACATTACAAGTTAATTCCCCAAGTTGAGTTGTTCAGTTCTCATTGACGATGGTGCTATCTTGAAATGGGTTTAGAGGTATGGTGATTTCTCTTATAAATAATAAGAAGAGAGGGCTTGCCAATCATAAATAGTGCCATGTGAAAGTGATTTGTGGACCCCATTTAAGCAACTGTGATTAATGAGAAAAAGTTGATTGCTTTCAAGGAGTGCACAATCTTCTAAATCTGTGTGGGTGTCATGAAGCTTAACATCATACATGGAACAGTTAAGCAAGCTTTAAATTACCACAACATTTTTGTGGATTTGTGCACGAGAACTGCAAAGTTGCAAACATTTTGAAGGGAATTGTGTATCCAATTCAGGATTTCAACTCCTGGATAATTATAAGTGCATGCTGCTCTGCTACCTTCCTTTGAATTTGTTGCAAGGCCACAAGAGTTATTATTCAAGTGTTTGGATTTGTTCTTGATCTTTTTGGTTGTCAAGGCAATGTTTGGTAATGATCAAGTTAAATTCTCTTTAGGAGGCAGTTGCATCTTTACTTTTATTGCAGTAGAACAAAAAAAGACTTCAATCATGTCCCTTTCAAATTTCTTTAAATTAGTAAAGGGGTTATAAATATTCACTCACCATAACATGAACATCTCTTAATTAAATGGTATTAATGTTCTGGAAGTGATTAATTCTTAGCACAATTTTCATGATTGGTTTACAACTAAGATGCTTAGGGTTTATAAAAATTCTCAGTAGAAGGCTATCGTCACACAATATTCACTTTTGATAATTAAATTATTATTTTTGGCCTCTTAAATTCCATGTTTATCCCAATTTTTCGCCAAGGTGTTCTTGTTTGTTTTGGTATCATTTTCTTCCCTTAGTTATTTTTCGGCATGCACAGGATATAAAAAATCATTCTTGTTAATATCATGTGCTTCAAATATTCTGCGATGTCGCATGCTTCAAACAATCTGTTTTGAATGATCTGACTTATACAAATGTCATGTGGTAGGTGGGATCGAGCAAGAGGAGTTGAAATAGGAAACAAGAATGTGAAACTTGAGTATCTGGAGGAGGCCTTTACTACATCGAATTGGATAGTGAGAATTTACAAAGTTAAGCCACCGGTTAATCGGTGGTAAGTTCATATTTTTCTTTGGCTTTCAAAGAGCAAAGAGCAAAATGTCCAATCACTGAGAAACATCTACTTATACATCTGAGTTGCAGTTTAGATGATTTGAATAAGTTGTGACACCTAAGCAGCTTATGATTTGGTTGTTTTTTTAAGCGAAACTCCACTCTGGAGACAAACCAGTGTGGCACCTTTGAGATGTAAACATTAGATGATGTCGGCTGGCTTTAGTAGATGCTGCTTTCTGTAATCTAACATCGAGGCCTAGTTTTTGGAGATCCTTCGAATCAAGGGGGAATTTTTTAACTGTGGTATACATGTCTGTTGAACAGAGGTCCTGCTGTTCGAAGTAATCTGAATACCATGTCAAATCTAATTGTTGATTATCTAGTGGAAGTATCTAATCATGCAGCAGATGATCTACATGTGTGAATGTGACGTTCATGATAAGTTATTTAATTAGCTTGATTTGTGCCTTGCTAGTGCTATCAAATTGACTGATATTTTAGCATAGCTAATAGAAACCATGTGGCTTTACTGAAGATTATGCATACATCGGAAAGAACAGTTAAAGAAGGTGCAAATGACTTTAAAATAACACTTCTACTGAGAACTACAGAACTTCCTTCTAAATTCTGAGAAATCAATGGTGTCTGGGTATTTTCAGCGTCTTCTTGAATACATAAAACTTCCTTGCTGTCGATGAAAATTTTAAGACTTGCAAAATCATAATTTTCAGCGTCTAGGATGGAGGTAAAAATCCACACCCTCGTAAGAAGACAAAATTTCAAGCACTTAGGAAGTAAGAGCTACAATTTTCAATCAGTATGCAAATCAATTCCCTCGATAGATTGAAAACCTAATATTTTCTATAGTGAAATAAATTTCCAATGCTCCCCTCAAATAACATTCCTTTTGTGCTCCAACCTTGCCCAGCATTAATGTCACGTCAAGGTTTACTAACACAAAACTCCCTAGTATAACATTGGCCTACCAGCCAATCCGAAACTTTAATATAGTTATGCCAATTAAATACGACGATCCCAATTGTAAGAAATAATATGGAGGTGTACAATTATTCTGCTGTATTGGACCATGCTAATGAAGAACAAGTTTGAAATTTCATTTGTATTCCACACCACCCCCCGGTGTTGTAAGTTTCTGGACATTGGTCTACCAGCCAATCCGAAACTTTAATATAGTTATGCCAATTAAATACGACGATCCCAATTGTAAGAAATAATATGGAGGTGTACAATTATTCTGCTGTATTGGACCATGGTAATGAAGAACAAGTTTGAAAGTTCATTTGTATTCCACACCCCCCCCGCCGCCCACTCCCCCCTGCCCCCCCCGGTGTTGTAAGTTTCTGGACTCGCACAACTTTATTCTGTTGGTAGCCTTTATGCTAGGGTGGGTTGCTATTAGAAGTATAGTCTTAATCTCTATTGGTTAGTTTGAATACCACAGAAGATATTAAAAATGTTTTGGTTATTGAATGCTTAACAATTTTTTATTTTTATTTTATGGTGATTAGCATAAGTATTTTCATCTAGGTACCTTTAGCTTTGTATTTTATTGTTTTCTAATTACATTCTTTAGCAAAAGTAGCTAGTATGCAATTTTATCCCATTATTAGTCTTGTTAAAGTTATGTACATACATTTTTTATTTTTTTTTTGTCTTTTGTGATATTTGGAGATAAAATGCTTTTTATTTTAATCAATTAGCAGCTGGATTGGTTTTTAATAAATTGAATATTCTTTTTAAATGCTTTTGGGAAAACCTTATACAAGTTTTTGATTGATGTTTCAGGTTGCAACCTGTTATCTATCATTGGGATAAACTTGTTTAAGAATTGTAAGCTAGAGATCCTTATATAGATAACTTTAGTTAATAAAGCATGTTGGAAGGACTATCCTTTGTGAGCAAATGTTAAATGTAATGGTTAAAAATATTTTACTTTTGCACACAAGAAAAGTTGAAAACTTTAAATGTCAAGTCTCCTAAAGTGAGGGAACCTTAATTCATTGATAATAAAACACTACTCGTTTCCAAATCATTCTCTATTGATTTTTCATGCATGTTCTCTAGTCTCCATTACCTCTCTCAATTGATGTTTGCAATAAAGGTTCTCCATTGCAATGTCTTGGCATTTTCTATATAGATTGCATGCCTAAATTCATAGGAGTGCTTTGTGTGAGCCTTTTTTTTCTTTTCAAGATGAGCCATTACAAATTTATTGTTTCACCAATGGAAGGGACACCACAAGTGTGTTCAATTCTACAATCATTTCTCAAATGCAATTCGACACGATCCTTTGATAATCATTCTCACCTTGTTTTATAAAATGAAGGTGGTTTTGATGTTTGGGCATTGTTAGAAATTTTTACAATATATCAAGGGAATGCCACCAATTAATAAGTCCTTGAAATTTGTTTCCCCTATAGTTGTTCCTCTTAAACACCAATTTATAAGTAATCAAGTTCTTTCTCTAAATGCTTCCCATCACAAATTCAAAAGCCCTAGAAGCAAGGGTCTCTAGGTTTCCTATTTGATCTTTAAGATTCTTGATTTATGTGTAAAGTGATGAAAAGAAGCAACATATACACATCAAGGTCAATGTGGGTTCCTTTCTTGTAAACATAGTGAGCAAGAGCATTGGCATTTTGAGTGAGGACATCCAAAAAGGGTAAAACATGCCCCTTAATTGCTATTGTAGTTTTGATGGTCTCAACCAAATAGTTGATGTATTGAGGACTTTAGGTTTTCCTTAGTCATGTTGCCAACATAATTTGGTGTTGTCAACATGTGTTTTCTATTTTTATTGTTTTGGTGGGAGGGAGTTGACAACCATATGTTCAAATTGTTCCATATAGAGATTATAACTATTAGTGAAACTAGTGAACGCATCCCTTTAGTTCACTTACAAATAATACTCTTGAAAGAGAAGGGCTCTCAAAGAAGAAGCTACTAACCTTGTTTCTCCATCAATACAATATTTGACCACCTCCACACAATTAATAATTGTAACCTTGGTGTATTATGATCTTGAATCATTGGCTAACTAGAAATTTTTCATCAACTACTAGTTGGTATTTGAAAACTTCGAAAAATCATGAAAGTATCATATGAAATTGAATTTAAGAAGTGCCATTATTATCAAATGTTCTTGTGGAGTCTCTTACATTGGTGAAGTGGGAAGGTTCATTATGACGAGTTAAAAAATGCTGCTAACTTCCATTTTGAGAAAGAAAAGAAAGGCTTAAAAAGAGCACCCTTTTGTATATAAACGTATCGTCTACATAGAAGATGACAAGGGCATCATATTTGAGAACCACTATTACAATCATAAATTGAGAATAATAATAGAGATTGATGGTAAATATGAAACAATTACCTACTTAGTCCCATGGGAAGAGACATCTCAAGTTATTGGTCTATAAAGATTCTAGTAGCATTCCTACATAGCAACAACACTAAGGAACAAGAAGAAAAGAAATAAGAGAACCACACAATAGAGACATTGATGCATAGCAACAACACTAAGGAACAAGAAGAAAAGAAATAAGAGGAACACAAGAGAGACATTGATGCATAGCAACAACACTAAGGAACAAGAAGAAAATAAATAAGATAACCACACAAGAGAGACATTGATATACTTTAGAAAAAACCTATTGGATAACCTCAACCTCTAAAGCACAAGAGAGACATTGGTATACTTTGGGAAAAGCTCCAACCTCTAAAACATCGAAACCAATATATTCTCAACAAATTACAATACAATATTAGCCATTGAATTTTCATAGGCACCATGTTTCCATAGTAGATCAACACTTTCATTCAATAAGAAAACCATGTAAGATGTAAGCTTTAGTATAGTGAGCAAACATTGTTGCATTTCTCAAGACATAAATTCAAGAACAAATAGGATCCACACATCTACTCCATATTTTTCAAGATCTCTCAACAAGTAACTCAAGTCTCTAAGGCATACACTAAGCTTCACACATAATGCACATGCATAGAATGATACCCAACTTTAATTCCGAGCCCTTTATCTCTAGGCAAGAGAGCAACAAGAAAAAAATCCTCTTAAGTTTTCTAGCTACTAGTAATCAATGCACCCAAGTGATACATCCCGAGGTAGCTGCCCAAATTTGGCTTTAGACCAAGAGACATTACAACTTCCAAGACAACTCCAATGCTCTTTCCAATCCAAGTGGATAAGATGATTTATCTTCATATGATTTCTTGTAAGCTTTTGGCTATTGTTTTGTTTCATCAAAGTATGGTTGGCACAATATGGTGAATTGTACACCTATTTCAAATTTGGGTGAGGCTAGAGATCTCTTGTTCTTGGTGGTTGTGTGATGAGAGGGTACACTTTGATGAGGTTTAAATAGGAAGTGTTTTGTTTCATCAAAGTATGGTTGGCACAATATGGTGAATTGTACACCTATTTCAAATTTGGGTGAGGCTAGAAATCTCTTGTTCTTGGTGGTTGTGTGATGAGAGGGTACACTTTGATGAGGTTTAAATAGGAAGACTAAGGAGTCTACACTTGGGTTGGATGTGAGTTCAACTTAGACTTATTGAAGAGACTTATTGTGGTTTGGTGTATCTTGTAGGAGAAGTCTCATTCCCCACTCTTGGTCCTCTCGATGGTGAATCATTTGATGGGAATTGTCCACCTTATTTTCAAATACATTTTTTCTTCATAATTTATTTTTTCATGGGGATGATTCTTGAGCTATGGATGGTATTTATAGATGGATTATCTTAGGATTAATTGGAATGGTTTAATTTTCCTTTATCTTGTTATGGAAATGAGTCTTGATCCATGGATGTCAGTTATGGAGGGATTATTTGAGGTGTGGAAAGGATAATTTTGGGCTTATTCCTTTGGTTCTAGGAATGGATCTTTTGGTTTCATCTTCCTTCAACTTGAGAGGCTTAAATCTTGGTTGGTCTATTGATTCACATTGTTTTATATTTGAGTTGAATGGTTGGATTTTGATAAGACTTCTATTTGGATTTTTGTGAAGGAAATCTTACTTTTCATAACTTGATTTAGAGGTGTGGGCAAAAAAACATGCTAGATGGTTTTGATTTGCAGGTTCTCTAGGGTGTTAGTGGAAAATAACTTGCAATCATATTCTACCTATAATTTGTAAATAGCTTGATCAGCTTTGGCTCCTATGGTTGAAAATTTTTAGGGTTGTAGTGGGACATATGGTTAATTTATTGTGTTTATCTGTGTGTGGAAGCTATGACCACATTGACATATGAAATAGATACTGATAAAGTCAATGGATCTGTAGACATCTAAATTTGACCACCCCTATATGGTCAAATTCACCTCTTTCTATTCCTCTTTCCAGCATCCTTCATCCACATTAATTAAATAATTTATTATTTGATTAATATTACCTTGCAGTCTAATGTCCCCTAAGGTATCTAATAAATCAATTAAATATCTTATCCCCTTTTCTTCTCTAAATTAAATAAATACCCTAATTTATTTAATTTTGACACTTTATTTCTTTTATGAATTAAATCTATTTTTAATTCACCCCTTTTTCTCTCTCCTAATGTCACATCCTCCATAATCCTTTCTAATTCAGGTTAATTTAATTAATCTGTGATTAGGATGTGTACACCCCTAATCATCATTAGGGTCACATCCTCCATAAACCCCCACTTGCCTCTAATTCTTCATTAACCTATCTAATCCCATGTTTGCACAACCTTAATCATCTAATTAGCCCAATCTAATCTCCATGCCATTTATGGCATGTGTCCTAAGTCAACCTTATTAAATGCTTTTTCCTTTTGGAGAAGGCACCCCCTTCCCTATGTGAATTTTTAATTCACATTTAATCCCCCAATGCATTTCAAAGAATTTTAAATTCTCTCTCATCCCCATGTGGATATTTGAGGATTTTTAAATTTCTCACATGTCCTCTCACCCACATGTGGACAAGGACCTCATTTATGAGGAGATCTTGTCCAAATACCAAGGTAATGTGTAGTACCTCCACATCATCTCCTCCTTGCCATCTCACCCGCCACATGTCAAGATGCGAGGGCTTGTGAGTTCTCAACTCACCCCAACCCTTGATCTTGTCCATCATGGCTTCATCTTAGCCCTCCATGGTTTATAGACACTTCCCCTAAAAATGGTGGAAATTGCCCTCATTTGCATCCATCACTTTGCAATCCATACTAGCAACCAACCAAGCATCCAAGCACTCGTCAAAGCATTCCACCATTGTTGCAACACCATTTAAGCTCACATCTTGCATCCATTCAACTACCCATTTGCACCATTGCATTCCCCACCATTTCAAGATCATTTAGAGCTAGGTATCAAGCTATTTTTCCAACAAAGGAGCACACATTCAAGCAATCAAAGGGCCAACCAAAGTCATCAACTAAGACAAGATAAAAAGTTCCATTTTTCTTGCATTTTGTTTGAGTTCATCTTAGGCCTAATCTTGAGTGTTTGTCTTGTGTTTTTAATCTTTGCATTAGTTTAGTTTTTGCATTCTAGTAGATTAAATTCACTCACACATTTTTGGCATGCCTGGTGGGACCCACATCATGGGTCTGCATTTTACTATTTGCTTGTTTAAATTTTGCAAGTTTGGATTTTTACACATAGGGGCGAATCCGCCTCGAGGGGTGAACTCACTAGTTACAGAGGTGAAACTACATTCGACACAGGTGAACACCATCCAACCCTTTCGAGAAAAGGGGTGAACTTGAGGCAATAGGCGAGATTGCTTGACACAAAGGCATATACGTTGAGGGCCTCCAGGAACGGGTGAGACTGTTGATTACAGAGGTGAGATTGAAGCAGTTATAGAGGCGACTGTGATTTCACCCATCCACTTGGATAGGCAATAGCGAATTCACCCATCCTTCCAAATAGGCGATCTCGATATTCAGACATAAGCGAATTCGTCTTACACAAAGGAGAACCAGAGGTATTCCAAAACACTTAATTTTTCGATTTGAGCTTTAATTTGGTTTTGATTTAGGTGCTAATGCACTAACTCGTTTGTTTATGAGTGTGTGATTTTACTAACGTTTGCATAACGAATCGTTTGTCCAAGACCGACGGTATTAAACTACTGACATATTTTCTACAGGATGATCGGTCGAAGACTCATTAGTTAGCTTGTTTGTTGATTTTCATATTAATTAGGCACACATAGCTTAATTAAAGGGTCAATTTACATTGTTTGCTGTGTTTGGGAGCAAGTTGTTGAAGTATCCACTCCCCTTGCACCTTTCGGTGATCCTGGGTGATGAGAAATCACAACTTGTTCTAGTCCAGTCTAGTCTACCCAGGAAGTGCTAGTGCGTCTAAGCTCTCCCCTTGTGCTACATGCGAGCCTGTGGACCAACCAAAGCATCTAGCATTTCCTTCCTTTAGCAGGACTTTCCTGAGATTTCATCAATTGGGGGATGATTCCAACCACGTGTTACTGATGGGGTATATAAAGGGAGAGAACTAAAGTTTTACCCCAATCTAATCATGTCATGTCTAGCGAAGTGTCGAAGCTAGGGTGATACCTAGATAAGACGTGTAGGGTTGGTCCAAGTTTCCAGTACCTCGTTGGGGCTCCTGATCAATGCTTGTGACGGGTTGGTGTTCACGGTTGTGCTTCACATACCTAGCGTATATAGAGGACGCATGAGATAGCCTGTATAGCCTAAACAAAGACCCGTGTTTTAGCTGCGGCTTGGTGTAGTGCACGGGATGTGCACCATACCCTAAAGTTACTCACCATGTACTCCCTTGGGTTGAGATAGAAATCCTCATGGTGGATTATGATAGTCTCTGAGAGAGTGTGTGAAGGTGAGCTCGTGGCATCTGTTGATGACACTGTGCCACTGAATTGCTAGCTATCCGCCTTCGCGAGAAAGGGTGATCTAGAGAACCACCTCGGTACCATGAAGTATTAACCTTGGGTTGTCTGCCCAAGGTGTTGGGCCTACATCAAGTTTGTAAACCCTTCATACTAATTTTAGGATTGTGCTACCTGACGTGTCTTCATTGTACGATACCAGTGCTTATTATTAGTTTGAGTCAGTCTATCCTTTTTGTCTGTTGTTTTCCATGTTTTTTGTCCTTTTCCACAATTTTCCCCTGCCCTCAGTGGCAAATTTGCTTCTCACAGAGGTGAATTTGCATTGGGGACAAGTGATCTTGCCCTGTAAAGGGGCGAGTCCATCTATGAGTCCAATCTAGGTCATCCCTTTAGGCGAGTTCATCTTTGTTAGGGGAAAATTTTCCTGTGGGTCCCTTACTTAGGTGACCCTGTGTCCGCCTATTCCCTGAATAGACGAGTCTGCCCAGCCCTTAGGCGAGTCTATGTCCAGTCTATATCCTTTGAGTCCGTCTGTCTTCCCCTAGAATAGGCGATCCTATTTGTTCCTTGGGCAAACTTGCTGTACACAGGGGTGATCTCGTGTCTTGTCTGAGTCTTCCCTATTCGTACACTCCCTAGAATAGGTGAACTTGTTGTCCACAGAGGCGAATCCGCGTCTGCCTATGTCATCCTCGTCCGTACAGTTGAAGACTTAGGCGATCCTGTTTGTCCTATAGGTGATCTTGTAATAGGCGTTACCGTTTGTGTTCGTACCACTCAAGACATAGGCGATCTTGATCTATGGTAGGGGCGAACTTGCTACCCCTTGATAGGCGATTTTGAACTCATCTGTACGGTTCAAGATTTAGGTGAATTTGTCAACTTTGTTAGGTGATTTTTCAAATCAAGTCCACCTATTCCCCTTTGGTGTTTTTGAGGATTTAGATGATCCTACATTTTATAGAGGCGATCTTGTCAAAGATATAGGCGATCCCATTCTTAGATAGGAAAATTTGCATCCCGAGTCTGCCTGTTTCTTTTGCATCCCAATGTATAGGCGAATTTGAGTCTTGGATATAGGTGAGTTCGCTCAACACAGAGGTGAATCCGTTGACCTTGAATAGGCGAAGTTGTCACCTGGAGAGGCAAATCTATGCTACATAGAGGCGTATGCGCTGCCCATACAAAATCCAGAGAGTTAATCCTTCTGTCCATTGAAAGCTTGTTGTTTTCTAAGTCTGTTGCCACGATCAAATTTTTTTTTGTCACCATTTGTCCTCCCGTAATCATCACTTTAGTCTATCTTCCTTTAATGAAAGTCATCCATCTATCAATCAAGTCATATAGGAGCATCGTAGAACATCCCTAGATTGCATATTTATCATCGGTTCATCAATCCCAATCCCCTAGACTTTGTTTTAGAGGTTTTTATCCAAGTTGGCTTAGGTGCTTGATCCTGATCGTCATCCTTCACACTTAGGATTTTTATCCGTCCTAAGTCAATAATCATCCATGACCTAATCAATCTACTTCCATCTTGAGGTAGATTCAGTGTCGTAATCATCCTTTTCGTCATCTAATCCAATCGTCAACATCTTACATCATCTAGTTCAACCTATGAACTTGGTTTATAATCTATCTCACCATCTAATCCAATCGATCATCCAATCCTATTAATGGTCTCATCCCGTCAATTAGTCTAATCGAATCTAATCACATCAATTATCCAATCATCGAATCAATCAATCTGTTATCTGATCCAATCAATCCTTTAGTCATCACCTAGGTCATTCATTTAAGTGCATCCTAGAGCATATCATTACTTTAGTTCACCTGATAGTTTCTCATTTTCATGCCCATTACCACCCGATCGCAAGCAAAGAAACTCATGGAAAAACAACAGGCTCAAGGTACCCACCCTCACATTCCTCAGTATCCCACCAATGGTGGCTCATCACAATCCAATACTAAAATCCACTCTACATCGCTTCTTGCTGATGAGAACATGGTCAACCAACCCAAGGTTATAGTGGAAAAATATCTCAACAATCCTGTCAATGTCCAAATGATCGATCGTCTCCTTAATGAGTGTGGGGATAAGATCCTCGCCACATTGCTCATGAAGGGCATCGAGCCACCGTCGAGGTTCGATTTATCCAAATATGTCAATATCACACCTCCTGCAACCCCAGTGTCGCAAGACCCTTAGAATTCACAGAGTAATACAAGCAATTCATACATCCCTGATGGTCCGCTGCAAGAGGGTTGGTATCAACATGGTTTTGGCAATGCGGTGCTTTATCAAGCCACACCCCCTGCACCACCTCCTCGAGTTCCAATTTCGGTTATGGGAGCACCTGATCCAAACATTCCTCCAGGTATTGATCCTAATAATCCTCTTGCTTTTGGTATGCCATAGGGTCTCCCCAATCCACCAAACATGAACATCACACAAAGCTCAACCCCCATACTGTCTGCACCACCTCTCCCACCTAACCAACTAGGTCAACTACTAGGAAACATCGGGGGCAATCCTTTCGTCGCACCACCTCCACCTCTTGGATCTACATCCATGTCCAATTTACCATCACATGCATTCACATCCCAACAACCGCCTCAAGGCAATATCCCATCCTTGCATCGACCTCAGGGTAACTTGCAACATGCCACACCATCGCAACCACCTTACCGACAGGTATCACAACAACCTCCATCTCAGCCTCTACAACATACCACCATTCCATCTCAACCCTCGTAACACACCTCAATTCCTTCACAACCCCCACATCAAGCACAGGTTACCTCACAACATCAACAATAACCTCCACACCATCCACAAGATGTCCCATCGCAATCCCCTCAACAATCGCAGATGCCTACTCACCAGCCAACTTCATCTTATCAGTTGGCTCCTCATCAACCGCAAGTCCCTCAACAACCCAAAATTCTATCTCGACCTCTTTATCAACAACCACCATCTTATCAACAATCACCTTAGCATACACAAGTCCCGAAACAAACACATCAGCCCCTACAACAAACGCTAGGCAATCCTGCTGCTCAATACTTGTATCACCCACAAAGTACGTATATTGCATACGCTACCCCATCCAATCCTAATACCACCTATCATAATCCTCAACAATCCCAACAACAACCGTCTTACACAAATCCCCAACAGTCACAACTGAATCCTTATTACCAACCATCCAATCCACAACCACCCCCATATGCATCTCAACAACCAACTGCTGCTTATAATTACCAGTCCAATCCTTATTACTCCCAACAACAACCATCGTATTAGTAGGGTGCCTCTACCTCTTATTACTAGGCACCTCCCTCATATCAGCAGGGTGCCTCTACCTCGTATTATCAAGCCCTGCTATCCTATCAACAACCTTATGCTAATCCATAATCCACATATCCCAATCAATATCAACAAACTCCTTTGTACCCTCCACCATCATATGATTAAACCATCTTGACTCCATCTACATCATATCAACCATACGCTCCTTATAACCAATCCAACCTGACCAATCCTTTATCATCCACACTTTTCAATAAGGAGTGGGAAGAGATAAAAGCCGCATTAAAAGACTTACAAGCAGGGACCTCCAAAAAGTCTTTCAAATTTGAAGAGATTTGTCCCTATTCGTTTGATCCTTCAATCTCACTTGTTCCTTTTCCTAAGCATTTTGAAATGCCAAAGTTTGACAAATATAAAGGAACCAAAGACCCAAAGAACCATCTCTAGGAATTCTACACACATTGCCAAGAAGTCCTGCACAATAACAATTATCTCTTGCGGTTATTCCCTAGGAGTCTCACGGGAGTAGCCCTAGATTGGTTTATGGGTATTCCAAAGGGGTCAATCTCTTTTTTTGCGGATCTTTTAGAGAAATTTGTTGCACACTTCTCCTTCAATTTGGAGGACATCAATACCTTAGATCTTCTAAAAGAAAAACAACGTGAGGGAGAAACCTTTGCAAGCTACCTACAAAGGTGGTGTGCCTTGGTTAGTCAACTGAAATCCCATCTCAGTGAGAAGGACATGGTGACCATTTTCGTAGAAAATTCCCATCCAGACATGACACATAATCTCAACCTTCATTGTGTCACAACCTTCTTAGAGGTCATAGAAAAATGTACATCATTGAGAGGGTGCTCATTACTAAGGGGCAAGTCAAAATTTATAATCCAGATAAGGATAAGTCGATTGGAGATAAGTCTCGCTACTAGAATAAAAACAAGAATGTTTTCAATGATGGTGTCACTGATACCAAGCATGTCCAAGTAGCCAACACCTCACAAAGGTTGCAATACGTCCCTAATCAACCATCAATCTCTAACGTCATATCATTGCCACAGGGGGCACCACGTCCTCCCCAACAGTCCAATCAACAAAATCAAGGGAACAATAAATGCTCATTTACTCCTTTGGGAGAATCTTTAAGTGTTGTCTTCAATAGGCTCCTCCAAGTGAGTTACCCAGTCACTTATCCTGTGACTAAACCTTTTGACAAGTCTAAACCTAAGCCCGCCTTGTAAAGGGAAAACGAGTACTATGACTTTCACAAAATGAAAGGTCATTCCACTAACAAGTGTTAGGGACTTAAAACATATATCCAAGATCTTATAGAAGGATATATAATAGTGGATGCTAATCAGGCGACATCATCCAATTCCCAATTGCAAATATATCAAAATGCTTTTCTGAAGCACAATTAGGGTGCTAGTACGTCCAATGCTAATCTCGGGTCAAGCAATAACAATAACCAAAATAATAGCATGAATAATGTCAACTATAAGAATGTACCCTATAACTATGATGGTATAGTTATGTGCATTAGCCAGGTAAAGCCTCGCGTATGCATGATTCATGTTAAAGGAAAAGATCCACAATGTGTTGTTACAACCCATGACACCCATATATTCATTTCTAGACCTTCCACATCAGCCCAACCAACTCCTATGAGCTCTTAATATAATATTCTTGATCACCTTGGAAAGAATCCTGCTCAAATATCCATCTTGGATTTGCTTAAGTCTTCCCCTATCCATCAGGAAATTATCACCAAAGCTCTTCAGGATACCCACATGCCTAATGATATAGATCCTACTCAATTTCAAGCCTTGGTAGGACATCTGTCATCCACATATTAGGTAGGCTTCAATCAAAATGATATGATTTTCATCGATTCAAACCATAATCATCCCCTTCACATCGAAGTCCTCGTAGCCCATCATAAAGTGAAAAGGGTCCTGGTAGATAATGACTTTGCCCTTAAACTCTGTACACTGAAGTTCATAAAATAGGTAGGCTTATCCATACCGACTTAAACAATCAGGTCATCACCAAAAAATCTTATGATAACAAAAAATGAGACTCTAAAGGAATCATTTGTCTTCCTATTTAGATTGGACATGTTGTGCAGTATACCACATGCCACGTCCTTGATCTGGACCTTCCATACAATCTCCTCCTTGGCCACCCATGGATCCATGCCATGTAGGCTATTCCGTCCACTTACCAACAATGCCTAAAATTTCCATTTAATGGGATGGAAGTAACCATACATGCAGATCCACAACCCTTTGAATATTGTCATGCATTAGAAGCTTCATACCCTCACTCCCACTATTGGCTAGGAGTTGAAGTGGGGGAAGCTCAGGCATCATCTTCCAATCCATATTCTAATCGATCTTCTAATCCATCATCCACCACATCATCCATTCCATCCTCCACATCTGAATCCACAATCACCAAGGTCCATATCATAGATAAAGGCTATGGTGAGTACAAGATGCACACAACTTTAAATGTGGCAACCCTACCACCATCTCCTCATACTAAAGGCTGACCTTCTTAGTCTGCACCAAAAGAAGAAGAGAAGACAATAACACTCAGTTCTAAGAATGTGGGGTCTAGTACTTTCCAATCCCATGGAATGCAACAAGATCAACTAGATGATGATATCAGTTAGTGAATATACAAAGAAGAGCCCAAGCCTTCACCCCCTCTTATTGAGTATTTCCAAGAGAATTATCCTCATGCATCCAAGTTAGCTAAAAAATACAATTATCAATGGCGAGGCCTTGGTGTAGAAGAACAAGGAAGATTGCAACCTATGGACACACCTATGTGACCTAGACATTTGGGCTTAGGCTATGGTAAGAAACAAAAAGGTCCCGCACCATCAACTAGTACCTCTAATAATGTCAATGTGGACAATGATTTCCTTTAGGACATACCTGAGGAAGAGGCCATCAAACTTGCATATGATGACGTTGATCTCTCTTCCATGTTCGACTACCTATCCATCTTTACCATTAGCCTTTCCCTTCGCCATCCTGACCTCATTGATTGGGACTTACGAGGTAGTGCACCTATCGATACCTTTCCTTCAGTGGACACTTACGTGCATCTCATGGGATTGGGGGAAGATTAACACCCTAACCACAAAAATAAGAAGAAACAAAATAAAAAAGGGTCATTTAGTGAAAACCTCTCTGAGGCACTTCTTGACTCATCAAAAGTCAAAATAAAGGGTGTATTCGATAGTGAAAACCTCGATGAGGCACTAGAGGATGGGCATGTTCATCTTCCCCTCATGGGAACTCAGTTGTCCGAATGGTCTTCTATCTTGATCGAAGAAACTCAAGAAGTCAATTTGGGAACAAAAGAAGACCCTAAGATCACATACATAGCCAAATAATTATCAAAGGAAGAACATTTTGTCATTGTCAACTTGTTAAAAGAAGGAATCATCAACTTTGCATGGACCTATTTAGACATGCCAGGATTAGATCCCGCCTTGGTGGTACACTATTTGGATCTCCATTAGGATGCCAAACCTGTTAAAAAAAAGATAAGAAAAATGCATCCCCAGGTGGCTTTTCTTGTCAAGAAAGAATTGGAGAAATTGTTAGAGGTTGGGTTCATAAGACCTATTGGCTATTCTAATTGGATATCCAACATAGTGCCTTTTTCCAAACCAAATGGGAATATTAGAATTTGCATAGAATTTTGGGATCTCCATAAAAATTGTCCTAAGGATGATTTCTCACTTCCAAACATTGACATGTTGGTCGAATTCACATCAGGACATGAGATGCTATCCCTTATAGAAAATTTCTCTAACTATAATTAGATCAAAATTGCACCAACAGATCAACATAAAACTGCCTTCACCACCCCTTGGGGCACCTTTTTCTTTAATGTCATGCCCTTTGGACTCAAAAATGCAAGGGAAACCTATCAACATGCTATGAATATTATCTTCCATGACCTCATTCATATCATAATGGAAGATTATGTTGATGAATTATTGGGGAAGTACAAGACCAGAGAAGAGCACCCTATGATCTTGAAGAAAATCTTTGAGTGGTTAGAGCACTACAAGATACTTCTAAATCCAAAGAAGTGTGTGTTTGGAGTTACATCTGGAAAGCTCCTAGGTTTCATATTCTCCAAAAGAGGTATAGAGGTAGATCCAACCAAGGTCAAAGCCATAATGGAAATGCCACCGCCGTGTAATCTCAAGCAATTAAGAAGCCTTCAAGGGAAGCTACAATCCATCAAATGCTTCATAGCCTAGCTCGCTAAGAAGTGTCAATCATTCACACATCTCCTGCACAAAGACATCACCTTCAAGTGGGATCCAAAATGTTAGCAAGGCTTCAAAAATATTAAGGAGTACTTGGCTCATCCACCCATCTTAATGCCTCCTATTCTAGGTAAGCCACAATTGTTGTACATTTCAGCTACATTGGTTGCCCTGGGGGATTATTAGCTCAACATGATGAGTCCTCGAAAGAGCGTGCAATTTATTACATCAGTCAAATGTTGGTGGTTTATGAAATCAATTATTTCCCATTGGAAAAGGCTTGTCTGGTAGTGGTCTTCAACTCACAAAAGCTCCGTTATTACATGCTTAGTCATCCTGTCAAGCTAATATCAAAAGTTGATCCACTTAAATATTTGTTGTCTAGAACTTCTTTGACTAGCCGCATGGCAAGTGGGTCATGTTATTGAGCAAGTTCAACATAGAGTACGTGGACCACAAGGCCATCAAGGGACAAGTAATAGCAGATCAGTTGGTCGATGCTCCTTTGGTGGATGCATATCCCTTGGTAGCCGAATTCCCTGATGAAGAGGTCCTTATAGTCATAGAAGCAGATACATGGACACTCTACTTTGATGGGTCATATACACATAATGGAGTTGGTGCAAGTGTCTTATTCATCACTCCTCAAGGTGACTACATCCCAAAGTCATTCAGATTAGCATTTCCATGCACCAACAATATAGCAGAGTATGAAGCTCTTATCACTGGCCTTAAGATTGCCATCCAATGGAATATCACCTGTCTACGAGTCTTTGGCGATTTCCAATTGATTATCAAACAGGTCAATGATGAGTTTCAAACAAAAGATGACAAGTTGTTACCCTACAAACGAATGGTGGATGACTTCAAGAAGTACTTCACCTTCATCTAGTTTGAGTGGATCCCTAGAGTCTAGAACAAAGCAACAGATGCAATGGCTACAACCGGTTCCCTCATTGACATGCCCAAAGATTGAACGGACTGTGAGTTCCTCGTTGAACAAATTTTAATCCTGACATATGATGTCCCTGATAGTGAGATGGTGTGTGATATCGTAGGTCCTGAATCACCCTGGTACCATGACATTTACACCTATCTCTGTGATAATATCCTACCACCTGAACTTACTCAAAATAAGAGAAAATCCTTTATCCAATGTACTTCTCGCTATACCATTGTAGGAGATACACTTTATCGTCGTGGGTATGATGACACTCTTCTTAGGTGTCTGAACAGGTTAGAAGCCTGCACTACATTAAACGAGGTACATAGTGGTGTTTGTGGGGCCCATTCTAATGGCATGGCCTTAGCAAAAAGGATTCTAAGAGCTGGTTACTATTGGCCTACTATGGAGCATGACTCTTGTGAGTTTGTGAATAAATTTCTACCTTGCTAGCAACATGCAGATTTAATCCATGCTCATTCACAAGATTTGTAGCCCATCATAGCACCATGGCCTTTTTCTCAATGGGGTTTTGACTTGATAAAAAATATTTACCCTCCATCCTCTGACAGCCACACTTTCATCATCACAACCACTGAATACTTTACCAAGTGGGTGGAAGCAATTCCACTCTCACAAATCATGGGTATTCAGATCTCCAAATTTATCCTTTTCCATATTCTCTGCAAATATGGAATCCCTTCCACCATCATCACCGACAATGGAAAGCCCTTCAAAAATCAATTTATGAAACACCTTTGTGATACATATCATATCCAACATCGTTGGTCCATGCCTTATTACCTAGAAGGCAATGGTCAAGCAGAGGAAACCAACAAGACCCTCATCAAAATCCTTAAAAAGGTGGTTAATAATACTGGTCGAGATTGGCACCTCCATCTACATCCCTCCCTTTGGGCCTATTGCATGTCCATCCGCACTCCCACTGGAGCCACTCCATACTCTCTTGTATATGGCGTCGATGCAATCTTTCCGAACGAAGTTGAGATCCCTTCACTCCGGATATCTCTGAAGAACCTCATTAGTGATGAAGATGCCCATGTTGCACGCTTAAGTAAAATTGAACTCATGGATGAAAAGTGTATCAAGGCCTACAATCATCTACAAGCATACCAACATCATCTTAGGAGGAGCTAAAACAAGAGATTTTTCACACGCCAATTTAATGTTGGTGATCTAGTCCTTAAGGAGAATTAGTGCACCCAACAAGATCGAGACAAGAAAGGAAAGTTTGAGGCAAATTGGCTGGGTCCTTATGTTGTCACAACTAAACATGGTTCTAGGGAATATAGGCTTGCTACACCTGAGGGGAAACCCTTAGAGGATCCTATCAACATCATGCATCTAAAGAGGTTTTATACCTAAGTCAATAGAGTTATCCTATCCTGAAAAATACCAAAAAAAGTAGAAAACTGTCAAAAATACAAAAAAATCAAAAAAGCCAAAAGTCAAAAATCTAAAAAAAAAAGTAAAGAGAAATAATTCATCTTATGGTGAAAACCACCCTTGGTGGCACCTTGGACTAGTACATTTGGTGAAAAATTGGCAACATGCGCCATTCATAGAGGGATTAATCATTATCTACCTTGCTTCCTAGTTACTTTATGCTTCCGTCCATCCTATCCTCACATCCTATCTTCACATCCTATCCATCCGATCCTTTCATCTACATCTACTTATCTTACAATTGGTATATTTTGGTTGAGCATTGGATGATCCACATCAGATATCTACAATCCTAAGCTTTTATCCTACATCTGAGCTTTTGTTGTATTTATGTTAGTGTCATTTGTCGGTCTTGTTTCCTCATCTAAGATCCTGTCATTGTGTCGGTCATCATTAGGTCTCATCTTGTCTTCAGTCTTTTGTCAAACTATGTTGCCCTTGCACTTTCACGTAGGAAAGGTCGATCATTTGATTAGCCCCCAGGGCATTTTTTCATCCTATCTTGGTCATCTATCATGGTCTCCATTGTCCTCTAGTCGTTAGTCTTTTATCGAACTATGAGGGCTCTGTGCTTTCATGTAGGCAAGGTTAATCTTTGATCAGCCCCTAAGCCCCTAAGTCTTTAGGGTATGTCTTATCGTTGTGTCATGTCGTCAAGTGTGTCCCTACCTAGCTGCTTCCTAACAAACAAACTCTGTTAGTAGCTTGAGGTCCAATCAATTTCGGGTATCCTGAGTAATGTTGATCACCTGATCTATCCTCCATCTTTGGTCTTAATAGGATGCATCCTTCCTAATCAGACTGCATCAATCCCATTCACCCTTTTGATCCTGTGGCAAAGGACATTTGAAATTTATTGCAATCTTTTGATGCTTTTGGATTTTGTTTATCATTCAAGCTTCCTATTATACCTTGTTAGGGTCACCACGATCCATCATATCATGGTGCGTTTTGACTGTAAACATAGGGGCATATCTTGATCTTTGTCTATTTTTGTCTTCTTGGTTATCCCAAGTAGTACCCACCAAGATCCCTGTGGTCTTGTGTTATGCTGGGGCATCCTTTTGTGCTTGTGGTTATCCCAATACCTAGACTGACCAAAGCCCTAGCAGCTTTGGGGTGTTGGGATAACCTTCTTGTTTTTTGTGTTTGTCTTATGCATTAGACGCTAATTTTCCTTGTTTCCTCATACCCTGGCATATCGTGTCTTATGCTATAGAAAAAATTAGTGCTCTCAAAATGGAAAAATAGCATTAGCATTTTATTTCATTTATCATCTCGTTGCATTGCATTTATCCTCATCTATCCTTTCCCTAGCCCATGGTTAGTGATTTTGGTTGTGCAAATACTCATCTCTCATCTTCTTTTCTTCTCAAGATTCCTATGGCTTTGACAGGTGCAATGTCACACCCATCATCACTCATCTTGATATGCGATACATTGCCACACTTATCATTCCCCACTTAACTTCATTTCATCTCATTTGCATTATCATTTCCATCATATTCATCTTAAGTTGCTTAGATTAATATAGATTTTTTATTCTCAACATCCTAAGTTTCATTCCATCTCATTTTCATTATCATTTCCATCATATTCATCTTAAGTTTCTTATATTAATATAGATTATTTATTCTCGACATCTTAGGTTCATCTTATTTTCATTTATCATTATCATGTTCATTTTAAGTTGTTTAGATTAATCTAGATTGGTCATTCTAAACATCTTAAGTTCATTCCATTTCGTTATCATATAATTGGATTATCATTGGATTATCATTTTAGGTTATTATTCTAAGCATCCTAGTCCATCTCACTACATATATTGCATTTCATTACATTCATCATATCATATACATTATATTGCATTACATTTCATTGTGCATTCATCACATCCATCCATAAGATTATTGCATATGCATACATCACATTTTTCGTTCATTGCATTCCATTACGCTTCCATATTATAATCACATCATAATAAATCATCCATCACATAAAATAAAATTGATTGTACAGTGTACACACGTCCATCACCACCTGCATCACAAATCATTAGTCTCATATCCATAGAATATAAAATCATAAATCATCCATCACATCCTGCATCACAACGTATTACACTTAATGCATTTAATCCATATCATCCATATAAACATAAGCATAAATCATCATAACCATATGCATATCTCATAATCCTCCACATTGCACATGGACATAAATAAAAATCCATCACATAATAATCACATAGTGTCGGAAATGTCCATCCATATCACATAAATATCAAAATATATAGTGTCCATCATATGTCTATCTTAATCCATAATAAAACCATAAGAGTCCATAATAAGTCCATCATAAAAGCATAACAACAAGTCCATCATGTCCATCGAAACCCATCAAATAACATACAGGTGCAAAGCTCTGATCAAATACAAAGACTACATCTCCCAAATGAATAAAGAATAAACTAATCAATGAATGAAATAATCTCTAATCTATACAAAGCAGTCTGTAGTCTCTGTCCCTGTCACCTCTGCACACTCTGCCCTGTCTCGTATCTCATTCCTCTCTCTCCTCAGCTCATCGAGTCCCCGCTAAATCTTTGCTATATGCTTCTTGAGGTCATCTCTCTCTATATGGGCCTCTTGTACCTGCAACAAGGTCTCATTTTCCAGGGCTACATAGTCCCCATCTCCCTCCCTCTGTAGGTTTTGCACCTCTATCTAAAAATTGTCTCTATTTGTCTTAGACTCCCAAAGTTGATGCTCTATGATCCTTAGTTGAGCTAGGGCTCTTGTGAGTAGAACCATGAGATCCTTAGGTGGCGGTGATACATATGGTACTATCGCCAAGGGATATATATCTAGAGCATCCAACTCCATCACGTGTCCCTCTCCTCTCACCTCTCCCTCTCCTCTAGCCTCCTCCATCTCCACATCTCCATCACCCCCTCTCCTCTGTCAGCCTCCTCTCCTCCTCCTCTGTTGTTCAACCAACCTCCTCTCGTCATTAGATCCATATCCCAGGGCTCCCACAATTGGATGTACAGTCGTAATCCGCCTTGGCCACCCCTCTTCCCACCATGTTGAATAACACATTGTCATCCTTGTGTCTACTGACCCTCCCCTCCATGGGTACTGTGTTAGTGGGACCTAATCCCACATCTCCTGTGCATAGTATTTCATAATTGGCTCTCCCCATAGTGTTGTTGACTCCCTCATAATCCTCTGAAATCTCTGTGGCCTTGCAGGAATATCTTGTTGAATCCCAAACTGTTGTGTGACCCTGTCTAATTTGTGTAGCTCAACAATGAACAAATCTCATCCAATTAGGTAATAGATTGAAAAAAAATAACCCATGTTTTTCCTGTCATCATCCCTCCACCCATGGAAGCATCGTGCTAGGTACGATCTCCATGTAATGTCCTCCAATCTCAAACTTGTTGATGGGTGTTTTATACACTTTTTCAACACAGGAAGTACACAAGTGCATTACCTCTCTTGAAAGGTAGAAATCTGCAAATGAGTTACAAATCACTACCCCAAGGTCTCTTGGGTGTTAGGTCATGACAATGCTTGGAATAGTTCAATTGGTTGATGTGTTTTGCTAGTAATCACAGGGTGGCCTTTATGGCTTACAAAGCATGGGAAGTTAGGTCTACAAATAGTGTTTCAAGGATGCTAGAAATGATTGAACAATGGCTGATCACTCAAAACAACAAGCTGAAACCACCATGTTCATCAAATTTAGCATTGTGGTGATGCTTTGAAATCCTACTCTAACAAGGACTAAAAGAAATAGCAAAAGAGAAAGGGGTAAGAGAGCTGTTCTAAATCTAAGCTATGAATGAACAATGACAATGGAAGCTGCTATAGTAGACAAACTTCCTAAACTAGGTTTTTCTTGACCAAGAGAAGCCTACAACTATACAAAACCAGTGCAATCTCCTAAGGTCTACTAATTTTTAAATTATACATGCACATCATGAACATGCAATTGGACTAAGTTGTATCAATGAAATAAGGAAGCCCAGGCTAACTTTGCACAATAACTTGTTTTCAACAAGTGCCAAAAGTATGGGTTGGAAATTCATCAAATACCATAACAACAAACACCATAATCATATCCATTCAAGAAACTACAACCAAATCTAACATGGAAGTTGAACCATGCATGCATAATAAACAAACTCAAAAGAAACATTCATAAAATCATGTAATGCTTCTCTCTATTGCTGCAAAATTCCCTTTACAACAATTCTCCAACACTTACAAATGAGGGGCAGACCCCTATCTATAGTTTTCCAAAGCCCAAATGAATATCTAGGATTTAGTCACAATGAGTGGCTCAGATTCATTACAAGTTAGGGTTTCACCTACCCCCAATATATGAAAATTTCAAATACATCTTTGTCATTTTCCCTATTTTATCTTTTAGTGGTTTGCCACTATAGCAATTTTGTCCTGTAGCCATATTCTATGCTGTGGTTGAGAGCTTCCTAGGCTACCTTCCATCAGATGTATTCGTAGAATCCTTTAGCTAATCAGGCGATTCTTGACAATGATTTTCATTAATGTGAAATGGATTAGCTGCTCCCGATCTATGAGACAACTCTTGACTTATCACGATCATTTAGGGGAAAGAAAAAACAACCCCATGTTTCCTTGTTGAAAGCATTTATTAATTTTGGAACAGGCTTTCTAAGTTTAAATCCTATATAAGTGGTCATTCTTTGCAAGCTGGCCACCATTTGGAAGCCCTCCCCCTGACATACTATCCTTTGTTTATGCAAGTATTGCTCTGGCCACTCGCAATATGCATCATCTATGAATTAAAACTCTCTTCTTGGCCTAGTTCCACAAGTGGTCTTTGATCATCGACTTATTCATAGACTCAATTGGAAACATGCATATTCTTTATTCAGATAGTAACCCTCATGATTTCATATTTCTTCTCTTTAGATCAAGCCTAGGGTTGAATTTTCCTTAGCATGCTATCATATGTTTGTCAACCCGTCCATCATTTGAGGATATTTGGCTTGGAGAATTCCCCCTTTGCATAGGGTTCTCGATATTTTATGTGGAAGTATTCTCCCAATTGCAACTTCATTCCCCCCCAAAGGGCCCCTCTTGTTGGATTTCTTTGACAATGTGTGGCTTGGATGCATATCCGAAAAAAAATCCATCTCAATTGCTTCATCACCTTATCCAAGTCTTTACCATGGTAGGGATCCATCATGCAAGTGCTTCCCCATATCTTTGTTCATCCTGCACATAGCAAAGGAAACTAATAAAAATGAAGGATCCATAAAATACTAATGAAGAACTTCATTATAAGCAAATACCATTGCCTACAATTATAAGAAGGGGCATTTTAATTCAAATCCACAGAATTCCCTTTTTGGCTTCGATCGTTCTCCGATCCCACATAGCTTCCATGAGCCATGAAATGTCTGGTTACGTTCATCACAAAACACTCAAACCCGCATGTTCATTATGTCCCACTCATGCAATAATCTTGGAGACAATGGTTATACTTCAGTAACTTTGTAAACTCCTTCCAATGCTGGTTACAACTTGCTTTCTCTTAATGACATGTCTAGGTTTGGAAAATAATTCAAGGTGAACGATTAATTACTTGAGGATTTTAGAGTTTTACCACCTATGATGCTTCCCTACCCAGAAAGCATGTGATAGAGGCTTTGAGACCGAATGACTTTTATATGTGGAAGAGTCCTTGGGAGGCAGTAGTGAAAACACTGTCCTAAGCGGCCATGGAGGTGGAAGAGCCTGTAGTTGAGAAGGCTGCCCTTGTTAATAATGAGTGCAATGTTAAGAGGCGGTGGTGTTGGGGAACTTCAGGCCTGCGACATCAATCTCTTTCAGTTGTTGCACCTTTAGAAACAAATTCTTTAGCAAAGTTAACTAGCCTCCATTTGATTGTTAATGTTGGGGAATTCTCACACAATGAAACCCCTCATTATAAGACGTGTCTTACCCCCTACCCAACAACAATACTTGGGAGCTCTTTAGAGTGTGAAGTCCACAAACGAGGCCGCTGCAGGATAATCATGTAGGTGGTAGCCTTGTGGGAAGCCACGATCTGAATTCCTTTTAAAAAAATAGCGAAGTGTATGTGTCATTCCTCCTGATAATATCCACATCCAACCTTATTATGATGTCATCCATTGCGGGGCTTGAGGATGTCTGTGTCACTACCACCCTTTATTTTGATACCATTTTAACCTTGCTAAATGAACATTGGCCTGTGCATTTGGATTTCCTACGCAACCTCTCGTGGTGACTTGAAGCAATGACTCGATGGTTAGAACTTTCAAAGCTCTATAAAAATCTTCATATTCATCTGTTTGGGAATCGTTTCTTTCGTGAGATGACAACCACATTGCCCAACTTTCCATAATGCAATGCATTCCATTACTTCAATGACCCAGTATCGTAGTGCCTTTGCTAATCCTAATTCAGGAATTTCCTTCATTGCTCAATATCCTTGCCACCATCTAGGCCGATAAAACTATGAGAGGCTCAGAACTTATTTATCTTGCCATACTTCCATTGATTTTAATCTTCAAAAAACATGTAATGAACAACTGGTCTCAAATAGGAGACGACCCTTTTTAAGTGTACAACTATCGAACAATCCATTGAAACATCTGGTTTCTCAAAAGCACAACTTTGTGTAAAAGGTTGTTGAGGTATGTGGCGACTGATCATACTATACTATACACTCAAAAGGAAAAAGGAAATATCACTGAAAAGAAAAAAAACCGACTTTGTAAAAACCATAAATCTGGAAGCTTCTAAAAAGCTTGTTATAAGCGGTTTGGATGGGGGTTGCAGTATTGCATTATTAGCAAGATTGTAATATGTTTTACACTGGATAATAAAATCATTGGATGGCTGCGGTTTTGTGGATGTAGCCTGGATTGGGTGAACCACATTAAATTCTTTGTGTTGTCTTGTTTCTGCTGTAATTTTCTGTGTTTTATTTCTCTATTTTATTGATCAAATCTGCATTTAATTGTTAGATATCTACTTTTCTAACCCTAAAAAAGGTGGTGATTAATAATTAGCCATATTCTTGAGACCCAATAAAGAAATAAATTTGTAGATCATTGAAGAAGTGGAATCTGTTGATTAAAAAAAAAAATCTGTGTGCCAACTCTTTAAGCCCATCGTCATGAGTTTCATTCTTTAAGACAAGATTCTTCGCAAAAGGGAGATGCTAAGTGAGTTGAGTGGGTGAAGGTGGTAGGGCGACTGTTTATAGATTGTCGTGGCCAACAACCATGGAGACAACGATGTCACATAGTGCAAAATTCGTGTAGAAGACGTCCACGGGGAGGGCTACAAGCAAATGAATGCGGGCCGACCATTCTTCTATGCTGTCGCTGAAAAAGAAAGTGGGGCTGCTATTTAGGGGACGCCGTCATGGAACGACTTGAAGGAGTGAAGGAAAGAGAGGTGGTGGGATCTGCATGAACGGTGTTTGTCAACCATGATGCAGGTAAGGGAATACGGGACGCCAAGGTAGGAAGGCTAGAAAGAGACATCGAGAAGATAAACAACCGTCAAAAGTGTGGAACCCGCAAGGTGTTGCTCCGTACCAAGCAAGGATAGTGAAAGGTTTAAAATACTTGCGTGCAAAGCCATCTCCTATGTCATTTTTCAATTCTTTAGTAAGCTCATCCTTGCAAGATTTGCAAGGAGTATGATATAAACATCTTTCCGCCACCTCTCAAATTCACATGCCACCTCATTTTCCATGCCAAGATTTATGTGCTACAAACACTTGATAATTTTGTGTCCATATGTCCCTCGATAGTCCTCATAATGTGGGAGTTGGCCGCTACCCTAACGTCAATGCAGGAAGGCCCTAGCTAGCTCACAACAATAAGTGTCTCATGTGAGTCACACTCATTCAAGCACAATGGGTCATCTACCAGGTGGGCCAAAAGAGGTAGTTGTAGGATCTTATATTCTCAACCATTTCCTTGTTTGTTTTATTTCCCTCTTAAGCTTATGATTTAAACTCTATTCACAACTTATTCACTTTGTCACTTCCTTAATGGTTGACGTCCTCTCTAGCTGCCGCTAAAACACATTACAAATTTTTGAGGTTCTAAAGCGAATCGTTACTTGGTAACTTCGATGGGTGTATTCACTATTTGCACCCTCCTTCCATAGAATTTAAAGTCTTCCACTGCTATACACTATTTTATCATGCTTGCCATCAAAACCATCAAAGCTAAGCTACATCCATAGGATGGACCCCAAGGATTTCAGCTTGTATATCTTCATCTCAGGGCTAAACGAGCACGAAGGTGATCATTGGGGCTGCCAAGAGAAGGAACAGTGTTAGGAGAAATGACTTTAGGTACGAAGGAACCCACAACATGCTTTTTCATTAAAAATTACTCACTACTATCCTTCAAGCCAATGAAATTTCTCTATAATAATCTACACTTATTGTTTTGAACATGCAAGCTATTCTTAGCTGGTTAAAATCGAACTAGGTTTCTATGTTTGTATGTCTCCATTTTTCATATTAGAATGTTGTTCCACTTCCTACAGCCGAGCGTAATAAAATAATTTTGCCATGCTCAGAACACCTCCTACCTTAATTAAACTTGTACCTCATGTTAAATTATTCTCACGATATAGAGGATCCTGTGAGCATGAAGGAGTAATGCGAGGATGGACACCCTGCGGGGATGAGACAAATGTATGCTACGTAAGAAAAAGAGTCATGACAAGGGCGTCAAGAGAATCAGGGCCCCCACATAAGATTTCTGTCAAGTGGACTGCAAGTGGAGGACTACGGGGAGATGCCTAAGGAAATCCACTTAGGCAGTGGCGAGGGGTAGGCAGAGGTCAGCATTTTGGTCTTCGCATGGATGATGACTGCCGGTGCCAATCTTATCATGAGCTTCCATTTGGCTCCCTCATTTGCAGAATATTTAATGAGTTTGTATTTAGTAGCTTTGCAATGTCTCCAATCACTTCTTGCTACAAGAGAAACACATAAACATTCAGTACGGGCCAATGATGGAAGAGGGCAGGGTGCCGTGGTTAATATGTTGCTTGGGTAATGATGATGGAAAATGGAGGTTAATAGTCCGCATAAGAGCGGGGTGGGAAAGTAGTGGGGATTTTCCATCATAAAGTGTTGCAATGGTGATGACACCAACCAACAGTGGCCTACATGGGCGGACCCACCGAAAAGGCCAGACTAAGGACTTGGCTAGCGAACATGAGGGTTTGAGTTGAGGAAATGGCATATGCAGGACCTGCATAGCGGAATGACCCCAAGGTTTCACAGTTCAAATAACGACCGTCAAGAGATGAATTTCTGCCAGTAGACACCCATAGCCATTGGGAAGGATTTAGATAATTGTTATCTTGGTGGTTTTTCTACCTCAAGTTTCCAAGTTGGGGTCACTGATAATGGATACTGAGTGTATCAAAAGGGGCGACGTGAAGATTTGATCATTGAGCGATGGAAACAAAATGATGGTGGGGACGTCGAGACTGAGTGCAGAGCCCACCATGTGGGTGGAAGTTAATGATTGTCCATCACTGTTTAACACTGAAACGAAGTGAAAACTTGTATGAGGTTTCCTGCAACTGTAGGTCCACGGTGCTTGGTGGTCGTGATGACAAAGAATAACATGAGACCCACAATGCGTCTGGAAGTCTAAAGATGGCTGTTGTAGAATGACGAAGGGATAATGACATTGCATAAAGGGAGACTCACAACTGTGGGTCCACAGGGCTCAGAGGATGCTGGACGAAAGACAAAGGGAAGTCCACAGGGGGATTTCGACAAAGGCTTGGAACTTAGTTAAATTTAGGTGGGTGAAATAGGCCAGTAGGGGAATTGATCATTTTAATGCATGTGACCATCTTGGGGCTGGGAATAAGGGCTCACAAAGCGAGGCAAGATCGAAGCAATTTTTTGGGAGCAAAAATGACCCGTCAGGAGCAAAAAGAAGGGGTCCTTGCCTTCGGTGGGGCATGTGTGCAAAATATGCACAAAAAATGGTGACTGGTTGGGGAAATGCTCGAGAGAATTTTGATGACAAATTGGAATCACGAACCCAGAATCTTTGGTTCCGATCTTCACGCTAGGGAAAACAAATTAGATGCTCAACCAAAGGATCAAAACCACTAGTTAACCCAACCTTTAGTATGCTGAAAATCTATGTGTGTGCAATTGCATTAATTACTATCCTCAAGTTGCCACAGGGACCTAAGCTCCATCAAGTTAAGCTACATAGTTCATTCTAACTCCAAAAGAATCTTGGACATTGCCTCACTGCCAGTCAGGCGTCCACAACCTCGACGAGGTTGTCACTGTGATTCTCCTGAACATTGCTCTACTGCTGGCCAGGCATCCATAGCCCTAGTAGAGTTGCTCAGATCCCCCTAAAAATTTGAATTTATTTCTTTTGATTTTCAATGTTTTCTTTTTCCTTTCTTTTTTGATTTTCTCTTTTTCAATTATTTTCATTTCAACCTTCAAGTAGTGAAGCTTGCATGCAGGGCTGAGAATCACAGTGGCGCTGAAGCAGAATTTTAGATTTTTTACTTAACCTAATTTCACAAAAGGCCCTACAGTAACCTCATGACTCTTAAAGTATGTGAGAGATATAAGATTTCTGAATACATTAGAATCATACCAACCAACAACTTATCCCCTTTGAGCCAAACATCCAAGTCACTTGACGTTAACAGAAGACCTTCACCATCCACTCTGGAGGCTTGATTAAAGTTTATCGAAGAAATACTTGGAATTACCCCAAGAAATAAAGTGGTTGTTGTGCATGAAAATGTACCTAGTAGTAAGAGGAGGGACCCACAACAAAGTAGTAGCAAAGCGGAAGTGAAAGGAAAGCAAACAAAAAGAAAACACCTAAACTAACCAAAGTAGGAAAGTGAAAACAAACAATAAGGAAACTACTCAAAAGAAAACCAAACCTACCAAAAGTAGGAAAATAGGGCCATATACATGAATCCTAGGTATGTACACGAAACCTACACTACCCAAAACCAACCTATGTACAAAGATATTTACAAAGAAAAACATCCAGGCAAGGAAAACCAACATTTACACCCGTTGGACTTCATAATGCATGTACAAGTAAAAGGGAAATTGTTACAGTCCTAAGCCATGAAAATTCATCCTTATATTTAGAAAAATGAAGTTCAATGTTGCAACACTCAAATTTAATCACATATTTAGGAAAAATCAACAATTGAGGTGATTCATTATACCCATGATTGATCCATAAACAAGTTCATCTCCCCTCATTCCCATAATCAAAATGATAAACGTAGCTGTAAGTATTCACATGAGTAAGGAAAGATAGAACCTGGATGTTGCCATGCAGAGGTGGCAACATTTGACATTCGAGAGTGAGAACTGCATCATTGGTCATCATGTTGGTGGCCTCAGGTGGAGGTACCAGATGGTGCAACATCCTTGATCTTAGGCTTACACAAGGTGGGGAGAACAAGGAATCAAGCACCTCTTTCGAGCCCTATGTGGGATCTGCAACCCCTACCAGCTGTTCTCCAAGGAGATACACTTCATCTCGTCAATCTTCGATAGTCCCCTATTCCACTTGATTATTGTCCTCAAAAGGCAGCATATTATCCCATCTCATTTCCATAGAGTTGATCTTAATTTGTTTATGGTTCATGTCATAAAAACATGACATGGATGAATCTTCCCTATTGTAGCTCTATGAATGTGAAAGAGGATCAACAATGGTCAAGGCATAAGGACTCCTAGTTGCATCTTGTAGGTGGCCAGGTATACCATCTTTGTGGGCAGCCTCCAAGACACCCTAGTTTTGTTCCTTTTCTCTTTGTAGTTCATGCAACTTATCAATATTTTCACTCGTTTCCTCCTGTTCACTATCGCTACAGATGGAGAAGGAGTTCCTTTCCCAATTCGAAAGTTCTAATGTTTAACCGTCTAGAGGTTCAGGTAATATATCTTCATCACTGCCATCCTCTGAAATGTACTCATCCTCAATGTCACTATATCTTTGTGGCACAATTCCAAGTGGGAAGAAATCAAAAAGTGACACAGGTTCGTCAAGAGGGTCAATGTATAACGAGCGATTTGCCTCTGAAAGTCCTCCATAAACTCTGTCATCCATTGCGTATAAATGAACCACAAGAGGGAAAGACTCTTGATGTCCCATGGACAACCTCCCCATTTGTTTGGCTTCCTCGTTTGGAGGCTCGGGGCTACGTTGTTCTTCTTTTGTTGTTGCCCCAATTCCTTCTTGAAGGCTGCTCTCAGTGAAGTCATTACTTAGTTATGGTTCTTGGACCTCTGGCTCAATCCTAGAAGCGGTCTTCGAAGGTGGTGCACTTGATTGCTCCACTTGTTCTTTAATTTCCTTAATGGCCTCTTGGCATAGCTCACACATGAACTTTGAATGTGGTGAATCATGGAGTCTGCACCATCTAGGTAGCAATAATACTTCTAGTTCCACTTGGTGTCTTAGCTCTGACCAATCCTTTGCTAGTCTTGACACAAGCTCATTATATCTTTCCACCATCGGGCCCTCATCATCACTTGAGAAGGAAGTTTGATGTTGGACAACTGCGACATGTGGTTATTCCCATTCCTCGAAATCCTCATTTTTTAGATGCTTGATCACTTTCATTCATGAAGGAAAGGTCCTTTAATCTTATTTCACTCATGCCTTCATCATCATTTTTGTTGTCCCAAAACTTTCAACCTCTTCTTCTTTCTGATTTTCAACAACTATATTGGCTGTCCTAGCATATGCTGCTGCAAACTCTATTAATTAATCTTCAATTGCCAACAATTCCTCTTTTTGAGTGGAGGAATTCCCTTAACCAATGAAGGAGAGGCTTTCTAATTCCCTTCTAAGTGAACTTTCACCAAAGCTTCTTGTTGTCCCAAGGAAATCAACTCCTTCCTCTTGATTTTCAACATCTATATTTATTTCCCCAACACTTACCTCGATGGAGCTTCTTGGTTCAACTTCAATATGCTGTCCCCTAGATGTTGACAACCCTTCTACCTCATGGGATGACTCCTCTTCATTGAGAGTTGGCTGCTCTGACTTGCCTAAACCAACCCTTGACTTGAGTAATGATGTCTGCACATGATGGACAAGTAAATTCTGAATGTGGTGTGTTATGGAACCTACACTAGGTAGACATCAACACGCCTTCTAATTTTAGTCCATATTTGTTGCTCAAGCATTCTTGGATCAACTCCTTGAAAGCTTTGGTTTCCATGTTAGCCAATTCCTCTTTTGGGTCTAGAGGAGCTAAGGGTTGGTATATTTCCCAAAAGGGAATCTCCCCTTGCAAGACTTTTTCAATTCTATCCAAGAATGTTAGACATTCCAATTCATTGTGCCTGCGAGTGCCATGAATTCTACACTTGGCTGCCAATACAAATTGTTGCAGTGGTCTCCTCAATCTCCTATTTATATCTGCATGTAGCTAAGTAATGTTGATTTTCAAATGCTATTCCATCTCAACTCAACTCTTGTTTGTCTTCAAAAATTTTTGGTTTTAACTTCCAGCATATAAAGAGATCTCCCTATCTCAAATTTTCACTTGAAAGTTCTTTTCATTTTCCAACTTTATAGCTTTGTAGCCTCAAGCTTAGCCAAGCCTTCCTTCTAGCGCCAGTTTTGTTGATGGGTGTTTTATACACTTTCTCAACATAGGCAGTACATAAGCACACTACCTCTCTTGAAAGGTAGAAATCTGCAAATGAGTTACAAATCACTACCCCAATGTCTCTCGGGTGTTAGGTTATGACAATGCTTGGAATAGTTCAATTAGTTGATGTGTTTTGTTGGTAATCATAGGGTGGCCTTTATGGTTTACAAATCATGGGAATTTGGGTTTGCAAATGGAGTTTCAAGGATGCTGGAAATGACTGAACAGTGGCTGCTCACTCAAAATAGCAAGCTGAAACCCACCATGCTCATCAAATTTAGCATTGTAGTGATGCTTTGAAATCCCACTCTAACAAGGACTAAAAGAATAGAAAAAGAGAAAGGGGTAAGAAAATTATTCTAAATCTAAGCTATGAATGAACAGTGACAATGGAGGCTGCTACAGTAAACAAACTTCCTAAACTGGGTTTTGATTGATGAAGAGAAGCCTACAACTACACAAAACCAGTGCAATCTCCTAATGTATGCTGATTTTCAGATTGTACATGCACATCATGAACATACAATTGAACTAAGTTGCAACAATGAAATGAGGAAGCCTAGGCTAACTTTGCACATCGGCTTGTCATCAATAGGTGCCAAAAGTATGGGTTGGAAATTCATCAAAACCATAACAAAAAACACCATAATCACAGCCATTCAAGAAACTACAACTAAATCTAACATGAAAGTTGAACCATGCATGCATAATGAACAAACTCAAAAGAAACATTCATAAAATCATGCAATGCTTTTCTCTATTGCTGCAAAATTCCCTTTACACCAATTCTCCAACACTTACAAATGAGAGGAAAGCCCCTATTTATAGTTTTCCAAAGCTCAAATGAATGGCTAGGATTTAATCACAATGAGTGGCTCAGATTCATTACAAGTTAGGGTTTCACCTAGCCCCAATATATGACAATTTAAAATACATCTTTGTCATTTTCCCTATTTTGTCTTTTAGTGGTCTACCATTGTAGCAATTTTGTCTTGTAGTTGTTTTATGTGCTGTGGTTGAAAGCTTCCTAGGATGCCTTCTATCAGATGTATTTGTAGAATCCTTTGCCTAATCAAGCAAGTCTTGACAATTATTTGCATTAATGTGAAATGGATTAGCTGCTCCCTAATCTATGGGACAACTCTTGATGGATCACAATCATTTGGGGGAAAGACAAAACAACCCCATGCTGCCCTATTGAAAGCACTTGTTTGGATCATTGGCACAAGCTTTCTAAGTTTACATCCTATATAAGCTAGTCGTTCTTGGCAAGCTGGCCACCATTTGGCAGACCTCCCCTTGACATACTATCCTTTGTTTATGCAAGTATTGCTTTGTCCACTCCCAATATGCATCATCTGTGAATTAAAACCCTCTTCTTGGTCCGGTTCCACATGTGGTCTTTGATCATTTCCTTCTTCATAGACTCGGTTGGCAACATGCAAATTCTTTATTTGGATAGTAACCCTCATGATTTCATCTTTCTTCTCTTTAGATCAAGTCTAGGGTTGAATTTTCCTTAGCACGATATCATATGTTTTTCAACCCGTCCATCATTTGAGCATATTTGGCTTGGAGCATTCCCCCTTTGGGCAGGGTTCTCAATATTTTGTGTGGAAGTCTTCTCCCAATTGCAGCTTCATTCCCCCCCAAAGGGCCCTTCTTGCAGGTTTTCTTGGACAATGCGCAACTTGGATGCATATCTGAAAACAAATCCATCTCAATTGCTTCATCACCTTATCAAAGTCTTTACCATGACGGGGCTCCATCGTGCAAGTGGTTTCCCATATCTTTGTTCATCCTGCACATAGCAAAGGAAACTAATAAAAATGAGGGATCCATAAAATATTAATGAAGAACTTAATTATAAGCAAATATCACTACGTACAATTATAAGAAGGGGCATTTTAATTCGAATCCATAGAATTCCCTTTTTGGATTCAATCGTTCTTCAATCCCCCATAGCTTCCATGAGCCATGAAATGTCTAGTTACATTCATCACAAAACACTCAAACCAACATGTTCATTACATCCCACTCATGCAATAATCTTAGAGACAACGGTTATACTTCAGTACTCGCTTTCTCTTAGCGACATGTCTAGGTTTGGAAAATAATTCAAGGCGAACGATTAATTACTTGAGGATTTTAGAGTTTTACCACCTATGATGTTGCCCTACCCAGAAAGCACATGATAGAGGCTTTGTGACTAAATGCCTTTTATTTGTGGAAGAGTCCTTAGGAGGCAATAGTGAAAACACCACCCTAGGTGGCCATGGAGGTGGTGGAGCCCGTAGCTGAGAAGACTACCCTTGTTAATAACGAGCATAGTGTTAAGAGGTAGTGACGCTAGGGAACTTTAGGCTCGCAAAATCAATCTCTTTCGCTTGTTGCACCTTTAGAAACAAATTCTTTAGCAAAGTCAACCAACCTCCATTTGATTGTTGATGTCAGGGAATTCTCATGCAATGAAACCCCTCATTATCGGACGTGTCTTGCCCCCTACCCAACAAAAATACTTTGGAGCTATTTAGAGTGCAGATTCCATAGAGGAGGCCATTGCGAGATTAATCATGCGGGTGCCAGCCTGTGGGAAGCCGCAATTCGAACACCTTTAAAAAAAATAGCCAAGTGTATGTGTGGTTCTGCTTGATAATATCCACATCCAACTTTATTATGATGTCATCCATTGTGGGGCCTGAGGACCTCTATGTCACTACCACCCTTTATTTTGATTCCATTTTAACCTTTCTAAATGAACATTAACACGTGCATTTGGATTTCCTATGTAACCTCATGTGGTGACTTGGAGCAATGACTCGATGGTTAGAACTTTCAAAGCTCTATAGAAATCTTCATATTCATCCATTCGGGAATCGTTGCTTTCATGAGATGACAACCACAGTGCCCCCCTTTACATAATGCAATGCATTCCATTACTTCAATTGCCTAGTATCGTAGTTCCTTTGCTAATCCTGATTCGGGCATTTCCTTCATCGTTTAATATCCTTGCCACTAGCCAGGACAATAAAACTATGAGAGGCTTAGAACTTATTTAGCTCACCATACTTCTATTGATTTTAATCTTCAAAACACATGTAATGAACAAATGGTCTCAAAGAGGGGATGACCCTTTTTAAGTCTACAACTATTGAACAATCCATTGAAACATCTGGTTTCTCAAAATCCTAGCTAAGCACAAAATCTGGCAATTAATAATTAGCCATATGCCCGAGACCCAAAAAGAAAGAAATTTGTAGATCATTAAAGCATAATCCATTGATTAAAAAAAAAAAAGTGTGCCAACTCCTTAAGCCCATTGTCATGAGTTTCATTCTTCAAGATAAGATTCTCCGCAAAAGGAGATGCTAAGTGATCTGAGTGGGAAAAGGTGGTAAGGCGATCATTTATAGACTGTCATAGCCAACAATTATGGAGATGGAAGTGTCATGTAGTGCGAAATCCCCATAGAAGATGTCCACAGGTAGGGGCTGTGAGAAAATGAATGTGGGCTGACCATACTTCTATGCCACCATGGAAAAAGAAAGTGGGGCTGCTATTTAGGGGACATCGTCATGGAACAACTTGAAGGAGTGACGACCAGAGAGGTAGCGGGATCCACATGAACGGTGTCCGTGAACCATGTTGTGGGTAATGGAATGCGGGACGTTGAGGTAGGAAGGCGAAAAGAGACGGTGAGAATATAAACAGTCATCGAAAGTGCAGAACCCGCAAGGTGTTGCTCCGTACCAAGCAAGGATAGTGAAAGGTTTAAAATGCTTGTGTTCAAAGCCATCTCCTATGTCATTTTTCAATTCAATAGTAAGCTCATCCTTGCATGCTTCATGAGAAGGAGTATGATATAAACATCTTTCTGCCACCTCTCGAATTCACACAAGGCTACTTCATTTCCCATGCCAAGATTTATGCGCTACAAATTCTTGATAATGTTGTTTCCATACATCCCTCGACAGTCCTCATAATGCGGGACTTGGCTGCCACCCTAATGTCAATGCAGGAAGGCCCTGGCTGGGTCACAACAGTAAGTGTCTCACATGATTCACACTCATTCAAGCACGATGGGTTGTCTACCAGGTGGGCTAAAAGAGGTAGCTGTAGGATCTTATATTCTTGACCATTTCCCTGTTTGATTTATTTCCCTCTTAATCTCACGATTTAAGCTCTATTTGCAGCTTATTCACTTTTTCATTTCCTTAATGGTTGACGTACTTGCTAGTTGTTGCTAAAACACATTACAAATTTTTGAGGTTCTAAAGTGAATTGTTACTCGATAACTTCGATGGGCGTATTCACTATTTGCACCCTCCTTCCATGGAATTTAAATTCTTCCACCGCTATACACTATTTTATCATGCTCATCGTCAAAACCATCAAAGCTAAGCTGCATCCATAGGAGAGACCCCAAGGATGCCAATTTGTATATCTTCATCTCAGGGCCAAACGGGCATGGAGGTGATCAGTGGGGCTGCCAAGAGGAGCAGTGTTAGGAGAAATGACTTTAGGTATGAAGGAACCCGAAACATGCTTATTCATAAAAAATTACTCACTACTATCCTTGGATTCAATGACATTTCTCTATAATAATCTCCACTTATTGTTTTAAGCACATGAGCTATTCTTAGTTAGTTAAAATGGAACTGGGTTTCTATGTTCGTATGTCTCCATTTTGCATATTGGAATGTCATCCCACTTCCTACAACTGAGTGTAATAAAAGAATTTTGTTGTGCTCAGAACACTCCTCGTCTTAATTAAACTCATACCTCATGTTAAAATATTCTCATGATATAGAGGATCCTGTGAGTGTGAAGGAGTAATGGAAGGATGGACACCCTATGGGGATGAGACAAATGTATGTCGTGTAAGAACAAGAGTCGCAACAGTAGCGTCAAGAGAGTCGGGGCCCACATGTAAGATTTCCATCAAGTGGATTGCAGGTGGAGGAGTACGTGGAGATGCCTAAGGAAATCCATTCAGGCAGCGGCGAGGGGTAGGAAAAGGTCTGCATTGTGTTCTCTACATGGATGATGGCCATTTCCGCCAATCTTATCATGAGCTTCCATTTGGCTCCCTCATTCGTAGACTCTTTGATGAGTTTATAGTCAATAACTTTGCAACACCTCCAATCACTTCTTATTGCAGGAGAAGCACAAACACTCAGTGCGGGCCAATGATGGAAGAGGGTGGGGTGCCATGGTTAATGTGTTGCTAGGGTAACAGTGATGGTAAACAAAGGTGAATAGTTTGCACGAGAGTGGTGCAGGAAAGAAATAGGGCTTTGCCATCATAAAGTGATGCAGTGGTGATGGCACCCAATCAGTGGCGAATCACATGGACAGACCCGCCAACAAGCCCAAATGTAGGACCCAGTTAGCAAACGTGAGGTTTTGCGCCGAGGAAACGACGTATGCGGAACCCACACAGTGGAACGACCCCAAGGTTTCTTCATTCAAATAATGACCGTCAAGAGATGGATTTCCATTAGCAGACACCCGCAACTGTTGGGGAGGATCTGGATAATTGTTATCTTGGTGGTTTTTCTACCTTAGGTTTCCAGGCTAGGGTCACTGATAATGGATACAGAGTGTATCACAAGGGGCGACATGAAGCTTTGATTGTTGAGCAACGATAATAAAATGATGGTGGGGACGGCGAGACCAAGTGTGAAGCCTGCCATGCGGGCAGAAGTTAATGATTGACCATCATTGTTTAACGCCAAAACGGAGTAGAAACCTGTATGAGGCTACCTACAACTGCGGGTCCGTGGTGCCTGGTGGTCGTGACGACAAAGAATAACATGAGAACTGCAGTGCAGGCAGAAGTCCAAAGTTGGCCATCATAGAATGGTGAAGGGACAATGACACCGCATAGAGGGAGACCCATAGTTGCGGGCCCGTAGGGCTCAGAGGACACTAGGTGAAAGACAAAGGGAATTCCATAGAGGGATTTATGCAAAAGCCCAAAACTTAGTGAAATCTAGGTGGGAAAATTTGGCTAGTAGGAGAATTGATTGTTTTAATGCATGTGACCAACTTGGGCTTGGGAATAAGGGCTTGCAAAGCAAGGTGGGAGTGAAGTAGTCCATCGGGAGCGAAAATGACCCATTAGGAGCGAAAAGAGGGGGTCCTTGCCTTCAATGGGGCATGTGTGTAAAATATGCACAACAAAACTGTCGAATCTCCTTTGCCATCCCTCCAAATCCTCCACCTACTGGTAGTGCATTTTGAATCCGTACTATCCCCCACTAGTACACTATTGGCATTGTCTCGTCTTTGATTCCAACCACCAAAATGTTTGGCCTTGCCACACTGATGTGCTCCCATGCCCACACCTGTAGTAGTGTCACATGGATGATGCTCAATGCTCGTATTTATCACATGATGTGCATATCCATATAAAGTTTTGCTAGTACGCACACTCCCCATGCAAACTCCCCCTCCCATTTCTCAATGATTTGTTTGACAACCTCAATAATCTTGAGGCTGTAGAAGTGTCCACTCCTGTTCGACAACAAGATCACACTGATCAATCCACAAAGGTATAATGGTAGGGCTGGCACATGTAATCCCAAACATGCATCTAGGTCTAGCTCCCTCCCCTAGATCGACAACTCCACTAGTTCAAACACTACCTGTAGGCTCTCCTCCACTAGTCGGGTGTAGGCCCAGCTAACTAGGTACCCTTGAATGGGAAATCGTAGAATCCTCCATACATCCTCTAATGTCACTGTCATATCCCTTGTTGGGAGATGGAAAGTCGATGTCTCTAAACTCCATCTCTCCATCAGTGTTGTCAAAATTCCTCGGTGCACTTGAATGTTGGGATATCCCAACACATGTAACAATCTGACGTGTTCCAATGATCCGTGGTCATGGGAATTCATTGCCCCACGTGTCGCCTCCAGTATTGCTAAGTCTCTCCTATGTCCTCAGTGACTCAAATTTTTGCATCCATATAGAATGATTTGTTACATTTTCATCATATTTCATTCCTTCTCTTTCATTTTCATCTCTTCCTTGAGTTTGGAAAATTTGCCTTTGTGTAAGGAAAAATTTCCCTTTTCCCTTTCCCACCATTCGCCCATCCTGCCAGCGCATCCACCCCTGCGTTGTGCGATCATGTCCTTCTACTTGGAGAGGCAATTTCAATATCGCCCCTCCTTAGCCATTTCACCTTTGCATTATGCTTTTATGCCCCTTTCCTTGGAGAGGTGATTTCAAAATCACCCCTCCTCTAGCACATCGGCCCCTGCAGAGCATGACCTTGCCCCTTTCTTTTCCCATCCTCATGGACATGAAAATTTTCCTTTTGGATGAGCGAATTCTCCCACCTGTGGCAAACCTGCGTCCTAGATCTACCTAAATCCCAAATTTAAATTATGCTTAAAAATTCAAATCAAATCACAAAGTGGGATTTCGAATCCTACTTGGCGTGGTACTGCTTGATAGTAGTAGTACTGGTGTAACTCCTCGCCTCGGTGGATGAGATCATCGTCCGCGAATCCCTCATCCTCGCTCCCATCAGCGATCCTCGTCACTCTCTCTCTCTTGTCTAGTTAGCTGCCAAGTATGCAAAAGGTAAATAGTAATTTTCAATTTTACTATTTATAATTTTTAATTTTTGCACCTATTTAGCCTTTTAAATTTTTGGTAAATTTTTAATCTTTATTTAACCTTTTATTAATTCATTCCCCACTTTTTCTTCTACGAGTTACCATTTGCAATTCGTTTATCCATTTTCCTCCATTCAAAATCCATTCTTCATGGTTATTCGCTCTCTATCACATGGTACCCTCCATTTCTCCATATCGAGAAGTCACCCAAGGCCCCTTTTTCTTCCCCATCCACCCTCTCCAGGGGGCATTCCCTGCCATTTCCTCCATTCTTCCGTCCTATCCACTTCCCTGTGACGCTGGTGCATCCTCTATTTTCTATGATTAGACAACCTACACAACTTTCCTACACTAGGGCATCATCTAACACTCTTTTCTTCTATCGAGTCATCTGTATTCTATTTTTCTTTGAAACACTGTTATTCCAATAGTATTTCAAAGAGGGGAAAAATGAAGACATCTGAATTTGACCACCCCTATATGGTCAAATTCACCCCTTTCTATTCCTCTTTCTCGCATCCTTCATCCACATTAATTAAATAATTTATTATTTGATTAATATTATCCTGTAGCCTAATGTCCCCTAAGGTATATAATAAATAAATTAAATACCTTGTCGCCCTTTCTTCTCTAAATTAAATAAATACCCCAATTTATTTAATTTAGTCACTTTATGCCTTTTATGAATTAAATCTATTTTTAATTCACCCCTTTTTCTCTCTCCTCATGTCACATCCTCCATAATCCTTTCTAATCCAAGTTAATTTAATTAATTTGTAATTAGGATGTGCACACCCCTAATCATCATTAGGGTCACATCCTCCATAATCCCCCACTTGCCTCTAATTTTTCATTAACTGTCTAATCCCATGTTTGCACAACCTTAATCATCTAATTAGCCCAATCTAATCTCCATGCCATTTATGGCATGTATCCTAAGTCAACCTTATTAAATGCTTTTTCCTTTTGGAGAAGGAATCCTCTTCCCTATGTGAAATTTTAATTCACATTTAATCCTTCAACACATTTCAAAGAATTTTAAATTCTTTCTCTCATCCCCATGTGGATATTTGAGGAATTTTTAATTCCTCACATGTCCTCTCACCCATATGTGGACAAGGACCTCCTTTATCCAAAGCTACTATGTAGTACCTCCACATCATCTCCTCCTTGCCATCTTACCCGCCACATGTCAAGATGTGAGGGCTTGTGAGTTCTCAACTCACCCCAGCCCTTGATTTTGTCCATCATGGCTTCATCTTGGCCCTCCATGGTTTAGAGGTACTTTCCATAAAAATGGTGGAAATTTCCCTTTGCATCCATCACTTTTGAAATCCATACTAGCAACCAACCAAGCATTCCACCATTGTTGCAACACCATTTAAGCTCACATCTTGCATCCATTAAACTACCCATTGCACCATTGCATTCCCCACCATTTCAAGATCATTTAGAGCTAGGTATTAAGATATTTTTCCAACAAAGGAGCACACATTCAAGCATTCAAAGGGCCAACCAAATTCATCACCTCAGACAAGGTAAAAAGTTCCATTTTCTTGCATTTTGTTTGAGTTCATCTTAGGCCTAATCTTGAGTGTTTGTCTTGTGTTTTTAATCTTTGCATTAGTTTAGTTTTTGCATTCTAGTAGATTAAATTCACTCACACATAGGATCTAATTATGAGTTGTGGAATTCATGGTTGCATCTACATCTCAAACATAGACATTGAGAAATTTAATGGATCTAATTATGAGGTATGGAAGCTAATATGGAGGATCTCCTAGAAGAGAGAGATCAAGGGATAGTGAAAACAAAGGAATATAAGCCTAAAGTTATTGTTATCAATCTGAAGTTGCACCCTTGTTGAACCTGATGTTCAAAACCTTAGTGTAACATGGGAAGACCTCCAAAGCTGTGGGTCACTTATAGACAAAGGTCAACCTTCAGAGAAGGCCGATTTCCTTTTGTGTCACCTAAAACTACTGATCTTGTAAGGAAAAGGGACAAGGAGAAATATAAAAATAGAAATTAAATCCTAAGGTGATGCACCGAACTGATAAGAACAATGAGATACTCAATTTACACTTTGAAACTTGATGATGGATATGGGACTGCACAACAAGATTCTATAGATTATGCATACAAACAGGTTCAACATGCACACACTTTCAAGAAGGAAAAGCAGATTTTCACAAATTAAAAGCTCATGCGCTATTGAGTAAACACAGTTTGTAACCTACATAATACTACTTTTGCAAAGAAAGGAATGCTAACATGAAACAAAGCTATAAGGAAAAGAAAGATTTCACTAGGTAGCTTGATGAATCACTTAAAATTGCACAATACTTCACAAGAACCAGAAGGCAAAAATGAACCATCAATGGTAACCAAGGTAAATTTTATATAACATGCTCCAAAATGAGTTACAAAATTTTTGCTAATCTGAGAGAGGACCGTAGAAGCCACAAACTTCAGAAAAGCATCCAGGAGAACTCCAAATGAGTTACAAAATCTACATCAGTTGAGAAAGAATTTGAGGAAAAAATCACTAACTCTCCAGAATGCATAATCCGAACTCCCTTACAAAGAGGCAAAAATGCCCTGTATACAAAAAGATGTTGGCCCCTGCCCTAGGGTTTACAAAATGAGTCAGTGCCTAGACACGTCGGCCCTTAGAAGCATTTTTTGGAATGAAGCTAATGAGGCATTAAATGTGCATAGCCTGCTCATGTTGGTGAAAGCTCATTCCCAGGCATGGCCTTCAGATCTTTTACAACAACCGCATTAACTCGCAGCCCTCATGTCCAGCCTCGAGACTTCGTCAGAGCTGCTCTAAATGCTTAGTGGTATGGTCATTAATGTCGACCCACTTTTTTTAGCCAACGTCCTAGCTGTTATTGTGACTCACGATTTCTTCTTTGACTTTCTTCTTGCTCCAGATTTTTTAGCAAGTTGACCCACTTCGAGAAGCAACATCAGATTTACCCTGTCAGATTCAAATGTCATTGCTTCACCGAGCCGACCCATGTCGCACACATTTTGTTGATCATTCTTTACGCAGGAGTCAATCGGTCAAACTGCCCATGATTTTCCCTAGCGTCTTCTAATTGGTTGAAATCATGCCACATAGATTCCCAGACAGTCAAAAGATCACTTTTTTAGAATTGCATGTTGGTGAGACACTAATCGTGTCTCCCCGATGTGATTGGACCTCTCAGCAGCATTCGACATGACACATGATGGTCGGCAAGACATCATAGCGAGTGGCCAGAGTTATATCGATATCACAAAAAATCATCGGCGAGACAATCGATATCGGCCAGAGGTCTCATCGAAGCCTATAACATCGTCAAGACACCACCCTATCGATGAGACTACATAGCAAACTCCTACACTCTCCCCGAGCTCCCTTCATTTTGGCAAGACCCTATCGGGTCAGCAAGACTTTACGGCGAACTCAAATCTTCCGCCGAGACCTTTCAAAACTAGCGGGGGTGGGGCCAAGATGGAACCGGAACTGGGATTGGGGTCGGAGCAGGGGCAACACAAAAGAGTCGGCATAACCGGAACCGGAACCAAATCCAGACCTGAAACTTTTCTGAAGTTTCAAGTTTGGATTCCGTTCTGATCCCGCCCCCGACAAAACAAAAAGGAAAAGGGGCGAAGGAAAACAAAACGGAAAGGGGAAAAAATAAGGTGAAAACAAGATGAAGACCCACCCAAAACTGAATATCTGTACGCTGGGCTCAACCCTTGTGGGAACCTCATTTAATCCACATGCCGAATCTTAAAACCTAATCTCCCCTGCAGCTACACAAGAAGCAAACAAGTTAGAAAATATGCAACCCGGATAGAAATGTTCCTCCAGTTGGCCTTCATGAACACTCAAAAACATAGGTTACCCTACCTGATTGAGCCCATAGGTGAAAATCGGGTAACAATTATTTCCCAAGACTTATGAGATAAGATGGATAAGAAAAATTGGGGGGAAATCTAGATTTGTCTTGCAAATTATATCATTTTAAATGTATTAGAAGAGCTTACTATTTATTTCCTATGAAAAGGATGGGTAAAATTTATCAATCTAAAAGTCTTAAGAATAAATTATGTTTAAAAATTAAGTTATTTTCTCTTAAATGAAGGAAGGTCAATTGGCAGCCAAGCATTTAAATTAATTTAATTAAATTTTGAGTCAATTACCCTATTTAGATATAAAGATAAGTATGGTATGCTTCTATGTTCTTTTCCTAAGTCATGTGAGAGTATTATTATTGATATTAGTGCTAATTTAATATATTCTAATTAGGATGCCCTTGTTGCAACTATTGATAGAGGAAATGAGGAAGAATTCACTATAGATAGTACTAAAAATGCTCTTCATGTCAAGGGAGTGTTTAAGGAAAGGGGAGGATCTAAGGGAGACAAAAGGGGTCTAAAGAGAAGTCAATTTATTGAGGTTGGCCTAAAAATATTTGAAATAATATAGTAAGATGTTGGAATTGCAATAAAAGGGACATGTGAAAAAATAATACATAAATAAGAAGAAATAATGGGATTTATCCACAAAAATTATTCAAATGAAAGTATTGAAGCCTCAAGTATTTCTTGTAACATTATGTTTGATGATCATTGGTTGGTTGAATCAAGATACTTGTAGTACATAACTATGAGGAGTTCTCCTTGTATCATGAATATGATAATGGGGAGGTGTACTTTGGGGATAATAGTTCAAATCTAATAGTTGAATAGGGAAAGGTATAGTTGTGTTTTGATGATGGGAGGATGAAAACCCTCTCCAGTGTTTTACATATTCTCGAGCTAGTGAGAAATTTAATGTCTATTTCTAAGATAAATGATTTAGGAATATATGTAACATTTTATAAGATAAATTGCAAGTTGGTGAGAGGAAAATTGGTGATAGCAAAAGGATTGAGAATGGGAACCTTGTTTAAGCTAAATGTCACAATAGTTTGCAATTTCACCAATGTAACTAAAAAAGTTAAAAACACATGTATATTATGTCACCATAGATTAGGACATAGAAGTGAAAATGGTTTAAAGATTAATGAGTAAAAATTTGTTGACAATTTTTCTTTTTGTGATGACTACTTTGATTTTTGTAAGAATTGTGAGTTCAATAAACAAAATAGATCATCATTTTCTTAATGAAATAATAAATCAAAGAGAAAATTAAAAATCATTGATAAAGGAAGCATTTGGTCTTGAGTATGTTGGCTCTATTGGTAAATCTTGATATTTTGTGACCTTGATTAATGATGCCTCAGGATTCACTTGGATTTATTTTATGCAACATAAATTATAAGTTTTTTAAATCCTTAGTAGAGAAGCAATAAAAGTGTAAAATAAAGGTGTTGATATCTCATTATGGAGGTGAATAATATTATTCTAGGGAATTTGATGAGTTTTGTAAGCATGCAAGTATAATCAAGCAAAATCTTACTTTGTACATACCTAAAAAATGGGGTGACAAAAATTATGAATTAAACCTTGATGGAAAGTCCCATAATTATGTCAAGTGGTGCATATTTGGATAGATACTTTTGGACATAAGCTATGAGTACTGCGTGTCACTTGGTAAATAGATCTCCTTCTAAGGCTGTTGAAATAAAACTTGATGGAGTGTGGATAAGTAAGAAACCTTCTATTGCACATTTAAGGGTTTTGTATGTGAGGATTATGTTCATGTTCCTAGAGAAAAGCGATCTAAATTGGATCTAAAAGCATAAAATGCACCTTTATTGAATATGGTGAGAATGTTAAGGTTTACAAGATTTGAAACCCTCTAACCTTGAATGTTGGGTATTCTAGATATGATTTTTAGGGAGTTTAGAATTGTTTCTATTCATGAATAACCAAAGTATAGAGAAAGGAAAAAAGTAATTTATTTTTAATAGAAGAAAGATGCCTATGTGGAAAATACAATGATGGATTAGAGAATGAAGAGGAAGAAGAGGGTTCAAGTGGGAGTTTTGAATATGATGACCTTGAAGAGGTAGAAGAACAAGGAGAAAAATACCTTACTCCACCCTTGACAAGATCCACGAGACAAAAAATCATGTTGATAGGCATAGCACACTAGATTTTTGTTGTGTATTTGCTTTGTTAAGTACTAGTGGTGAACATAGATTCTATAGGGAAACTATTATTTTAGTTGGTAGTGGGTCTTGGTAGTAAGATATGCAAGAGGAGAGGATGGATCTAGACTTTTGTGACACCTAAGATATATTTTATTTTCCCAAAAGAAGGAAATATGTTGGTTGTATATAGATATATAGGAACAAATTTAGAGAAAATGGTTCATTAGAGAGGTACATGAACGAACTAGTGGCCAAGGGAAACTCCCAAAGAGGAGCATATTTTGGTAAAATATTCTCATTTTTCTAAATTATCCTCGATTAGATTTCTTTTATCCATAGTTGTTGATTATGATTTTGAAATTAAACATATGGATGTTAAAACTATATTTTTTCATGGGAATATAAAAGAGGAAACTTATATGCAACAAGCTAATGGTTTTGCAGTAAAATGGAAGGAACACTTAGTTTGAAGGTTAAAATGGTCTCTTTATGTTTATGACAATCACTTCGGATGTGGTATATAAAATTAACTCATTTGTGTTGAATTTGAGTTTTGTAAGATGTGAGGAGGATCACCATATCTACATTAGATGTATTGATGATCATATTCTACTTATTTAAGATTATATGTAGAATACATATTTTTTAGTAACACCAAGGGTATGATTAGCAAGTTGAAAGCTCAAATTTTAGGTGAATTTGAAATGAAATATCTAGGTGTATCATGATTGATATATATATATTGGGAATGGAAATCAAGAGGGATCATGAACACATAAAGCCTTGGTTTTCATAGAGTAAATGTGGATACTATTTTGTAAAGGTTTAATATGTTGGATTGTAAGCTAATTAGAATTTGTTTACCCATTGGAACTAAAATTAATTTATATACATTTCCTAATGTGAGGATGATGACACGCGAGTATGATTTTTAGGATATTTCTAATGTGTCATATGATAGTATAATTGGAAACTTGATGTATGCAATGGTTCAAGTAGTAGGCTAGATATTGTCCAAGTAGTGGGAGTATTGAACAAGCTTATGCCTAACCCTAATAGAGAGCATTAGAATTATGTGAAGCGGGTACTTACATATTTTCATGGTAGTTTTTATTGTTATTTATTTTATTATAATATTAACAATCTAGATATGGAATTGAAAGTACATGGATTTGTTGATGCAGATTAGTTTGGTGATTTTAATAGTTGGAGGTCCACTAGTGGCTATGTTTTTACTTTGTTTGATGGTGGAGTGAGTTGGATGAATAAGAGATAGCCCATAGTTTCTTTTTCCATAACCAAGGAAGAGTATATGACTACTACTCATATATATAAGGAGGTATTTTGGTTACAAACTATTGGTTTTGATTGTAATATAATTTAGATTGGTTATGATAGTCAAAGTGCAATCTATTTAGCAAAGAATCCAATATTTCATGCTCAAAAAAAGCATGTGGATGTACAATACCACTTTGTTTGGAAATTTTGTGAGAGTGGAAAAATTATTTTTAAGAAAATTGACACTTGGAATAATGTTACAAATTTTCCTACCAAGCTTGTAACCATGAAATTTTTTATCTTGGTATAGGGAAGCCACGGGCCTTGTTTCTTGTACTTGAATATTTTTGTGTTTCTATGGATGCATTTACATTGCATATTGGCAAGTTGGAGAATGCTAAGATTTATGTGCTATCAATATTTTAAATAATATGTTATTCAATTTGTTATAACATCCTTATCAAGGTGTCTAAGCACCTAGTGTGTTAGTGGGAACTAATTTGTAATCATATTCCACCTATAGTTTGTAATTCATTCATAAGGGATGAAGGGATCTATTTAAAAAATAATTACTTTGAAATAATTAAATATCTCTTCAAGTTGGGTGCATGGAAAGGAGAGAAAGGTTACTCTTGGTATTCCATATAGGTAATTGTTAGCTTCTCCAAGTTGGGTGCTTGGAAATGAGGGAAATATGTCTCTTAGGATGCCAAAATGAGTGACTTCACATATTTCAAATGGAATTCTAAGGAGTGGGACATTTTATTTTTGCAAGGGGATTTTGGGTGCCATATTTTATAATGGTTTTTGCACATCTTATTATGGAAACTCCTAGTGGTATCCTTCTTCCAAAATTCCTATAAATTGGAGCCTTGGGATGCTGGTAAGCTATCATTTTTTTCATTGAGAGTTCACAAGTGTAAGGAGGTTAAGATAGTAGAATAAATTTTAGGGTAATACAAAACTTTTCAAATCTTCACAACAATTAAAAAAACTAAACATAAATGTCATGCATACCATAGCATTGTTATTTATGCGAGGAAAATCCTTTTTGGTGAAAAATCCTGCACTCTAAAAGCCACCCAATACATTATTCAAAAATCACAAAGATTACAATATACTTTTAGAGCAAGCTTCTCCCAAGAGTATCACCAACCAAAGATCCAGTGTACCAATGCCAATTGTTCTACCCATTTTTTTTACTATGCTTTACTCACAAGTGAAAGTTTATGCTACTAAAATTATGAGAAATATTTTTTTTTCCTTTTCATATGAATAACAAGATGCACATTTGAAACATAACCATTTCAAACTTTCCCATTGCATAAAAAGGAATCATTTCAATAATTCAAGTAATGATTTCACATTACATAATTTCACATTACATAATTTCATGATAATATTTCCCATTTACAATTTCTCAATAAGAATAGAGATACATGTTTACATTCATAGCATCCATGAGCTCAATGATATATATACAAATAGAATAAAATGATCTAGATGTCCACATGTTGGTGCATACCTCCTAGATGTTCCCATCACTGGTGCATACATTCTAGGTGTCCCCATACTGGTGCTACATCCTCAAATCCTAGTCACCAACTATATGAGGGAGAGCATCACTCAAGTTATTTTCTACCAACCATGGACTTACTGTGGTCCCCTACACATCTACCTAACTGGTAAGATGATCCTACCCTTCGACGAAGAGATTGGTTTGGTAATTCCTTAGTCTTGACCTTCCTTAGCATATCATTATTTCCTACATATCTAGAGCTACCATACATTGGCTACAACCTACATGTATGAATTTCTTGCCTAGAAAAAAATCATGGATTACAGTGAACTGACAATGTAAACATTTACTTACACTATTTTGGCCAAAGAATTGAACACCCAATACTTCGAGTGAGATTCGTTTGTCCAACCACCCTTTAACTTGATTTTCTATTGACCATTAACATAACACACATTCAATCTAAAGTAATAACATAACAAAAGGTTCAACAAGGTAATTCCCTTAACTATGGATTACCCTAACCCCAGGAATATCCAAGCCTATAACAAACTGATTATCTAGGTTACACCCTTTCACATGGATTCCTCTAACCCCAGGTATAACCACAATAACCATACATGCACAAATACTAGGTTCTAGCTAGGTTACCCCCTTTCCCATGGATTTCTCTAACCCTAGGAATAACCATGCTAACCTCATCATGAAATTTTCATAAAAGAACTATAAGATAGCAACACATTCCAGATCATGCAATATCCATATAGACTTAATGAACTAAGTATAGTTCTAATAGAATTTAAGCCACACATACTTCACATAATATAAATGTATTCTCAAATAATAGGGTTTCACTAATTCGAGACTTTAATCAAGAATCACACAAGAATATTTCATTCTAGGAAATAACTAAGTTCAAAAGAACAAGCATATCATGCATTCCAATATCATTCCAACCTAGGAAATAACTAAGTTCATAAGAACAAGCATATCATGCATTTCCAAAAGTAATATTTTCTAAACAAAGGCATTTATAATCAAATAATCTTTTAAACATAAACAATAGATGAATAGAAATCATCATGCCTGGATATAGAGTTCCAACTGATAATGTTTCTTTCCAACCTCAACCTCCACAATCACAAATTCTACTCCTTCTATGCTCAACTAAACTCCAAAATCTAGCCTCCTCTCAAGAATTCTCAACAAATGTAACTCACAAACAATTCTCTCTTTCACTAAAACTCTTAAGATAATAATTGCACAAAAAATACAACAAAGTAACAAAAGAGAAATCAAAATGAAAAGTGTAACAAATGGTAGAGAGATCACTTCTATAAATACTAAAATTTGAGCTTCCAAAGGCTACAAACAAGCTGACAATTCTTCCACCTTCCTACTCACATGCAACAACTCAGTTGATTAAAACTCTTGAATTGCAACACATGATAGTCCTCGTATTTCCAATTCCATAAAATGGTTGAATCAACTTCATTCTTTTAGACAACATGACTCTTTTACTAATTCAAGGGACAACAATGCCTCTCTATAGGTTCCCTATTTGATTCACAAGTCAACTACCCTCACATATTTCTGCCATTTTTGCATTGACTAAGTTTTGTGCTTATCACATGACTTTACCAGGAAATGACACAGGTTTAGACTTCTATTATTTCCCACATTCTACAATTTTTTTTGCCACATATTCATACTTTAGCATCCTCTATTTTTGTGTAGTCTTCTTGACATATTCAACATTGTAAAATATACATTCATTTCTATTTTCAACATTTAAATTGTATTCCCTTTTCTCATACGCAACGTATAGGTCTCTATTGACTTATTCTTTATATGTTTTAAGAGCAGTATTATAAACTTTAGCCAAAACAATATTAATATGATTAAGACTGCTTTGTTTCTAGATTTAACTGCATAAATTTTATTTGTGTCAAACAAAGCGTTCTTAATCCAAAAACAAAGAATTCTTAATTGTTATGGACTGTGGAAATCTAATGTCTTTAATATTTATATGGTAGTGCTATAATGCACTTTACTTATTACATAACACTTTTAATACATATAACAATAGCACTATATCATGCACTGTGCTTTATTCAAAGCATTTTAATATAAACCAAACAATAATATATATATTAATAATTTCCATAATACATATATATTAATATATATAATTATATCCACATGATTACCAATTTCATTGCTTTCCAATTAAATATATATAAAAACATATATTAAAATAATTATATATATACATATTCTTATATACGTATATTAATATATATGTATATACATTTCCATTAACATAACTATATACATGTATATAACATTATTTCAATATCCATATTATAACACATATATTCATGTACTCATCAATTGATGTATATATATGAAGTGTGTGTGTGTGTGTATCATTTGTCCAATCGACATTCCCATGCATATGGGTTATCCATTCATGAGGCTGCGTAGGTACGTCTACCTACATATACTCACACACGCATATATTCACATGTATGAGTTATTGTAGACATGTACATATATACATTCTATGCATATACTTCACTGATTAACATATAAATATGAACACATGAAGAATAACCTATTCTCAGCATAAATACTCAATTTCATACCCTCAATCAAAACATTCATAGAACAATATCATAACCCAATACAAAACATTCACAAACCTTGACAAAAAGTTACTTATCATTTCCAGAACTATCATAATCAACTAGACCAACTAGGAAGTGAGTGTGTGTAAGCTCAATTAGGCTCATCAGGGTTACTAGACCAAGTTCTTCTCCTGAGTGATACTCCCCCTCTCTTCCGGAGGTTCAAACCTGTTCTTGCATCTAGCTTAGTACATCATAATAGTAGTTAGCCGATAACAATTCATTCATATGCATCATATATTTTCATCTTCAAAACATTATAAAATATCAACTTAATTAAACACATTCATCAAATTTCCATCAACATTCATATACCAAAAAAATCATAAACATATATATTAAAGCATTTTTAACCCATCAAGGTAATAGTAATTCAGTAACAACACAACAAGATGTAACATATTCCCCCCTTGTGAATCATTGTCCTCAATGATTGTTAAGTATCAGACATGACCATAACATAAAACATAAAACATAGCATCATAAAACACCATTTTTTTCAATAGTTTTCAAAATCTAGCATGAATTAAGGAAAATTTTGCTTCATCTCAACATAGTCTTCTGAAGTGGTAGAATCTTCTACATACTGATCCCATTGGACCTTGCATTGTAGAACCTCTCTATTACATAAGTGAAGCTTACATGTTTCAAGCACCGTGAGAGGCTCAATCATTACCACTCTTGGGTCTTGCACCTGTAAAGCATTCCAATCAATAACATGATTATCCCCTGGTATGTACTTCTTAAGGTATGAGACATGAAAGACATTATGCATTCTGGAAAGAGCTGGTGGTAAAGCAATTCTATACATAATAAGGTCAGATTCCTCAAGAACCTCAAAAGGACCTACATAACGTGGATCTAGTTTGGATGACTTTCCAAAGTTTATAAAACTTTTATGAGGTTTAACTCTCAGCAACACCTTCTCTCCTTCTGAGAAACTCCTCAGTACCCATTTGGAATCTACATAAATTTTCTTCCTATCATTAGCTTATGCCAGCCTCTGCTTGATAATCACAACTTGCTCCTCCATTTATGATAACATTTCTAGCCCAAGGCTTATCCTATCTTCTAGCTTATCCAAAATTATAGGAGTTAGACACTTTTTGCCATATAATGCTTCAAACGGAGCCATCATGATTGCATAATGATAAGAGTTATTATATGCAAACTCAACCAAAGGTAGGTAATCCTCCCATTTGTATTGCTGATCCATGTAATACATCTTGAGTAGATCCTCTAACACTTGGTTCACTCTTTCATTTTTTTTGTCTGTTTCTAGATGATATGTTGAACTTATGTTCAACTGAGTCCCAAGCAAAGAAAACATGGTTTTCCAAAACCTAAATGTCACAAGAGCATCCCTATTAGAAATAATCTTCTCAGGAATTCCATGCAACCTAAATACCTCTTGAATGAACTTTTAAGCTATAATAGGAGCTCCATCCATCAAATTCTCTAGTATAAAGTGAGCCATCTTTGTAAGCCTATCATCCACTACCAGAATGGCATTGTGCTCATTCCTTGACATTGGAAGACCTTGCAAAAAATTCATGCTAATGATTTTCCATTTACTTTATGGAACTTCATGAGGATACAAAAGACTTGCAGGGTGATGATGATTTTCCTTCACCCTCTAACATTCTAAACAAATTCCACAAATCTTGCAGCGTCCCCTTTCATTCCTTTCCAAAAATACAATGGATTCACGTCATCCAACATCTTAGTCACTCTAGGATGTCTAAAATATGGTGTGGTATGAACTTCTTTCCACACTAAATTCCTTAATTCCATAAAATTAGGTGCATAGATTCTCCCTTTAAACCTTAACAAACCATCATGTTCAAAGTGAAATCCCTCATACCTTGGGACTTGCGGATTATCTGTGAGTGCTTTCTTGATTTTCTCATAGTATTCATCACCATTGGACGCTTGCAACACTTGACCCTTGAAATTGGTTTGAATTGATATCGTTGAGGAGATATGCCTTCTATGACTTAAGGAATTTGCAACCCGATTCTCCTTCCCTTTGATATACTTGATGTTGAAATCATAGTTAGATATCAATTCTAACCACCTTATTTTCCTTGCATTTAGATTCGGTTGAGTAAACAAGTACTTTAGACTGTGATGATTGGTCTTCAGTTCAAAAGGTTTTCCCAATAGATAGTGTCTCCACATCTATAATTCATGAACAACAATTGCTAATTCCAAATCATGCGAAGCATAATTTTGTTCATAAGGATTTAGCTTCCTTGATTTATAGGCTATGACTCACCCATCCTGCATCAACACTCCACCCAAAACTTCTCTTGATGCATCGGTGATGACTATAAAATGGCCCTCTAGATTTGGTACCTTCAATATTAGATTTGTGGTCAACTTCTCCTTGAGTTGATCAAATGTCGCTTGACATTTCTTCATCCACTCAAACTTCTTCCCTTTTCTTTGTAAGGAGGCAGTGGGAAAAGCTATCCTGGAAAAGTTTGCAACAAACTTCTGATAATAACCAGCCAAACCCATAAAACTTCTAACTCTTTACACATTCTTAGAACTAGCCATTCAAGCACTACTTTTATTTTAGCTGGATCAACGAAAATCCCATCAACTAAAATCACATGACCCAAATATTGTACTTCCTTTTGAAAGAACATACAATTTGAGATTTTCCCATACATCTTATTCTCTCTTAATCATTGGAGACAAATCTCTATATGCTTGAGATGATCCTCTTCATTCTTGGAATAAATAAGAATATCATCCATAAAGACCAACACAAACTTATCCAAGTAGTCTCTGAACACATTATTCATTAAGTTCATGAATTCTATAGGTGCATTTGTTAGCCCAAAAGGTAGAACCATGAACTCATAATGACCATACCCTAAAATTTGTTTTAAATATATCTTTGTCCTTGATCATCAGTTGATAATAACCTGATCGTAGATCAATTTTTGAAAATATTGTCGCTCCTCGCATTTTATCATAGAGATCATCAATATGTGGAAATGGATACTTATTCTTTATCATTTACTTATTAAGAAAATGATAATCAATGCACATGAGTAGTGTTCCATCCTTCTTCATGAAGATTATAGGCGCTCTCTATTGGAAAAACAAGGACAAACAACTGAGAGGGGGGGTGAATAAGTTGTCACAAAATTTTTAACTTTTTCTAACTTAACTTATCCTTAATCTTAGGTGTGATGAATGAAAAATTAACCATAAGCAATTAACACATCAGAGAGACAAAGAACACCAATATTTTTTTACGTGGAAACCCTGTTAGGGGAAAAACCATGATGGATGTTAGTCCACAAGATTATACCCTGCTAAAAGAATAATGAAGAACAATAAGAGGAATGCACATGCATTTAGGCACACTTCCTAAAGCTCATTTCTCAATTACAAAAGGGACTCACTGCCCAACAAATTTGGATTAAAAATCTGGAGGGTATGAACTGAAAAAATAGCTTATGCTCAAGCCAGATTACAGTTCCAATTAAGCTAAACACTTCTTCACACTTCACACAATCTTCTTCACACTCTGCTCAGTAATGATATTCACACATACACACATAGGAGAACATGAAGCATCATCATCATCAATGAACTAATCACCCTTATATATCCACTACATGAGATTCCATCACAACTTCGTCAGCCAAGAAAATAAAATATATTTGCAATGTCGACCCAAATTAATAGCTAAATTTTAATGCGAACCCACCAAGGTTGGCCACAACATAGTGGAGACCCAAATTAATATCTCCAACACAAAAATACTTTAATTAATTTTTCCTCGAACATCCATGACACGCTATCATCAACATGTCAGCCAGGAACATGAAAAATGAACATGCACAAGAAGATCTTCAATCACGAGCACACAAATCAATATGGACTTACCACAAAGAGAATGAACTAGAGACATATGAGAACACCAAGAAACAATAGAGAAGCATCCACAATGAATGAGATAACCAAAATCACACAATCTTCATTCAGGAACACTAACAAAGACCAACAAAACACTATCAGACCATAACTCACACAAAACGTCACGTGGACCTTTGAAACTTCTGGTAGATGATCTAGACATACTCAACAATAAACCCTTTAATCCACATCAACTAATATTTTATGTACAAAACAAAATTCCTTTATGACCTGCGCAGTTCCATTAGGAACCAGGAACACTTTTCCTTATAATTTTCTCAATATCCTCGACATATACAGTAATAGATACACCAAATTCTAATAGTTTTGACATCAATGACAACCACATATCAGCAGTACATCCAAAACATCCAACAATCTCCTCCTTTGGCATTGATGGCAACACATGATGTGAAAAATACCATCAACCCAACACACTAACTTCTTCTGTACCTCATTTCTGAAAAGATTTGACATGTTGTTCTTCTCCCCCTAAGATATTTTTCACATTACTCTTCTCCCCCTTTGAAATCAATGGAAAAGGTAACCAGGACCTTTCCATACACATGCTCTGAACCACATATCTGCACATCTAACTACTCCCCTTGAGTAGCAACCATAGAAACATCAATCCATATCATAATATAGCAATGAGGCTCACAGATTGATGCAAGTAAATGCATCATTTAGTTCTTATTAGGAGAGGTAATTACCCTTAGCATTCCCCTGAGATACTCAAAAGTATCCTTCGGCAATGGCTTAGTAAATATATCTATAATTTGTTCTTTGGTAGGCACATACTCCAATCTGACTTCTTTCTCATTCACTTTCTCCCTCAAGAAATGAAACTTGATTGATATATGTTTAGTCTTAGAGTGTAGCACAAGATTCCTTGATATATTTATTGCGCTTTAGTTAACATAGTATATGGAAATATGCTCTTCATATATTACTCTGATATCTCTCAACATCTGTTTCATCCATATAACTTGAGTACGATTGTTGGTAGTAGCAATATATTTTGCTTCAGTAGTAGATAGAGAAATTAAGTTTTTCATTTTACTTAACCAGGATACTAGCTTCTTCCCTAAGAAGAAAGCACCACTATTAGTACTTTTTCTGTCATCCACATCACCAGCCCAATCAACACCAATGTATGCACACAAAGTGAGATCATCATCCTTTGGATACCAAATTCCAAAGTCAACTATTCCTTTCAAATATCTAAAGATTCTTTTAACAACAGTCACATGTGATTCTTTTGGATCAACTTGAAATCTAGCGACCATACATACAACATTCATAATATCCGGTCTAGTCTGAGTCAAGTAGAGCAATCCACCGATCATTGACCTATATCTGGTTTGATTTTCCTTAGGAGAGTCATCATTCTAAGTCAAATTACATCCAATTACCATGGGAGTACCAACAAGTTTGGAGTCTTCCATTCCAAACTTCTTCAATAGTTCTTTCACATATTTGGATTGAGATATGAAAATACCTTGGTCTTGTTATCTCCTAGAAATGCACCCTATGCAAAGTTATAAAAACTGAGCTTTCTAGAGAAACATGGGATCATTTCAAGGCTATGGGTCACCTAAAGTTGAAATGAACCTCTGGAGAAGGCTGGCTTCCTTTGGTGTCACCTAAACTACTGATCTTTGTGAAGGGAAAGGGAGAAGGAGTGCATAAAAACAAAACTAACACTATGGTGATACACCGAACTGATAAGAGTAGTGGAATACTTGATTGACACTTGAAAATTGTTAATGATCATAAAATTACACATCAAATCTGTATAAGCTATGCATTAATATGTCACAAACAGGCTTGATTCACACACTTTTCTAGAGAGAAAATAATTTTTACAGACTAGAATCCATATGTGATTATGTAAACACAGTTTATGATTTGACTAATGATACTTTTGCAAAGGAAGGCATGAAATACAAGATAAAGTTATAAAGGAATGAAAGAAATTCACAACATAACTTGAAAATTAACCTAAAATGCATGACACTTGCAAGAACAAGATGGTAATTTGAATCATCCAAAATGATTAAGGTAAACTCTGTATATTATGCTCTGAATGAGTTACAAAATCTAGTATTTTCTTCTAAGGATTCTCAGAAGTCTCCAAAAGCAAAAAAATATACTAGTAAGAACTCCCTACAAAAAGGCAAAAAATGCCATATATACCAAAGAGTGTCGGCCCCCTTAGGGCTTGCAAAATATCAGACTTTAGAAAAATATCCCCTAGATCTTTCGAATGGAGTTAATGCTGTATTAAACACGCATCCCTGCTGTCCATATCGATGTGGAATCACTCCAGGAATGGCCTCCTTGATCTTTTGCAACTACTGCATTCACTTCTGGTCTTCGTGTCCCTCATCTTCGAATCTCCTTTAGTCGAGTTGCTTTGAATGCCTCCGAGCCTAGGGCAGATCCACATCATGTTCCCCCTGTTGATCCTCTTGGCACTGGTCAAGCTGCCAACAGTCCGCCTGTAGCTTCCTTGGATTGGTCGAACAGATGCCACACAAGCTGCTTCAGGTGGTCAAAGCTCTTCATTAGAATCGCATCTCAATGAGACACTAGAAGTGTCTCGCCGATGTGATTATGCCCCTCTGTAGCTATCGACATAGAAAACAACTGTCGCTGAGAGTTCTCATCGAGCCACAAAAGTTATATCAAAATCATCTTTGTCATCACTCAGAACATCAGCAAGACATATCACTTTCGGCAAGATGCTACAACGAGCCCTTCAGAAGTCATACTGACATTGCCACTTCATCGCTTAGTCATCTGCATTTGGCAAGAGTTCCTTTAGTCGACAAGATATCATACCGATCCTTATGAGTTATACCACTGCACAAGATGTCGCCGAGACCCTCATCCTGTCAGGAAGACATCCTACAGAGTGTAAAACCTCCTCTCAAAGTCTCCCCGAGCTTAACACTACAAACCATATTGGCAAGAGCTCCTTGACGTCACCCTGAACACATTTCGCTCTACCTGAGCCCAACATTTCTTTCGGTGAGACACTGGAAAGTCGGGAAGATTTCATGCCGAAGGCTTTATCTCTTAGCGAGCTCGTTTCTTTATATGTCGGCAAGACCCTAGGGGTTCGGGAAGACTGCACACCAAACTCCCATCTTGTCACTGAGACCTCTTTGTGTTGGCCATACCTCATGCCGAAGTCAACACTTTCTCCTCAAGCTCATTTTTGTTTTGGTGGGACCCTATCTTGGTCAGTGAGACCTTATGCCAAAGGAAAAATCCTTCGGCAAGCTTGTTGTCGGTGAGACCACTTGTTAGTCGCCGGGACTTCATAGCGAACTCCACCTATTTTCTCGAGACCACTTCATTTCAGTGAGACCCCCTATTAGTCGCCGAGACTTCATACCGAAGGAAAAACCTTATGCCAACGGTGAAACCCCCTTCGGTGAGACTCCGCTTTGTTGCCGGGACCTCAAACCGAACACAAACCATTCTCCCCGACGCCGGTTTGGTGAATAACTATCGGTGTGACAACCACCGGTCGGGAAGACCTCACAGCGGGCAACAAGAACTTATGTCGAGAGCTCCCCGATGAACAACTGTCAACATGAACCTTTACAAGCGGAGAGATACATGAAGACTCTTGGCGACCCGAAAGTCCTGGCGACTGGTTTATTTAACCACATAGGATGCACTGCTAGTCGACAAGACAACATGAAGGTCTTGTCGACTTCCTTCCCTGGTAATTTTTGTGCCAAAATGATTGAGGCAGACTCTTCAAATGAGCTCATTGTGAACTGTCATCAGATGCATGATCTAACCCCTGACGTAAATATCCCATTTGACCTTCTTGAACATCTGAAACATAATTTGTCTTGCCTGATTGAGCCCGTAGGTGAAAATTGGGTAACATTTTAGGTGACCTTTGCTGGATGTTGGCCTGCTAAACATAGAAACCAATAGCCTAGGCCTATCCATTGGGCATGGAGTCATTAGAGAACCAACACCACTTGAAAACAACATTGTAAAATGTTATAACTCAATAGAGCAACAAGAGATACCCTTGAAACTACTGAAAACCCAACACAGAAGAAGCAAACTATCTAATTGTGCTCAAAAGCACTTAGGGAAAACAAAGATGCATTTAAAATGAAACTAACCTACCCTATTCTAACCAGTATTAAATTGGCAAACAAAACCATTCACTGGATGACTAAAATAACTGCCCTTTCTTCTCAATATGCAGTGACTGGCATGTTTAAGGACAGTTGAGTAAAAATGGGACATAGGAAGATACCTAACAAGATGATGCGTTGCTTCTTGAAAGCGGTGGGAAAGTTCACTTACCTCACTAAATAATTCATAGTTATTGTCAATTAGAGGAGGATAAGTAAACTGAACATACTCTTGTTTGGTTGTCAGTGCATCTTGGGTATCTTCTTTCATTGTACCTTCATATATGGGTGCCTCATTGGACTCCATCTGGGCTAAGTACCTGATTGGATAGCCTCTGGTAAAGGAAAATCTTGAACTTTTCTTGCTAATCTCTTATTCATGGGCTGCCACTCTATCACCTTGCTAGCTGGAAAAGCCTAATCCTTGTGGCTGACTTAGTGAAGAGATATAAACCTTCTCAGTATGCTCATCCTCTGCACAATAGAATGGAATCTCATCTAACTAGATATAGTCTTGTAAGATAGGTTCATGAGGCTCCACCTATAGTTTCAACACCTCTACAATTTGCTACTCAAGATCATCATAACCCTCAACCTCTTCTGATTCTTGGTCATCCAATGTTGAACAAAACTGTTCAATAATACATGTGGACAACTCTTCAAAAAGCTCAACATTGGCTTCCTCATCCAGAACCCACTCGAGAACATCAAAATTCTCACCTTGGAAGACAAAATCAGGTTCAAATCTAGGCTTTTCTTCCTGAATTAAGCCTCCATTGTCTTGCTGGTTGCCACCAATAAACAACTTTCCAATGTCTTCCCTGTGTTCAATCATTTGCTACTATTGCTTTCTATATTCCTCCATAGCCAGATGTAGCAAATCAATATTTTTAGTCTCCTCCAAGTTAAGTGAGCTGTACTGGTTAAAGATCTGCCCTTCTTTTACTTCCTAGATGCCAAAGCATGATTTTATTTGCATGATAGGTGAAGGAAACTCACAAGGTGACTGAGATGGGACTTTCCAACTTGGAATCCTGAGGGTAGAAGACTTATTGATAGGCTCACTAAAGAGCTTGGAGGGTTCCTCTTGTTTAAAGCTAGGAAACCTATGTCTGGAAGCATCCTCTTTCACTGGATGATTCAACATTATAGGAGGAGGTGAGCTGAAACTAGGAATGGAAAGGGCTGCTTGTGTCTCATACCTTTGTGCTCGATAATTTGAATAAGCCTGACTACCTTGTACCCGAGCAGATAAAAATTTCATTTGCTCCTCTTTGGCTGCTATCTCTCCCTCAAGATCTTCTTCAAACTGACATCCCAACTTCTGTTGCTGTGAAATAAGCTTTTTTTTGTTTCTTGACATTGACCAACATGCCATACATGTAGGAGAACACCTTACTGACATCATTAATCTACATATGTTGAAATCTCTAGCTCAAAGCCCACAACACATGGTCAAACTGTTGGAGCAGGTCCATTATAGTTTGGTAAGGATGCTTTAAAGGCTGATTATATAAATAATCATATTGGTTAACATCAGAAACCTCCTCTTGGGGTTGATTTTGATCAAATATTGGTCAACATAAAGGTTGACCAGGAGTGGGAGGGTGGGAAACATGATGGAAATACTGGTAATCTGCTGATACCGGGTCATTTGACACAAAAACAATAGGCTGTTTTGTATAGTATGGCTGATGAGAGGACATATACACATGACTCTCATGGAATGGAGGTGGAAAGTCATTATATTGCTGATAACTAGACATTGCAAGGTAAAATATGAAGCATAAGCAAGTCTAGATAGCAAACCTCCATAACTGTAGGTACCTGGGTTGCTGAAACCAGCTGATATTAACTTGGAGTCGCCATGGTGCTATCCGCACTGCCTCAAAAGGCTGATATTGTTGAGAAAAACACTAGATTTCTCAATATATTTTGAATTCCTCAATGATGCACTGGTACACGAAGTCACCATGATATATTGATGTTAACCTCTGAAAGGCCTGAATCTTACTGGTTGCATATCAAAACCAATAATAGACATGTAATTTTCAAACTGTTTGTTCGACAGTCCCACCGGGCGTGCAAAAACTGTTATCTCCTAGAAATGCACCCTATGTAAAGTTATAAAAACTGAGCTTTCTAGAGAAACATGGGATCATTTCAAGGCTATGGGTCACCTAAAGTTGAAATGAACCTCCAGAGAAGGCCGACTTCCTTGGTGTCACCTAAACTACTGATCTTTGTGAAGGGAAAGGGAGAAGGAGTGCATAAAAACAAAACTAACACTATGGTGATACACTAGACTAATAAGAGCAGTGGAATACTTGATTGAAACTTGAAAATTGTTAATGATCATAAAATTACACATCAAATCTGTATAAGCTATGCATTAATACGTCACAAATAGGCTTGATTCACACACTTTTCTAGAGAGAAAATAATTTTTACAGACTAGAATCCATATGTGATTATGTAAACACAATTTGTGATTTGACTAATGATACTTTTGTAAAGGAAGGCATGGAATACAAGATAAAGTTATAAAGGAATGAAAGAAATTCACAACATAACTTGATAATTAACTTGAAATGCACGACACTTGCAAGAACAAGATGGTAATTTGAATCATCCACAATGATTAAGGTAAACTCTGTATATTATGCTCTGAATGAGTTACAAAATATAGTATTTTCTTCTAAGGATTCTCAGAAGTCTCCAAAAGCAGAAAAATATACTAGTAAGAACTCCCTACAAAAAGGAAAAAAATGCCATATATACCAAAGAGTGTCGGCCCCCTTAGGGCTTACAAAATATCAAACTTCAGAAAAATCTCCTTTAGATCTTTTGAATGGAGTTAATGTTGTATTAAATGCATGTCCCTACTATCCATATGGGTGTGGAATCACTCCAGGAATGGCCTCCTTGATCTTTTGCAACTACCACATTCATTTCTGGTCTTCATGTCCCTCATCTTCGAATCTCCTTTAGTCGAGCTACTTTGAATGCCTTCGAGCCCAGGGTAGATCCACGTCGTGTTCCCCCTGTTGATCCTCTTGGCACCGATCAAGCTGCCAATAGTCCACCTGTAGCTTCCCCTGGTTGGTCAAACAGATGCCACACAAGTTGCTTCGGGCGGTCAAAGGTCTTCATCAAAATTGCATCTCAGTGAGACACTAGAAGTGTCTCGCCGATGCAATTATGCCCCTCTATAGCTATCTGCATAGAAAACAACTATCGCTGAGAGTTCTCATCGAGCCACAAAAGTTATATCAAAATCATCTTTGTCATCACTCAGAACATCGGCAAGACATATCGCTTTCGACAAGATGCTACAATGATCCCTTCAGGATTCATACCGACATCGCCTAGTCATCTGCATTCAGCAAGAGTTCCTTTAATCAGCAGGATATCATGCAAATCCTTATGAGTTATACCACTGCACAAGATGTTGCTGAGACCCTCATCCTGTCGGGAAGACATCCTACAGAGTGTAAAACCTCCTCTCGGAGTCTCCCTGAGCTTAACATTATGAACCATATTGGCAAGAGCTCCTTGACGTCACCCATAACACATTCCACTCTACCCGAGCCCAACATTTCTTTCAGTGAGACACTAGAAAGTCAGGAAGACTTCATGCCAAAGGCTTTATCTCTTGGTGAGCTCGTTTCTTTATCCATCGGAAAGACCCTAGGGGTTCGGGAAGACTTCACGCCGAACTCCCATCTTGTCACCGAGACCTCTCCGTGTCGGCCAGACCTCATGCTGAAGTCAACACTTTCTCCTCGAGCTCATTTTTGTTTTGGCAGCACCCTATCTTGGTCAGCGACACCTTATGCCGAAGGAAAAATCCTTCGGTGAGCTCGCTATCGGTGAGACCACCTGTTAGTCATTGGGACTTCATAGAGAACTCCACCTATTTGCCCGAGACCACTTCATTTCGGTGAGACCCCCTGTTAGTCGCTGGGACTTCATACCGAAGGAAAAACCTTATGCCGACGGTGAAACCCCCTCCGGCGAGACTCCGCTTTGTCGTCGGGACCTCAAACTGAACACAAACCATTCTCCTCGATGCTGACCTAGTGAATAACTGTCGGTGTGACAACCACCGGTCGGGAAGACCTCACAGTGGGAGACAAGACCTTATGCCAAGAGCTTCTCGATGAACAACTTTCGGCATGACCCTTTACAAGTGGAGAGATACATGAAGACTCTTGGCGACCCGAAAGTCCTGGCGACTAGTTTATTCAACCACATAGGATGCACTGCTAGTCGGCAAGACAACAAGAAGGTCTTGCCGACTTCCTTCCCTAGTAATTTTTGTGCCAAAATGATTGAGGCAAACTCTTCAAATGAGCTACTTGTGAACTGTCATCAGATGCATGATCTAACCCTGACGTAAATATCCCATTTGACCTTCCTAAACATCTGAAACACAATTTGTATTGCCTGATTGAGCCCAAAGGTGAAAATTGGGTAATAGGTCTAACTGTGTAATTTGCAATCCCAAAAATAACTTCATTTCACCAATCATACTCATCTCAAATTCACTCTTCATCTCATCAGAAAAATTCATGCATAGATTATCATCTCAACCAAAAATGATGTCATCAACAAAGACTTCTATGATTAACTCCTTGTAATGATCTAATTTGAAGTATAAGTTACTATCAACAGTACCTTTAGTGAATCCAAGCTTTAGTAGATATTTGTCCAATCTAGCATACCAGGCTCTGGGGGCTTGTTTGAGTCCATACAGAGCTTTCTTTAATTTTAAAACCATATCTTCCCTATCTGTCAGCTGAAATCCATCTGGCTGTTCAATGTACACTTCTTCTTCTAGTTCCCCATTCAGAAATGTAGACTTTACATCCATTTGATAGAATTTATAGTTCTTATAAGCAGAATAAGAAAGAAATAATCTTACTACTTCAATTCTAGCAACATGGGAAAATGTTTCTTCAAAATCAATACCTTCCATTTGAGAGTACCCTTTGCATACCAGTCTTACCTTATTCTGGACTTCACCTTCCTCATTCAACTTGTTTTTGAATACCCACTTAGTACCAATCACATTCTTGTCTTTGGGCCTAGGAACCAGTGTCCATGTATCATTCTTTTCAATCTATGTTAGTTCTTCTTTCATGGCTTCTAGCCAGTGTTCATCTTGACAGGCTTTAGTGACACTCTTAGGTTCAATCTTGGAAATTAGACAATATTCTTCTGTAGTTTTTCTTCTAGTTTGCACTCCTTTACTCTTATCTCCTATGATTTGACTTTCAGAGTGATTCAACTTTACATACCTTGGAATCTTGGGACTTTCTAGGAATTCTATGTCTTCTGAACTTTCTTCTACACTTGCAATTGTTTGTGCTTCCTGATTGACTTGATTTTCTGGAACAACTTGTGGTTGCTTCACCAGAACATATGGAATAATATGAAGTAGATTCGGTCTTTGATTTTTCTTCCCTTGATTTGTGTTGTCTTCATTTGAATAATAGCTGCATCGTCTAGATGATTTGACAGAGTCCTCATCAACTTTGACATTTGCACTCTCAACAATCTTTCTCGATCTTTTTTTATAACATCGGTATGCCTTGATCTTTGTGGAGTAACCTAGGAAGATCCCTTCATCACTTCTAGCATCAAACTTTCCTATATCATCATCTCTCTTGATATAACATTTGCTTCCAAATATCTTGAAATACTTAACAGTAGGCTTGTAACCGAACCATAATTCATAAGGGGTATTACCAGAATTACCGTTCACATTTACCCGATTCAAAGTATACACAACAGTGCTTACCTCTTCACTCCAGTACTTCTGAGACACATTCCCTTCCATCATCATTTTTTTGGCAACATCTAGAATTTTTCTATTCTTTCTTTCTGCAACTCCATTTTGTTGACGGGTTCAAGGAGCAAATAACTGTGTTTTAATTCCATGTTCTTCACAATAAGAATTGAACTCTTTTGAAATGAATTCACCATCTCTGTCAGATCTCAGGAATTTGATTTTAAAACCTTTTTCATTTTCTACCATGGCCTTGAAACTTTTAAATTTTTCCAATGCTTCACACTTTTCTCTTAAGAAGGAAACCCAAATCATTCTAGAGTAATCATCAATGACCGACATAAAATACCTTCTCCATGAATACTTCTAACTCTAGAGGGACCAAAAAGATCAATATGTAGCAATTCCAACACATTATTTGAATGAAATTGTTTGCTCCGGAAGGAGATTCTGGTTTGTTTACCCATCTGACATTCTTGGCATATTACATTAGCAGGATTCACTAACCTAGGAAAATATCTCATTGCTTGAGTAGAACTTATCTTGATAATATTGTCAAAGTTTACATGAAATAACCTTCTATGCCACAACCAAATTTCATATACTTGAGAAATTAAACAACTTCCACTAGCAGTATTCAAGTGAAAAATATTACCTTTAGTTTGCACACCAGTAGCAATCATGTTTCTGGAACTCCCACGAATCTTGCATTTACCATTCTTGAACTGTAAATCATATCCCTTGTGTACCATCTATCCAACACTTAACAAGTTGTGCTTTAGGCCTTCAACATAGAGAACATCATCAGTGTTTTCCTTACCACCAAGGCTAATAGAACCTCTTCCACAAATCACACAAGCATTTTTATCTCCAAATCTTACAACCCCACTGTCATGCTTCTCTAGACTCACAAACTTACTTTTATCACTGGTCATATGATGTGAGCATGCACTATCAATGAACCACTCATCTTTCTCCTCAACTCGGGCTACAAGAGCTTTCTTATCTTTAGTAGATTCAGTAGGCAAAAATTTATTTTCAATGGTAGCAATAAAAGCCCATTCATCTTCATTTCCACCATCTTTATTAGACTCATCATTAGTTACTGCTTCTTCAGCAAAGTAGCATCTCTTTCGAAATCTAGGTTTTCTAGGCTTAGACCTAGGAACTCTTTCAAGATATCTTGATGCAAAGTGACATATCTTACTACATGAAAAAAAATTAATAGGCAATAGATATTCATACTTACCTTTTCCTCTTCCTTCTTGCTTTGCAATCAGTGCTTCCACTTCTTGTACTTCTCTTTCTTTGTATTCAAGCTGTTTCAGTACTTCATCATATTTAGATATATTTCTAGAGCTCTCTCCCGGACTGTATCATTTCCTGTAACTTTTGAATACAGTAGCTTTGAATGCAGATTCAATTTTTGGTGTAGATTCACCAAATTCACTTATTTCAAAAGCAGCGAGCTTCCCTATCAGTGTATCTCTTGTCATCTTGTTTATAGACATAAATTCTTCAATAGCATGAACCTTCATTTTGTAAGGAGGCAAGGATCTGAGTATCTTAGGCACAATTTCATACTCACTCACTGAACCATCGACACATTTAATACCTAGCACTATTTCATTTACTCTTTGCATAAAAGAAGTAATATTTTCATATTTACCCATCTTTAGATTCTCATACTTGCCTTTTAAGCTTTGTAGCTTAGCCATCTTCACCTATGTATCTCCTTCATACAAATTTTCCAGCTTCGTCCAGATCTCATTAGCTGTCTGTAGACCTATCACATTAGCCATCTTCGAATATGTTAGAGCACTCACCAATGCTTCCATAGCTCTGGTATTACTTTCAACATCTTTGATCTCATTAGCAAAGGAGGGACCATTCTGAGGAATAGTATATTGATCTCTTGTAATATTCCAATAAGCATCACCAATGCATTGCAGATGAAATTGCATCCTGAATTTCCACAGTGAGTAGTTGGTGCCATAAAATCTAGGACTGTCCTTCTTGAATGTTGCCATCTTGGATCACCTCAAGCTATTAGACTTCTTTAGAGGAACTATCTCTTATACCAATTGTTGGAAAAACAAGGACAAACAACTGAGATGGGGGGTGAATCAGTTGTCACATAAATTTAATTTTTTTCTAACTTAACTTATCCTTAATCTTAGGTCTGATGAATGAACAATTAACCATAAGCAATTAACACATCAGAGAGACAAAGAACACCAAGATTTTTTTACGTGGAAACCCTGTTAGGGGAAAAACCACGGTGGATGTTAGTCCACAAGATTGTACCCTGCTAAAATTATAATGAAGAACAATAAGAGGAATGCACATGCATTCAAACACACTACCTAGAGCTCACTGCTCAATTACAAAAGGGGCTCACTACCCAATAAAGTTGGATTAAAAATCTAGAGGGTATGAACTGAGAAAATAGCTTTTGCTCAAGCCTGACTATAGTTCCAATTAAGCTGAACACTTCTTCACACTTAACACAATCTTCTTCACACTTTGCTCAGTAATAATATTCACACATATGCACATAGGATAACATGAAGCATCATCATCATCAATGAACTAATCACCCTTATGTATCCACTACATGAGCTTCCATCACAACTTCGTCGGCCAAGAAAATAAAATATATTTGCAATGTTAGCCCAAATTAACAGCTAAATTTTAATGCGAACTCACCAAGGTTAGCCACAACATAGTGGAGACCCAAATTAATATCTCCAACACAAAAATACTTTAATTAATTTTTCCTCAAACATCCGTGACACACTATCATCAACATGTCGACCAGGAACATGAAAAACAAAAATGCTCAAGAAGATATTCAATCACGAGCACATGAATCAATGTGTACATACCAAAAAGATAGAGAATGAACTAGAGACATCTGAGAACACCAAGCAACAATAGAGAAGCATCCGCAATGACTGAGATAACCATAATCACACAATCTTCATTTAGGAACATTGACAGAGACCAACAAAACACTGTCATACCATAACTCACACAAAACTTCATGCGAACCTCTGAAACTTTCAGTAGATGATCTAGACATACTCAACAATAAACCATTTAATCCACATCAACTAATATTTTATGTACAAAACAAAACACCTTTATGACCTACGCAGTTCCACTAGGAACCTAGAACACTTTTCCTTATAATTTTCTCAATATCCTCGACATATATAGTAATAGATACACCAAATGATAATAGTGTTGACATCAATGACAACCACATATCAACAACACATCCACAACATCCAACAATCTTCGAACACTCTCCAGGGTGAAACACTAGGTCTAATCAGTCGCTTGGACAATAATTCCTCCAATTGAGATTTTAACTCCACCAATTTTGTTATGGTCATCCTATATGGCACTTGGATATAGGATTTTCCCTTGGAACTATGTAGATGGAGAAATCAAACACTCTCTTGGGAGGAAATATAAGTAATTCCTCCTGAAATATGTCTACAATTTTTTTGTAGAATAGGATATTTCTCCATATAAGTTTTTCTAGATTCCACTACCTCACCTTCTTTAGCATCTTGGAGGTATTGAGGTCCATAATATACAACATAATCTTGAGAAATGAACTCATTGCATTCCTTAATTTTCTCCATTTTCACAGCAAAGAGTTGACAACCTTTCTTCTTCACCCTATGCATTTATATGACAGATATCTACCACAACTTAACTTCTCTTGGTGTTCCTTGCAAGAACACCCAGTTACCTAGATGATATAAACATTCCATTGTTTTTGCATGACAATCTACTTTGGCTCTATGCTTCCACAACCAATTCATCCCTAAAATGAAATCATAAGAACCTAGGGGTGCTACATATAAATTTACTTTTGAGGAGAAACCTAGAAGTTCAACCCTTGCTTTGAATAGACATTTCTCCACCTTAGCTCTTATCTGGTTTGCATATTCAACCATCCAAGGCTTTTCCATGTAGCCAAATTTTCTAGCTATACTAGGTGAAACCAAATTTTCAATGGAACCAATATCAATAAGAATGGAAACAGGTGTACCAAACAAAGTACTTGATATTTCCACATGAGTGATTTGGTACTCAGCTTGTCGATTGTCCAATGTAGAATGAGTCCTCTACTGGAATGCTTCTCGTTGAGAAGGTACTTGATTGCATTGTAGCTATGCCCCTAATGTTTTTTTGGGACACTGATTTGAAAAGTGATCTCCACCACAAGTATAATATCCTCTCAATGGTCTGATCCTAGTCGAAGGACTTCTAGAACTGCCTTCATTCCTACCAACATTATTGTTATTGTTGTTGTTTCCCCTACGGTTCCTTCTTGAAATATTTTTTCTATTATGGGATCCTTTGTCCCCTTTTCTTTGGTAATCTTGACCTTCACTAGGCTTCTTCGAAGCTTGATTGGCTTGCGACCAATTAAACTTCTCATGATTTTTTTCATGGTATTTTGAGATATATTTAAGCTTTTGTTCTTGCTTAATGGCTTTCTTGTACACCAAGTCCATGGTAGCAGGACTGTGCACATCTATCTCTCCACCTATTTGAGCATTGAGGCCCATGATAAACTTCCTTATGCGAAACCACTCATCCTTTTGGTACATGGGTACACACCTTAGGAGATGAGTGAATATCTCCCAATACTTGTTAACTAAGGAATCTCCTTGCCTCGAGTTTTGGAAGTCGATAAGATTTCATCAAAGAAGAGTTGAGGCAACCATTATTTCCAAAAAATATCCACAAATTCACCCCAAGTGAGCCTTAAGGAACTTAGCCAAAGCTCCATATTTTTATTCATCCACCAATTGGATGATTTTCCAGCCAATTAGAAAGCTCCCCAAATTGCTTTAGTGACCTTAGAGTAATTCTTGATTTCAAAATAATTTTCCATCTCCGTGAGCCATGCCTCAGCCACATACCCAATAATACTTCCTTCAAACTTTGGAGGAGTGATATTTCTCATGTCTCAAGATAGTTCATTAGCAAGTCATTTCCATTTGCTTCCCTCCAATCTATACTGTGATTCATCATCCTCATGTTCACTAGACTGAGTATGATCATGGGAATTTTCCCCTTCATTATGATTAGGAACTTCTTGTTCCTCCCTTTCTTTTTCCCTTATCTCTTGCTCGAGGTTTCCTATTCTTGCTCTTGTTTCATCCATCATGGCTAAAAGATGGTCCAATTTAGCCCTTGAATTTTCAACTCCTTGGCCAAATTCTTTGCTTCCCCCAAGGTTAGTTCTAGTTCTAACCATTTTCAACAAGAAAGTTTACACTTGGAGGTTTCATTTTTAATTAGATTCTAGGAATTTTTTCATATCATCTAAAACATTTCCCTAAGAACAAACATTCATATAAGAAATTTCATAAAGCACTCATACTCAAGTTTCTTTAAAGCATGATTTTCATTTATATCAATAGGATTTCAATATCCTAGAATTTACATGGAATGACTATTTAAAAGTCAGGGTGTCCCTTAGATTCACTCTCTGATACATAACTATGTGGAGTATACTCCTCTGATTTTTGTTCACTTACATTATCAAAAGGAAAATAACCTTCATACCTATCCTCAAATACATAGTTTTGGGGGACATATCCCTCCAATTCACCACTTGAGGCTATTACAATAACTTCCACCATAAGAACACACAGGTCCTTAAATATCATTACAGGAATAACACTACATTTCTGAGGGCATATCCTTGGAAAGTGATAAAGAGTCTGACTTGGTAGGAGAGATAAGAGGTACATAGTTAATAGTGTCATGCATCCTCCTTTCTTGATTGATGCGAGATAGTGCATGACTAAAAGTCTCAATTTCACTTAGTCAAATAACATTGTCATAATTGGTTCCCTCTATAGTTCGAATAATGGCTTCCCTTTTTTTCTTGGCCTTTAGGTAGCTCTCATTACCGATTACTAACTTCCTTGCAATCATCTTGAGATGCACCATCCTGGCACAAAAATTCCAAAAATTAGACTCATATAATGTTGGACGAAGCATAGCGAGCACATAGGTTCTAGTGCTGAACCTAGTAGCTTTGATACCATGTGTAACATGCCCATTGTTCTACCCATTGTTTTTACTATATTTTACTCACAAGTGAAATTTTATGCTACTAACATTATGAGCAATATTTTTTTTCCTTTTCATATGAATAACAAGATGCACATTTGAAACATAACCGTTTCAAACTTTCCCATTTACAATTTCTCAATAAGAATAGAGATACATGTTTAGATTCGTAGCATCCATGAGCTCAATGATACATACACACACAAATAGAATACAATGATCTAGATGTACCCATGTTGGTGCGTACCTCCTAGATGTTCCCATCACTAGTGCATACATTATACCTGTGTCCCCAAACTAAAGTTACATCATCAAATCTTGACCACCAACTTTATGAGGGAGAGCATCACTCAAGTGCTTTTCCACCAACCATAGACTTATTGCGGTCCCCCGTACATATACCTAACTTCTAAGATGGCCCTACCCCTTGATGAAAATATTGGTTTGGTAACCCCATAATCCTAACCTTCTTGAGCATAGTGTTGTGTCCTACATATCTAGATCTACCATACATTGGCTACAAAATACATGTATGACTTCCCTACCTAGAATGCAATCATGGATCACAGTGAACTGAAAATGTAAAAAATGGATACTTACACTACTTTGTCCAAAGAATTCAACACCCAATACTTCGAGTGAGACTAATCTACCCACCCACCCTTTATCTCGATTTGGTATTGACCATTAACATAACACACATTCAATCTAAGGTAATAACATAACAAAAGGTTCAACAAGGTAATTCCCTTAACAATGGATTACCCTAACCCCAGGAATATCCAAGTGTATAAAAAATTGATTATCTAGGTTACACCCTTTTCCCACGGATTTCTCTAACCCTAGGTATAAACACACTAACCATACATTCACACATACTAGAATCTAGCTAGGTTACCCGCTTTCCCATGGATTTCTCTAACCCTGGAAGAATAACCATGCTAATCTCTTAAGTTCAAAATGACATATTCATAAAAGCACTATAAGATAGAAACACATTCCACATCATGCAATATCCATAGATAGACTTACCGAACTAAGTATAGTTCTAATAGTATTTAAGCCACACATACTTCACATAATATAAATGTATTCCCAAATAATAGGGTTTCACTAATTTGAGACTTTAATCAAGAACCACACAAGAATATTCTATTCTAGGAAATAACTAAGTTCAAAAGAACAAGCATATCATGCATTCCAAGTTTATTCCAAACTAGGAAATAACTAAGTTCATAAGAACAAGCATATCATGCATTCCCAAAAAAAATATTTTCCAAACAAAGACATTTATAATCAAATAACCTTTTAAACATAAATTATAGAGGAACAAAAATCAACATTCTTGGATATAGAGTTCCAACTAATAATGTTGCTTTCCAACCTCAGCCTCCACAATCACAAATGATACTCCTATGTTCAACTAAATTCCAAACTCTAGCCTCCTCTCAAGGATTCTCAACAAACATAACTCACAAAAAATTCTCTTTCACTAAAAATCTTAAAATAATACTTGCACAAAAAATACAACAAAGAAATCAAAATGAAAAGTGTAACAAATGGTAGAGAGAGAACCTCTATAAATACTAAAATTTAAGCTTCCAAAGGCTACAAACAAGCTAAAAAAATTTCCACCTTCCTACTCACATGCAACGACTTAGTTGATTAAAACTCTTAAATTGCAACACATGATAAGTATGTTGGGGGTTCTTCTTCAAGGAAAACTGAAACCTTTCAATATAATCTTCTAGTGGCTCATCCTCCTTTTGAGTCATTGAGAAAATGTCATCTCTTCTTCAGTCTAATCCTCTACAATAGTCCTTGTATTTCTCCAAGAACTTTGTCTTCATAGTTTCCCAGTCTGGGAAAACATCTCTACCAAGACCCATAAACCATCTAAGGGAAGAATCCTTCAGAGTAGCCGGAAAGAGCTTGAGTCGGTGTGCATCAATAGTGTTATCATAAATTATGCAAAAAACATCAAACTCAAAGAGGAAAAATTTGGGTCCTCTGTTACCAAGCCATAAAACAACGGTAATGCTAATGGTGGTATATTTTTCAACACAGTGGCTCTAGCTTGATTAGTAATAGGGAAATCAAAGGTTCCATGTTTTGGATCATCTAGTGATGCATCCACCATTATTTGGAAGGTACCTTCTATAGCTATGGAAGATGATGATGTTGATGAAGATGGAAGAGTAGTGCTTACTCTTTCAATAATATTCACCAAAAATTCAGGAAAACCACCAGTATCTTCTTCTCTATCTTGTGTGTCTAAAGGGATGAATCTTCCTTGGTTATCTTTGCACCTCCGCATATGGTAAATTTATCTTTGTATGGCAATGACCCTACACAATGTTAGTATAACTCCAAGTTTTGAAGATGAAATCTATCAGTCCTAATGCATAATGGAAAATTTTAACTATGAATGTTTAACTATGAAAGCTTGTAAAAACAGGTCTATGAAGATAGCACCATCCCCGACAACGGTGCCAAAAATGTAGAGGAAAACTAATGTGTTATGGACTTGGTAAATTTTACACAATTCAAGGGTGTATCAAACTGAACAATCCTCTTGACATTGCAGGCCTACATTAAATTATCGACCAAAGTGCGTAAAATTATGATGGCACTCCAATATATGTGTCTTCATAGGCTTGTACTGACCTAAATTACTTTAACTTATTCAAACTGTTCTACTTTTTTGGAATTAATAGAATTATAAAAATAATGAAAGTAGTTACAAAACCTAGTGGCTACAGGTACCTGCAGCATAAGCTGTAAGTGTCTACTAAAAATTTGTGAATGCAAAATCAATCTGAAACTATTTAAAATGATAAGATAATCAAACCTAATCTTTGGAGGACTATTTTCTATTTCTATTCATGAACAAACACAACTTCTAACTTAACCATAAAAAATTTACTCGTAATGCACGCATGAGATAAAGAAAACAAAATTAATGAAAGTGTATAAATAATTGAAATGAAAATGAAGTGATGAACAATACCTAAGTGGCCAACTTAGAAGACTGCTTCACTTAACTAAAACCAAGATCTAATACACACCAGATACCAGACAAAATCCTTCTTTAGATTTTATTCCATAACTTCATTGTAACAACATATCTTTGATCAATTGGAAAATTACTAATTGCTAGGATTTTGTAACAAAATCAACTAACTAATCTATGAGCTCATCGCCCAACTTTATACAAAATGGGGAGAGTCATATTCAGACTGCCAACTAACTAGCAACAATCATAAATATCACTCATAGATACGAGGAGGTGAACTAATGATTTGAATTATTCTTCTAACTAGAAAACTAACTGGAAAAAGAGACCTATTTAGATAAAGACAACTTGCATGTGAAACACATGGATATGTTGGATCTCAGTTGTGATCATATGGTTTGTCCTTGATGTCAAAATCCCTTTCAGTTGATTCTACTTGTTGATTGTTTCAGATTGGTTTCTCATGCTTTATCTTGGTACAATTTTGTCTATATGGCTTACTTGTCTTGGCATTCAGTGGACAACTTACATTCAAAATTTTAATATCTTTTGGTACTGATCAGTTTGAGCTTCGTGCAATCACAGGTTATCTTTTGTACATTGTTTCGGTGACAGAAAAAGAAAATATTGGCATGAGAATGCTTGGGTCTCCCCGATCCATTTCTCTGATAAACGTCTATGTTGCCTATCAGCAAGATGTTTCTGATGTCATAACAATTTTATTTTACATACAGGCAGCTTTCGGCATGACATTGATTGTGGTCTTGGTGATAGAAGAAAAGTCTATCAGCATGTTGTTTCATCGAGCGCTTTGTGTCTAGGTGACTGGCACAAGAAAGAACATTTCGGCAAGTGTTACACCGTCGGTATGTGGTCACAACGAAATTGGTATGTCACATCGACCACCATTGAAAAATTGTATATCGGCATGAGTTTAAGACTTCGGTGAAGGGTCACAGCAAAATTGTTATGTCTCACCGACCATATGCATGTGGACGTCTATCAACGAGACATTCACGTGGTTTTGGCTACCGAGGATGAACTTATCGGAAAGAGTTGCAGCATCGATATAATGTCTTAGCGAACTCACATTGTCTCACTGACCGAAGGAAAAGGAACATATCGACAGGAGTGTTGTATTCGGTATGTGTTCTCACCGAAGGCATATTTTCTCACCGACCATGCACCGAAAGGTCTTATCGGAAAAGGTTTTGCTTCGGTGTAATGTCATAGCAAACCCGTCAAGTCTTGGCGACTAAGTCTATGAAGTGTTTTCAGCGAGAGATTGGTATTGTCTAAGTGACTCAGAGTGGATAAAGTTTTTCGGTATGACATAGTGTGCTCTTCGAGAGGTCTCCCTGACATTGATATGTCTTGGTGATACATAAAACAAAAGGAACATTTTGGTATGACTCATGTGCTCGAAGAAAGGTCTTGGAAATTTTGAATTCTTATACTGACCGACAACATAAAGGCATACATCTCGGTAAGAGCTAGGGTTTTCGGCGTGAGGTCTCGGTGAGTGACCTCCGGTCTCGCTGATGGAACACAAAGGTCTTTTTTGGCATAGGATCTGACTTTTCTCAACGACACAAAAGATGGTTGGTGACTTTCGGTATGACTCAAGCATTCTATGAGAGGTCTCCTCGATGACGGTATGCTATAGCGACACTCATAAGATAGAAGGCTCGTCGAAAAGAAAACCATGTGTCACGGAGACCAATGTGTATCATGTGGACTTTCGGTGAAACGTGGGGCAATCTACATAATGTCTCCCCGATAGTAGAATGTCACAGCGACAAACAGAGGGATGACTGACAGTGATAAAGTTGCTTTCGGCATAGGTATTGAATTGTTACGGCGACATGTTGATCACGAGGGCTCTTGGCAAAACAAATATTTGTCTACAAGATATCTCTCTGATATCAAAAGGCTATAGCGATAGTGAATGAAACAAAAGTGCACGTCTCGGTGAGAAAGACTCTTGTGTCTTAGCGACTGAAACAAATTTAACAGAAATGTGATCTCGAGGAAACATAAAGATCTTCGATATGGTTTCTCCCCGATGGTAGAAGGTCATGGAAATGCACAGGGACCAAAGGAACGATCAACGTTATAATTTCCTTTGACATACTTGTCTGGATGTCTCAGCGAATGGTTAACAAAGACTAAAAACATTGTGGTCGACATCATGTATTGGCATTGAATCTCAGAACCGTTACATGGCAGAATATTCATTGAGTTTCCTTTTTGAGCAGTTACATTTTTGAAATAATGGATGATTTGCAGTTCTCTGGATAAGCGTTACTATTGATTTTACCATCATCTATAGTCTATCATTATTCAGCGTCACATTCAAAAATCAGCAAGAGAATTTCAGAATCTGGTGAAAAACGCTTTTTGAAGATTTCTTCATAACTGACATACTTGAAGTGTATATATATAAACCAGTGTTGAAAATAGTAAAGGGTTGCTGGCTAGTAATTTTGAGAGATAGTTATTTTGGTCGTATCAAGAGATGTATTGAAATACTCTGTATTAAAATCTGAAAAATAGAGAGTTATGAGCTTACTAGAAAGCAGAGAAATCCTTTGATATTATTATTGTAATTCTAAAATTTGAGTAAGGGGTTGGTGCTCCTTGAGATGGGTGTCTCTAAATGAGGGGTTGGTGCTCCTTGAGTTGGTGCTCAGAAATTAGCCTATAAGGAATTGTTAACAATGGTTTTAAAGATTAAGCCAGTAAGGCAGTTTAGGAGTGGTTTTTATACCCCAGGAGGGTTTTCCACTCGGAAAAAGTTGTTGTCTCTTTGTTCGTCTATATGCTTTCTACTTTTCTGTGTTGTTGTTTCAGTTCACTGTTGGGATTATTACTGTTCTCAATTTTTTTTATGAATGATTACATTCAACTCATGAATGCATTAATCAGAGTAATATTGAGATCAAATCTTAGCCATGTTTTGGCAAATGCAAGATATCTCACTCAAATCATATTTTCATAAGTTGTCTAATAGACTGAGTTAATGTTGTCATATCTTTGTGCTTTCAAAAGTGATTACTCTACTCTATTGTTGAAAGAAAAGGAAATCTAAATGAAAAATCTTGGTCAAAGTTGAAAAAATGTTGACACTGATTCACCCCCCCCTCTCAGTGTCTATCCATAACTCCAACAATTGGTATCGGAGCATAGGGTCCTCTGATAGGTCTAAACCACCTAGGATTGTTCCTGGTTTCTTGGAGTACTTTGGTTAATATGGGAAAGAACAGAAGGAATAAGGGAAAAAGATGTTCTCAGCAAAATGCTAGTCATCATGTTCAACCTGAATCTAGTATAAGGAATAACGAGGAAGAGTTCATAAACAGTAGCTCTAAAATGGTAGAGTATCCTAGATCTGGAACTCCTCAGTTCAAAGAAACAAACTTTATTATATGGAAACATAGGATGGAAACATACTTTCTTTAGGATCTGAAGTGTGGGCAACAGTTGAAAAGGGTTGTACTACATCTGTAACATCTCCTTCCACTATTGAGGAGAAGAAAGCACTTGAATCCAATACTAGAGCTATAAATGCTATTTTTAATAACTTGCCAAATAAACTCATTACAAAAGTCATTCATTACAGTAGTGCTAAGGAAGTTTGGGACAAGTTGACTAAGATGAACCAAAAAGTGAGGTTGATTTGGAAGGTGAAATCCTATGTGCCTTAGATACTATTAAGCAGCTTAGAAAAGAAAACCAGTTTTTAACAAGACAACTTCAGCAAAAAGAGAGTTTGGAAGTCAAGTTAAAAGACAAGGATGAGTTGTGTAATAAACTAGAAAATGAGATTGATTCTTTAAAGAAATGTTCAGATAATGATTCCTTGTTAAAAGAACCAACTCTTAAGAATGATATGATTATAAGTTAGAAAATTGAAATTGAAGAATATAAGAGGATTATAGATGCTGTGAGTTCTCATTTGGAGATTAAAAATTTTGTTTGTCTAAAACTTGAAGAAGTAGTTGCTTTAAGAAAAGAGTTTGAAAGTATCAAGGCTCAATTTGGTAAAATTCAGAAATTTGATCATAGTACTAATATATTGAATGAGATGTTCGGCAGGCAAAAGAATTCTAAAGATCTTATAAGAGTGGGATATGAGGTTGGACAAAGCTCTACAGACAAATCTAAACATGAAACAATGTTTACTACTTCAGATGGAAAGATGTTTACAGCCAAGCAAACACCAAGAATGAAGGTTGATCTTGGTTACAATATTGCTGCATCAAAGGATAACATTGACACTTGAAGACAATCTAAAGGTATTCATAGAGAAAGGAAAAATGTCTTCAGATCTTCACATCCTTGGCATGATCATTCATTCAGGTATAATCATTCTTTCCAAGGATATTGTTATGTTTGTAATGACTATGGTCATAAGGCAATTGATTGCATAAGGTGGTCAAATAAGAATCATTCTAATGTTCCTAGAAATGAGGATGTGGTGTGTTACAATTGTAACAATTTTGGTCACTTGAGAAGAGACTGTAGAATAAATACAAGTGACAATAATGTAGGGAACAAAGCTGGAAAAGTCTGTAGGAAGTCTTCTATTTCTCAGAACAATCACAAAGTCATTTGTTTCAAATGTAATAACATTGGACATAAAGTACAAAAATGTAGATTCAATAGAAAGACAGGTACTTTAAGCAAACAAGTGAAAAAGTGTTCATTGGAGTGGAGAAGAAAGAGCAATCAAGATGACAAGAAGAGTAAGATGCTTTTGAGAAAACTCCTTGTGCACTCCTTGCACAAGTGTTTCCTTCCAAGTCTTGAGAAGATGCAAAGACTCAAGGGGAGTCTTTATGGTAATATGTTTTACCCTTATGGAGTCTAGAATGAGGTATGACATCTTGTATTTGTTTTTGGTGATATAAGATGTAGATAAATGGCTTGTAAATGCCACTATTTCATTCTGTTTTTGAAATACAAGTTAGAAGTACATTGATAGATCTTTGGTGAGGATGATGCTCAATTCTTAAGGTGCTGATGAATCTAGTGTCTTGCCAATAAACTAGACTGTATTTTGAAGGAAGAGAAATGGCTTAAATTCCTTAACCTTTTGTTATTTATGACAAAGGTAATCATTCGATTTGAAAGGTAATGGATAAATATCTGCATTAAGGAATGTTTTTGCTTGGTCTAGTGGTTGACAGTTTTCAGAAGTTTTTGGAATGACAGTGCACTTTGTTCTTAAATGAACTTTTTGGATGCTTGGGTTTTGGAAATAATGGTATGTACTTATGACATCTTTGAGTGGTGTGGAGTCATATTGATGTGTTCCTCAATATATTAAAAATAAGAAAGCCTTTGTTTTGAAGTGATGTCGATGTATTTATCTTTGGAGAACAATGATTGAAAAACATGTTTGATGTTATGAGTTATTTCTGTGATGATATTATTCGGTGTTGTGTGAGGGCTGAGATTAATTATCTTTGGTATTTTTTCATCGTTCTTGGTGTGGTAATAGAAATTCTCATATGGACTGAGGATGAGTGTACAAGAACAGATTGATGATGAATTATGCAGTTTACATGCTTTCAAGTTATATTTTTTTGTATGGGAGAAGAGTATCGAGACTTTCATGCATAAAGAAGATGAGTTAAGATTGTGTGCTAGATGAAGATACTTACAATGTCTTTTGCAAGCTGTTATGAAGGAATTGAGTGTTTTGGTCTTTTGAGTATGGTACAGTGATCTAAGTAGGTTGCTACAACAGTCTTGAGAACTGTGTATGTTCATGGGATATGCTCTGATGTTTGTGTTTCGATGAAGGAAGGTGACTGGTAGTATTAACCTCATCGTGTATGGCTAGGACTTATTTTTGAACTTTGAAATTGAGTGTTGTGTGTAAAAGTGAGTGCAAGTTATATAAATGAAAGCTGCTTGAATTCATGTTTTGATAGAAACAAAAGGAGAGAGCTTTGGTGTGCTGCCTTGAAGATAGATTATCTGCATGATGTTATTAAGTTTCTGATTTCGAAGTGGGAGTTATAGCACGGGTTGTTACTGCTGATTTCTTTGATAATTTATGTGCATTTGAAGTGAGTGAAGTTGTGTTGTTACAGTATGATGCTCTATCTTACATTGGTTATGTGAAGTTATTCAATATGTCTGCTGCACTATTGCTCTATTTGCAGCCGGTTCTTATGGTATTTGGTTGGCTTCTCAATTGTGTTTTCTGGCATTGCACATTCTTCTCCTCTATCCTTTGTCATTGAGGAAAAAAGGGGGAGAGTCATTTGTGTTTTTCCATCAAGGACAAAGGGGGAGTTTGTTGGATCTAGTTGTGATCATATGGTTTGTCCTTGATGTCAAAATCCCTTTCAGTTGATTCTACTTGTTGACTGTTTCAGATTGGTTTCTCATGCTTTATCTTGGTACAATTTTGTCTATATGGCTTACTTGTCTTGGCATTCAGTGGACAACTTACATTCAAAATTTTAATATCTTTTGGTACTGATCAGTTTGAGCTTGTGCAGTCACAAGTTATCTTTTGTACATTGTTTTGGTGAAAGAAAAAGAACATATCGGCATGAGAATTCTTGGGTCTCCCCAATCCATTTCTCTGATAAATGTCTGTGTTGCCTATCGGCAAGACATTTCTGATGTCATAACGATTTGATTTTACATACAGGTAGCTTTCAGTGTGACATTGATCGTGGTCTTGGCGACAGAAGAAAATTCTATCAGCATGTTGTTTCATCGAGTGCTTTGTGTCTTGGCGACCAGCACAAGAAATAACATTTTGACAAGTGTTACACCGTTGGTATGTGGTCACAGTGAAATTGGTATGTCACACCGACTGCCATTGAAAAATTGTATATCGGCATGAGTTTAAGGCTTCGGTGAAGGGTCGAAATTGTTATGTCTCACTGACCATATGCATGTGGACGTCTATCGGCGAGACATTCACGTGGTTTCGGCGACCGAGGATGAACTTATCAGCAAGAGTTACGACATCGATATAACGTCTTAGCGAACTCACATTGTCTCACCGACCGAAGGAAAAGGAACATATCGCAGGAGTGTTGTATTTGGTATGTGGTCTCACCGACCGTGCACCGAAAGGTCTTATCGGCAAAGGTTTTGCTTCGGTGTAATGTCATAGCGAACCTGTCAAGTCTTGGTGACTAAGTCTATGAAGTGCTTTCAGCGAGAGATTGGTATTGTCTCAGTGACTCAGAGTGGATAAAGTTTTTCGGTATGACATAGTGTGCTCTCCGAGAGGTCTCCCCGACATTGATATGTCTTGGCGATACATAAAACAAAAGGAACATTTCGGTATGACTCATGTGCTCGAAGAAAGGTCTTGGCAAGTTTGAATTCTTATACCGACCAACAACATAAAGGCATACATCTCGGTAAGAGCTAGGGTTTTCGGCGTGAGGTCTCGGCGAGTGACCTCCGGTCTCGCCGATGGAACACAAAAGGTCTTTATTAGCATAGGATCTGACTTGTCTAGCGACACAAAAGATGGTTGGTGACTTTCGGTATGACTCAAGCATTCTACGAGAGGTCTCCTTGATGACGGTATGCTATAGTGACACTCATAAGATAGAAGGCTCGTCGGCAAGAAAAACCATGTGTCACGGAGACCAATGTGTATCATGTGGACTTTCGGTGAAACGTGGGGCAATCTACATAACGTCTCCCTGACAGCAAGAATGTCACAGCGACAAACAGAGGGATGACTGACAGTGATAAAGTTGCTTTCGGCATAGGTATTGAATTGTTACGGCGACATGTTGATCACGAGGGCTCTCGGCAAAAACAAAGATTTGTCTACAAGATATCTCTCTAATATCAAAAGGCTATAGCGATAGTGAATGAAACAAAAGGCACGTCTCGGTGAGAAAGACTCTTGTGTCTCAGCGACTGAAACAAATTTAACAGAAATGTGATCTCGGGGAAACATAAAGATCTTCGATATGGTTTCTCCTCGATGGCAGAAGGTCATGGCGACGCACAGGGACCAAAGGAACGATCAACGTTATAATTGCCTTCGACATACTTGTCTGGATGTCTCAGCGAATGGTTAACAAAGACTCAAAACATTGTGGTCGACATCATGGATTGGCATCGAATCTTAGAACCGTTACATGGCAGAATATTCATTGAGTTTCCTTTTTAAGCAGTTACGTTTTTGAAATAATGGATGATTTGTAGTTCTCTGGATAAGCGTTACTATTGATTTTTACCATCATCTACAGTCTGTCATTATTCAGCTTCACATTCAAAAATCAGCAAGAGAATTTCAGAATCTGGTGAAAAAGGCTTTTTGAAGATTTCTTCGTAACTGACATACTTGAAGTGTATATATATAAACTAGTGTTGAAAACAGTAAAGGGTTGCTGGCCAGTAATTCTGAGAGATAGTTATTTTGGCCGTATCAAGAGATGTATTGAAATACTCTGTATTAAAATCTGAAAAATAGAGAGTTATGAGCTTACTAGAAAGCAGAGAAATCCTCTGATATTATTATTGTAATTCTAAAATCTGAGTAAGGGGTTGGTGCTCCTTGAGATTGGTGTCTCTAAATGAGGGGTTGGTGCTCCTTGAGTTGGTGCTCAGAAATTAGCCTATAAGGCATTGTTAACAGTGGTTTTAAAGATTAAGCCAGTAAGGTAGTTTAGGAGTGGTTTTTATACCCCAGGATGGTTTTCCACTCGACAAAAGCTGTTGTCTCTTTGTTCATCTGTATGCTCTCTGCTTTTCTGTGTTGTTGTTGATTTAGTTCACTGTTGGTATTATTACTGTTCTCAATTTTGTTTATGAATGATTACATTCAACTCATGAATGCATTAATCAAAGTAATATTGAGATCAAATCTGAGCCATGTTTTGGAAAATGCAAGATATCTCACTCAAATCATATTTTCATAAGTTGTCTAATAGACTGAGTTAATTTTGTCATATCTTTGTGCTTTCAAAAGTGATTACTCTACTCTATTGTTGAAAGAAAAGGAAATCAGAATGAAAAATCTTGGTCGAAGTTGAAAAAGTGTTGACACTGATTCACCCCCCCTCTCAGTGTCTGTCCATAACTCCAACAGGATAACTATCCAATATTTAAGAAAATATATCTTCCAACATTTATTCTTCTATAATGACCATGTTTAGCTCCATTGTTCCCTTCACTTGATCAGCTCGAACTCATTAATCCCCTGCTCTTCAACTCAGTACTTGCTATAAATACTCCTTCCTTGCCACCACGTGTTAAGCTGAAAAAGAGTTTAGCCCATCCAACACATATATATAGCTAACTACCATAATCAAATCATAGAATCCATTCACATACATATATATTCATATTTAATCCATGCATTTATACGAATAATTCACCATATTTCATTTTCACAAAATGGGTTCAAGGTGGCAAGGTATGCATAATAGGATAACATACTATGGGGATATTGTTTTAGAGATACTTCAAAAACATAAGTGTCTTAGAAGTATATGAAAAGCAATAAAAATATGTTAATAACCAAACTCATTAGCTTTGACATACTCTTCTTGATAAAATTCTTTATCAATTTATATTTTTCATCTTTTGCAAAGAAATTAAAATGAGTACTATCATTGGAGAAATTGGTAATTATAGATATGTCAAGGGTAGGTAAGTCTATTAAAATGAGTGGCAATGGCTAAGTCTACAAAGAGTCTATATAAACATCCACTGAGTCTATTATGGTAACATGAATATGAAATGATTAATGATAACTGTGGGAAATTGTAGGGTGATCATCAAGCTAAAATAGAGAAAGCTACTCATATTCATCAACTTCAAACTTGTTGTAAACATTGTAATCTTCTATATGCTCAACTTCATACCATTTCCCTCTGCCTCAACATCTAAAAACATCCCATCATTATGATAATTCATCTTATATTAATTAATCAACTTTATCATAATTAATTGCTTAAGATCATTATTTGTAGTGTATGTGTATGTGTTACATCCCAATTGTGAAGTTACTAATTACTATTACTACATAGGGTAAATATAAATGTAATGTGAATTCTAGAGATGAATAGATTATTCTTGTACCTTGTTATCAATATGAATTTCATCTCATTTGATGTTAATCATGGTGAAATACTGCATATATGAGAATTTAGGGTTATTGAATTATTATTATTTTAACTTTGGAAATACTTAAGTATACTGCATATGTTGTGAACAATTGACTATTGAGTGCATGTGTTAGTGGTTGCAAGTAAATGTTCATTTCTCCAAGGGAGGGGAAGTATCACTCGGGATAAGATCTTGGTCGGATAGCCAGTAAATGTAACTATTTAAGCATACACACACCACATTAGAGTGATTGAACTGAGTCATTTTGGGGGTTATAGGTAAGTCATCCATAGCTTGTGTGTTTACATTATGAGTCTTGTTTACTTCTGCATGCATTTGTGGGTGATGTTTATATATGTTTGAGCTTTTGAGACCTTGTTTTATTGTGTTGATTGTGCTTGGGTTGAGTCTTTGGGCATATGCATATACATATATGTATGAATATAGTCACAAGGTCATAATCATTCGATATCGAATGGATTACTTGACTCTCATATTACCATATAATGTATATTCTTGTATATATACATAAATACACTTGCAAGTGTTAATGCTTAGCAGAGAGGTGTACAAATGTATATATTATATAAGTGTATAAATATATACGTGTATTATCATTCATGGAATATGATAAAAGAGATATACATTTGATGGATTGGGTATATAATATGTGGATAAGAATATATATACATAGAATATATAATGTATGGATACGTGCATATTACTTGATGTAAACTAATAAGGGGATAAGCATTTGAAGTATCGAATATATTTATCAAATAAGTTTAATTATATATATATATATACATATATACATATAAATATATAAGTATGGTGGTTATACTATATACATATATGTATATAATATAAATATATATATTATATTTTATTATAAGGAAAATAGGGCTATTTATATATAAATACAAGATAGGAAAATTATATGGAGGTGGGCACATTTACATGTTTATAAAACATAGAATGTCAAACTTTGAAACCAAAACCATAATATGTTTCCTACGCCTTATGCTTGGTTTATGCTTAAGGTAATAAGGGGCACTTTATAATGTGTGGATACTCCTTTTTTAAAACAACAACCAAATAGGACGCATGAGTGAATTGAGAGACCAATAAAAGCTGCTCATTATTGTTTATTTGAGCCAATTAATAAAGGTTGATTTTTGATGTTGAATGACTACAACAATAGAGGTTGATGTTGGACATCAAGATGTAAGATGAATTTGAAACATACACAACATTGTGCCAGGAGCCACATATCACTAGCCAAGAATACGCATGAGTGAGACATAACAATACATCTAATATATGTTGGCTTTGACTTGGTCGATATGGGAAATGGAAAAAAAGTGGACTAAGTCCAACACATTTATTTGCTTCAGTCAACTCAACCCATAGAACAATCGATTTTGGTTATTTGTTGCTAAATTATCATTGAAATATTCTTCTTACCTGAGAATCACACCAACTTACTAGTTTTGGCACAACCTCTATTTTCACTTTCCTGTAGATGTCATTTTGGGAGAAAAATGCGATTCTCCATTTGTAAGTTGAAATGGTCTTTTGAATGCTATCAATATGTATGTCAATCTATTAATGGAAAATGTTGAGTCTGAGCTTTATCTGTCGCCACCTTTAAGTTGAATCATGTTGCATGGAATTGGTGGAATTCTTCATGCCTTAACTGTAGGAATTCCAGAATGTTGGCTGAACTATAAATAGTCACACAATCTCACTTATAACACATTCTTACCCATTCTTGAGTGATCATTATTTGAAATCATTCATAATCATTCTCTTTTCTATATTCTTGTGTGAACATTATTTCCATTCTCCCATTTCACTTGAGAGAGATGCTCTTAACCAAAGGAGTATACATCCTTTGTAGTGTATCATATCTAAGTTTTTACCAGTCGTTTCATCTATTTATGAGTGAGAAAAGAGTGAGCTTTTGTGAAGGAGAGTTGTCTTATTATTTGAGAGAAGTGTGCTATCGACAAGAGAGAGAGAGATTTGTGTTGGAAGTTGAATCAAGCTAAATTACTGTTGGATAAGGTTGCACTATTGTCATTGATTGGGATAAGTGATAACAGGCATGGGGATCTCTTCTTCTTGTTATTTACTTCGAATTAATGTGATTTATATGTATCCTGAAATGTTTTTTCACTATATGCAATAGAAGTAATTGAGAGTGTCTTTGAGAAAATGGAATTGAAGCCTTTAGGCTGCTTTTATAATGTTTTTAAGTACTCCATGATAGGAGAGATTGCTTAACAAGAGTAGTTAATTATACTAGATATGTCAAAGAGATTACTTGAATTAGGTATTTAATTATGTTGCATGTGGTACAACATAGGTATTTAATTATAATAGATATGTTTGAACATGGGATGCAATGTGTTTGTATTTACTCCATAGTATGAGATGGGTGTTTATCATAAGTATTATATACTAGGTATGATTGAACATGAAAAGCACATATGGAACACTTAGCTAAGTTATTGATTTAACTAGGAAAGCTTGTGCTTTCTCCTAGGAGAGGGCATCTAGTATGGGAGAGGGATTAATATACTTACACATAAGTCAAGTTATACAAGTATGTAGGTTATCTAGGATGATGGACTATCCATAGAAGGAATACCTAGTTTGTGTATTTACTAGTTAAGTAGTTAATTCCAACTAGATTAATATGGTTGTAGGTTATCTGGGATGATGGACTATCCATTGAAGGAAATACCTATGCATAGCTAAAGATAGCCTTAAGTTAAATCGACCCTAAGTAGTGTATGTGATAGATGACTTCATTTGAAGCATTGAATGAGAATTCTTTGATCAAAGTAGTGCAATGTATGAGACTCCACTTAGTTGTGTGAATTTTGAGACTACATTGTTAGTTCACCGTGATCTAATATTACATGCTAGTTCAATATTGTCGGATTACAAGGTTCTAGTTATGTAGGACACAACACTATGCTCATTTGGTTGTTGTTATCAGTTACTATACCAATCTCTTTGTCAAAGGGAAGGGCCATCTATCGAATGATAGATGTGCGAGGGACCGCATTATGAGTGTGGTTGGCGAAAATGTGTCTAAGTGATGCTTCTCCTCCACAATAGGTGACATAAGAACCAAGATTTGAAAGGGAAGATCTTGGACCGTCTTACAACTATTAGTTCTAAAAGCTCATTGGAGCTATGTATGTAAGTGTATGTATTCTTGTTACTTGTACTTGTGAAGTTATTGTAATGAAGTGGAATCTTTATTATAATATTCTATGGCATCTTGATCGTATATTCTCAATAAAAGAAAGAATTTTTTTATTGCAATGACTTGTTACTTAGTCATATGGTGTAAAATAATAAATTTTTAATGCATTGAAGGGTTGGCACGTTACAATATGCATAGCTCATATTCCTTTGTGGTGTTAATTTGTTATTCTTTGTAATGTTCTTACACTCTATAACCTAATGAATAGGCATTAGTCATATAATTTTTAATCTACCATGCACTTAAACTGAAATGCTCATTTACCAGTGGAGTAGTAGGAAGTAGGTTCATATGCACTTCATGACTCAAAATAGGGAAAACATCTTTATGATCCATAACATTTATCATCCTAGAGAGTTATTTGTCCATACCTGCATCCTACTATCATGCAATGAGGGTAAGTGCACAAAGATGGGGGACCAAAAAGGGGTCTTAAATGGCCACTTTTTTTTTGAAATTAGGAAAGACTGACCTTGGATGATAAATTGAAGATAGTTACAATAAAAAATTTAAGATGTAATGAAAACAAGAGTCATAGTGCTCTGAATCTACTTTCTAAACTACTATTTTTTTTAAATGGTAGAGATTAAGTGGTTCAAAAAGGGGGGGGGCACACAAATTGGTCCTATTTTTTCAAAAAAAAAAATAGTGTCTAGTGTGACCCCCCTAAAATGTTAACAGTTTTTATTATTTCAAAAATCACTTCAGTGAGAAATTAGCTAACATGTAGTTTATCCCCAATTTTTTTGCTAATTTTTTAATGAATATATGATTTTTTACTAAATTTCAAAGTGGACACATCCCGAGAAACATAAATTTGAGCGTGCTTCTACCTAATTTTTTTGAAAACTGATTGAAAATCAATTTTGTTTAATATGTGTAGAATGAAGTCTAGTTTCTAAAAATGTAATTTATTTGAAATTTTGATGAACGACTAAAAAAAAGTGAAAAATACCAAACATTGATTTTTGAGAAAAAGTGGATACACCAACAAAAGAAATTAAAGATGAAAACCTTAACATGCTCAAAATGTGAAAAAAAGACATGGTTAGATAGCTAAGAGAGAGCTTAACATTACCCATGTTTTTTTTGACTTGACATTGAAACACATGTAAACTTGATGGGGAGCACACTCGAGATTATGTCAATTTTTTTACAATCTACAAAAACAAGTCTTTGGATATTGGAAAGTTACTCCAAGCCTTTGAGTTGGAAGCCCAAGGAAAATCCAATCCAAAGGCTAGGAAATTTCTTAAACAAGAAAAAATGTGAGTGTGTTATAACATACTCGTGTTATTTGAATGCATTCACAAAACATGAGTGCGTTATAACACACTCGCATTATGTAAATGCTTTTACAAAAAATGAGTGTGTTATAATGCACTCGAATTATGTGAATGCTTTCACAAAACATAAGTGTGTTATAACATGCTTGCGTTTTGTGTTGAATTAAATTTTTTTCTCATTTCTTTTTTATTTTTCTTTATTTTTCTCTTTCTCCTTGTCATTCAACGAAACTATATACATGAAATAAACATTTAGTATAAGTTGAAATTTACATATGGTCATTTAATTTATTATATTTTAAGTTATATTTCATGTATATAGTGTTCAAGATGTTTGAGAGTAATTTTAGATCTCTAGGAGTTATAATGCAAATTCTAGTTTTTAGAGGATCTTATAATTTTTCAAATAGTCAAATTTCAGTAATCAACATGTCAAACTTTTATAATTAGGAGGTCAAATTTTAGTAATCAATAATTTGTATCTTTCTCTCTCTATCTCACTCATTGTACCTCCCTCCCTCCCTCCCTCCCTCCCTCCCTCCCTCTCTCTCTCTCTCCCTCTCCTTCTCTCTCTACTTCTCTCTATCTCCCCTCTCCCTCTCTCTACGTACCTCTCCCACCATCACTCCCTATCACTCCATACCACTCTCTCTTTATTTCTCTCTATCTCACCCCTCTCTCACATACCTTTCTCTCCCTCCATACCTATCCCTTCCTCTCTCCTTCCCTCTACTTCTCTCTATCTCCCCAATCCCTCCCTCTCTCTCTCTATATATATATATACATCTCTATCTCTCCTTCCTTCTCTACTCTCTCTCTCTCTCTCACACACACATGTATCCCTCCCTTTCTCCTTCCCTATTTAATTATCTCTACCTCTCCTTTCCCTCCTACTACCTACCTCTCTCTCTCTCACCTATCCCTCTTTACCTCTCCCTCCCTCCTCTCTCTCTCTCCCACCTCCCTCCTTCACTCTCTCTATCTTTCTCTTGACTTATCTCTATCTCACATATCTCTCTCCCTCTCCCTCTCCCTCTCCCTCTCTCTCTCTCTACTTCTCTCTATCACACCTATCCCTCTTTACCTCTCCCTCCCTCCCCTCTCTCTATCACCCTCCTTCCTTCCCTCTCTCTACTTATCTCTATCTCACCTATCCATCTTTACATCTCCCTCTCTATCATCTCTCTCCCACCCTCCCTCATTCCCTCCCTTTCCCTCTACTTTTCTCTATCTCACCTATCCCTCTCTACTTCTCCCTCCCGCTATTTCTTTCTTGTTCTCCCTTTCCCCCTCTACTTCTCTCTATCTCACTGTATGATGCTGAAAATGAAAACCTTGAATTCACAAATGAGAATCAAAATGCATTCAAAATAATATCAATAAAGTATCTACAAATGAACACAAATGCAAGAAAAATAAATACTAATTACTAAGAAATCAAACACATGCATTCAAAAGTAAAATCACTCCATTTTTATCCCATCTACAAGATCTTGTCTTTGCTCTCAGATTTTTGTAGAAAAAAACACAAGAGGCTATGTAGAATGGATTTGATCAAAATGAAATTGGAGTTATGTTTGAAAAGTGAGGAGGAAGTGGGATTTTATAGATGTCCTTGTGGGAAAGATCTGAATTTTAGGAAGAATGTGGGATAAATGATTATTTAAATTGTTTAATGAAATTGGTTTGGACAAATGCTCATGCAAATGTATTTATGAAATGGGATTATGATTATGGAAATATGATTATGTAATGAATATAATTATTATGTATAAAATGTGTAATGGATGTATTTAAATGATTAAGGATTAATGATTAATGAAATGGATGAGTTAATGATTATGCAAATGGTTTAGGAGGAAAATATATTAATGAATTAATTAAATAGATAATGGAACCTATTTAATTAATAAAAGTGATTGAAATATTATAAGGACATTTTTATGTGTCTACACTCACCACTCTCTCTCTCTTCATCTCTCTACCTCTCCCTCCCTCCCCCCTTTTTCCATCTCTCCTCTCCCTCTCTCTCATCTCTCTCTCTCCCTCCCTACCTACCTCTCCCTTCATATCTCTTTCACTCTCTATTCTCTATCTCCCCTATCCCTCTCTACCTACCTCTCCCTCTATCACTCCCTACAACTCTCTCTCTACCTCTCTCTCTCTCCGCACCTCTCTCTCTCACCGTACCTCTTCGTCACTCCCTCATCCCCTCTCTACTTCTCTCTATCTCTCTACCTACCTCTTCCTCCCTCCCTCCCTCGCTCCCTCTCTCTCTCTATCTCACCTTTGTATCCCTCCTTACCTCTCCCTCCATCCCTCCTCTCTATATCTCCTCTCCCTCCCTCTACCTACCTCTCTCTAGTAGATAGGGAAGGAGAGAGATATAGAGAGAAGGGGGAGGGAGGGAGAGAGGTGAGATAGATAGAACTAGAGAGGGAAGGAGAGAGAGGGGGAGAAGGAGGGAGAATTAGGGAGGGAGAGAGAGGGTGAGATATATAGAAGTAGAGAGAGAGAGGGGAGGGAAAAGGGGATATTAAGAGAGAGGGAGAGAAAGAGGGAAGGAAGGAGGTAGAGGTAGAGATGGAGAGCTAGAGAGATAGAGAAAGTTAGATAGGGAAGGAGAGAGGGGGGGAGGAGGGGGTAGGGAGGGAGGGAGGGAGGGAGAGGGGGGAGGAGGGAGGGAGAAGTAAGGAGGGAGAGAGAGGTGAGATAGATAGAAGTAGAGAGAGAAGATAAAGAGAGAATGGTGAGATAAAGAGTAGAGAGTGAGATGTGTGTGTGTGTGTGTGTGTGTGTGTGTGTGTGTGTGTGTGTGTGTGTGTGTGTGTATGTAGAGAGAGAGGAAGAGAGAAATTAGATAGAGAGAATTAGAGAGAGAGAAGGATGGATAGGTAGAGAGGTAGTTCTTGAGCTCAAGGGAGAGAGAGAGCCAGATAAAGGGATGGAGATAGTGAGGGAGAGGTCTAGAGCATAAGGGATAAACAATGATTCAGATAGAGAGAGGGAGAAAGATGATACAACTTCCTGATTACTAAAATTTGACTATCTAAAAAATATTATAAGATCTTCCAAAAACAAGAATTTGCATTATAAGTCTTAGAGATCTGAAACCACTCTCAAACACCCTAAAACTATATACATGAAATATAACTTAAATTATAAGAAAGTAAATGAAAATTTGTACTTGAATGTTTAGTTCATGTATATAGTTTCACTAAAATAGAAGGAGAAATAGAAAGAGAAAGAGAAAGAGAAAAAATCAATGTGTAACATAATGTGAGCACGTTATAATGTGCTCGTGTTTTATCTTGCCTTGGAATTTTCCAAGCCTTTAGCTTGGTGTGACTTTCCAATGTCCAAAGACGTGTTTTGCAAATTGTGAAAAAATTGACATAATCTCAAGTGTGCTCCCCATTAGGTTTGCATGTGTTTTAATGTCAAGTCAAAAAATACCATGGTAATGTTTAAGCTTACCCTTAGCTATCTAACCATGTAAATTTTTTCATATTTTGTGTATGTTAAGGTTTTCATCTTTAATTTATTTTATTGGTGTCCATATGTAAATGTCAATTTATTTCATGTATATAGTTTCACTGAAATAGAAGGAGAAAGAGAAAGAGAAAAAAATTCAATACAGAACATAACTTGCTTGCGTTTTGGCTTGGTAATAACTGAGCCTAGGCTTGGCCACTAAAAACCCATAACACGAGTGCATTTCATTATAATGTGCTTGTGCTTTCTCTATTTCAAGACCAAAAAGTGGAGTGGCCACTTTTTGGTGCCCCATCTTGGTGCACATGCCCAAAGTGTCTTGCAAGATCATCTCATATTGTGATCCTATGTTCACATATTTGATGTGGATTTCCATGTATCATGTGTTGGGTATTTATCTGATTAGATTGAGAGGGGGGATATGGTACTTAAGGATATACTATATATGTATGTTGTGAGCCAAAAATTTAAGTTGGAGGACTATTTAAACCTCGTAAATTTTTCATATAACAATGGGTATCATAGTTCCTTTGGAATGGTACTATTTTAGACTTTGTATGGTTTTCCTTGTCGGACTTTATTGAGTTAGAATATGATTAAGGATCAATTTTTCTTTGGTTGTGAGATGCTTCAAGATATGAAGAAATATTTAGTTTGGGTAAGATAGCAATTGTTGACTACTCAAGATAGGTAGAAGTAGTACATTGATGTCAAGAGATTGGATCAACACTTTTTAGTTGGTAATTATGTGTTTTTGAGAGTGAAACCAGACAAGATCTCAAGACTTTATGGAAAAGGTTGTAAGCTTGTGTAAATATTTTTTGGTTCATTTAAGATCCTTGAGAAGATTGGTCCTACTTCATATTGGCTTGCCTTGTTGTGTATTCACTAACACATTCATGATGTGTTCCATATTTATATTTTGAGGTAGTCAAGATGTGATGTATATTCTTGATTGGGGTGCATTCTAGATTAAGGAGGGTGGGAAAATTTATTTAGATCTCATCTATTTTTTTATCATAAGAGGTTGAGCCTTCTATTGGTTCCTCCAACTAATTGCCTGATTGTATCTAAAGGTAAGTGAAATCTTATAATCAAGACTATTAGATCAATGGCCAACAAACAAGAGATAGCTAAAAAACTATCCTCCTATGCACTGTAGGCTCTATAAGACCTAGGAGGGTCACCCTTGATGACATTGAACATGAATATTAACTGTAGCTATATCATAGTTCCTAAGATATTGAATTCATACAAATGGACAAGGTTATATGTTTGTAGGAATGATCATAGTCCTTGCTATCTTTGAAACCATGCATGAAGCATAAAAATAATTATAAAAAAATTACTAGACTGGTGCTTGTCATGGGATACAAATTCCTATTTAAAGTATTATACATCATCAAATTCAAATATATTTTGATGATCATTTTAACCATTGCCACCTTATGACAATATTACCTGCAATAGCCTATAATGACATCATTCTTAATAATCCACTTGAAAATATAACATTCTTATTTCTTCTTGGCAAGCATTTACACTAGTACTTGAACAAATACTAAACCATGAAAGGAATTCAAAAATAGAAAATGTAAATGAAAACTTCAACAATCCTTGATCATTTTAGTCAAAAAACATTATATTTCAAGGCTAGAGACAATGCCCATTATAATATGATTTTCTTATATTCACATAATAAAATACAACGATTTTTGTCATGAAATGACTTACAGACATGGGAGTTCACCTATGACCTTTGAAAATCTACCCATATTCCCTATTTTCTTTCTAGAACATCATAACCTCTACAAATGAGATATAAATTACAATTTAAAGAAGAGGGAAACATTTAGATTACATCACAAAATGACACCTAATGAGATACTTGCTCAAAAAATTGCAATAAACTAGACTTGGTACCTGGAATATGTCGTTACACTTTTATTTTCCGCCTTATTTGTCTTCATTTGCAACTAAAATTTAGTTTTCCATTTTTTTTACAATCCCATGCACATTTTTTAACTAGGTAAAAGCCCATTCACCCAACAGTCATTTTACCTCTTCTAATAAAATTATTAACTCTAGGTACAAACCCATTTTACTAGTAGTTAAAATTTTCTTTCAACTTGCATTTTAACTGAGAATTTTGATTGTTAAACACTGCAAATCCTTTTTGAGGTTAACCTGGCATTTTGTTAAATACTTTACCAATAACCCCTCTTGTAAAATTTTCATCCACCCTGCTTTGATTTGCATTTCAATTGTGAAAACCCCACCTCTACGTCACCATGTGTATTCTTTGAAACACACATAATATCACCAAAACACCCATGGGTCATTTCAAAACCCTCAAAGACATTTTAAACAATGCATGGACACTTATATTCAGCTACAATGGAGTCCAAATTATTTGTAAGTTATTAGAAAAGTGTTGGGTCATTTTTTAATGTTCCAACATTTAGAAAATGGATCAAACACCATGAAAGAGTGTAGCATAGGCGTGAGAAGAGTTTTTGGGTCATTTTTGGTTGCTACTAGGAATTTTCATCACTTATGGCAGCCAAAACCCTTGCCAAACATTATAAAAATAGCTCTCTCAATATTGGAATACTTGTTGGGTCAATTTGCAGCTATGTAGGGGCTTTTTTATGGTGATTGGAATTCAAAAATATTAAAAACAACATCAAGATCTTTGCCAAGGTGTGATAACTGCTACATGCAAATTTTTGGATAGTGTAACAACAAGGAAATGGAGATTATGCTGGATAATGAAAATAATTAAAACAATAAAACAAAAACCTTATGTAAAAGATAGATCAATAAAACAAAAAAAAATTAAAGCAATAAAAAAAAACTAAATTTTCTTAAGTTTGAAAATGGTTGTTATCTTGAAGATATTATATATGTCTTTGTAGCCTTTAATAGCAATTATGAAATTAAATAGCAGTAGCTACGTGAAGATTGTAATCAATTTCTCTAAGCAATAAGAATATTGATACTTTTCCCCGTGGATGTTTCCTTGACATATTGCCAAGAATTTACCACATAAATCTATGTCTTGTCTATTATTTTGTTATTCTATTTTATTTTATTTTCTTTGATATTTATTTGCAACTAAATTATGTTACAATGTTATTTAAGTTTGTGGGTTTACGTTTTTGTTTCCACAACATATTAACACATTAAAATTTACCCTTAAGAACCATCTACGTGAAAGATAACCCTTTGAGCACAAAAAAATGTGGACAATAAGCTTATACAATAAAGAAACTAGGGGAGAGGACCTAGTAGTTGTGCACCCTAACTTCGTACTTCTCAAAATCCTACATGGAAATTTCAAATCACTCCCAATTTTTTACAGTAGCTTACTTGGCAAGTCCCCTGCTTATAACTTTCGTTTCAAGGCCACATCAGCATGCTTTTTGTCAAGGTGTCCAAAAAGGACAAAAAAAAGTGATACCAATACTTGTGCATTCATAGCACGGGTAGTTGAGTGTTGATGTGGCATCACATGATTAATTGTTTTTTAGATAAAAGGAATAAATTTTGTTTAATTATGCATAGTCAAGTCACAACTATTGGGCATTATATAAACAAATACTATCACAACTATTGGGCATTATATAAACAACTAATATCACAATTATTGGACATTATATAAACAACTACTATCACAACTATTGAAACATGCTCAACTATTGGGTCCTCTCCCCTATCTTCCAAAGTGGTGCCATGAAGTTGGGAAAAGATAGCATAAGTTGCACATGAAAAGGACTTTAGTTTGGTGCCTTTCATTGCCTTATTCAAATGTTGAGGTGGACCAATAACATTCCATTGTTGTCCTTTTAGTTTAGCACAGTTTTGAGAGCACAAAATGATATGAAAGTTGCAATGAAGCGCAACATTGACACATGGAACAACTTAATCAATAAAATATAGTATCAACATTGAAAAAAAACAACTTCAAAATACTGACCAATGGGAGCTCATTACATAAGAGCCATCACAGCTTTGAAGGCTTGGAAGAGATTAGAAAATGTAATGGTGTACTTTATAAACATGTGGAAATGAAAATTGAAGGTAGCAATGCAACATCATCATTATTTCGCTAGCCACAATCCCTTAATATTAGACTTTAGAAAAATAATCTACCATTCAAATTTTTAATAACTAGGGAGATAAAGCTTGGAGGCCATTCAACACTCAAATTACTTTCCACCTCCCCTACATTTTAAAACATTTAAAATAAAAATTTGTAAAAAATGATCATTTAATTTCTCCACTAGCAAAATGATAGAATCATCACCACAAGTGTAAATGATGTCTAGAGGCCACAAAAATTTGTAGAGGGTCATTATATTTGACATAGATCATTTTCATGTCACCAAAAATTGCACAAAAAACATAATTTTATGGGCTCCTTTGTAAACTAACCTTCCGACAAACAGTTTAACAAAAAAAATTGTTCTAACCCTGAAACTTCTTGGATGACCATAAAAACGAATCTATATGCTATTGATGAAAAATGAACTGGGTTGTTTCCAAAATAAGAAATTTTTATTTTTTTAAGGACCTTATGTACCTGCTTGAAAAAGGTGACACATTAAATTGTCATCAGAACTTGTTTATGAGCCATGAAAATAGGCATGAACATTCTTGGTGAACCATACAAACCTTTGTTAAAACTATGAAAAACATGAGCCATGGGACCAAACAACGAACAAAGACACCTTCCATGCAAGAGAGATGTAAAGAATAATATGCAACATTCCTCAACAAGAAAAAGCTACAAAGCTACAAAATACAAGAGTTGAAGAGAAAAAATCAAGAGATCAAGTATTACAAGGCATAATAATACAATGAGAGTTGAGTGATATATAGGAGAAACCCTAAATGGTAAAGGGATTAGATCATGACAAGTGTCAACATCCCATGCAATGATACATAATGATCTAATAATAGTTCACTTCAGTTAACATAAAAAGCACTTAGTTAACTTAATAAAGCAATCATAAGTTTAGGTTAAGTGTATGGAATGAATTAGAATAATAATTAATTAAATATTAATTAATTATTAGTTAATGCATGATTACTCTAACACCCCCATAAGATGAACTTAGGGAGTAGCTAAAAACCCTAAAAAAGAGAATGCATGATGGGTCTCGACAAACAAGGTCTGGTGAGGTACCCATGTACACACAATCTAATCTCTCACAACTGGAGAAAAGAAGAAAACCTCATGGGAAAAACTCCTCTCCAAAAGAGAGAAAGGTGAATGAAGGATTGAAAAAGCCTCCAAATCAAGGTGAAGGACTAAGAAGCCTCAAACCAAAACAATGTCCCAAAAAAGAGAGGAACATGTAGATCACTGAAGCATGACGAAGTTGTAGACAACTGTCGAAAGATGACTGATATAATGCTAAAATGAATATCCATAAAATGACTGATGTAATGTTGAAAAATGAGTGTCTGTATGGTAAATGATCCATCTCACATAAATGCATGGGTAACCAACCATTGATGTACACTGCATCCTCCTAGTACATAGGAACAAGAACTAGATACATAGATCACTCCAAAAATCAAACCAAGAAAGCATTAGCACTAATAGTATAAACCCCACCTCCCCCCACCCCACTCCCCCCATAATGATGAAAAGGGAGAGCCAAGACATCTATACTAAAACTATGTGAAACTAAGAAGTGCATGTAGGAGAAACAACCTGCAGATAAAAGGGTGTGCAAACTAAGACACACACACATGAGGAAAAAAACACTATGATTCACTATTGTCATGGAAGGGACACTCACTTGAAAAAGGTGTGATGGAAATACAAAGGAAACATCAGCCCCCCATGACACTTTATATCATAGTGCGAATACAAAAGGCACAATAGGATGTACAAAATCCCCAAAAAGTATACACCAGAATGACACTTTATCTCAGTGCATCTATAAAAGAGAATGAATATTAAAAAGATGTATGCAATGCCTATATAGGACAAAATACTAGAAATACATGTAGAAGAGCAAAAAATGAGTCATCACATGTAAACAAAAAGTTCTCAGCAACTAATATGTCCAAGTAATTCACTAGAATGTGAAAACACAAAAAAATGAATAAAATGTACCTGGAGAGAAATATAGAAAAAATACATGGATGGTTGTGAAGAGCTCTAAAAGAATATCACAACATTGCTGGAATTACAAAAAATGGAGAAACATGTCAAAAGTTATGAGCTTGGAACTGAAAATAGCACCTATGACTTCAACAGGTCGTAGAATGCACTAGCAACAAAAGATGGTGATGAGACCCAAACCACTATAAATTTTACTAAATTAGCTTTCCAATGATATCTCATTTTTTGAATTTTAATATTGTACATCCAAGTTATGGCCAAAAGAAAAAACACCTGCTTTAGGGCACAAAGAGGGTTTAAGGGGCCTTAGGCAATTGATTGTACTGCTGGTGATAGCATGATGTCATGATGACATCAACAACATATTCAGAGGAATATTCCCACCTCCATCAAAAAAAATCTGACTGCTTGTAAAAAAATTATGTCGGTATATACTGCAAGCCTACCGAAATATTCCTAATTTTCATTTTCTGTTGTGAAAAAATGAGTGACTATCAGAAAGTGGAAAAACATGCCGAAAAAATAGTGCCACTAGAAAAGGAAAACAAAATTGGTCACCGATTTTTAAAAAAAAATCCACCCCGCAGCTATGTGGCTGCTGCAGTGGCAATGGAAGTCGTCAGGCAACCCACACATGCCATCGACGGTAGATGGGCCTGCAGGGCCTACAATTTACAGGTGCCCTACGGGTACAAAATTTTAATGAGGCCCCCAATAATTTTTTTAATAAAAAACTTGCACTTTTTTTTGTATTTAAAAATAAAGAAAATAAACAGTTTATTTTAAAATCTATTTTATTTTTATTTATTTATTTAATAAAAAATTATTGTACCTGGTCATACAAGGGTTGTACGACCCCTCTACAAAAAAATCCTCTAGAACACCTAATGATGAAATAGGGAAAATTTATAGTCAAAATTCATTGAATTAACCTCTTGAACGCAACCATGAGGTTTTTTTTGGCTCAAAATGCTCCAAAATCACATCTACCCTTTGGATTTAGAAAAAAAGAAACTACTTCAAACCCTTGCAGATCTAACCTCAGGAGTCCAAATCAATTCAAACGAAAGGAAAAACTGACTTTCTCTATAGCTTTGAATCCAATGGAAGACTCTATATTGGTTTTAGATGCACCAAAAAACTTTCCACCTCCAAAATTTACAAAAAAAACAAAGGGGATTCCCGATCTAAAGTTTATAACCCTTGTTGAAGAAAAACCTCATAAAACGAGAAGGGGTTCACTGAATCCAAGCTCTGATACCATGTTAGAATTGTGAAAAACATGAGCCATAGGATCAAACAACGAACATCGACACCTTCCACAAAGAGAGTTGCAAAGAATAATATGCAATATTCATCAACAAGAAAAAGCTACAAAGCTACAAAATACAATAGTTCAAGAGAAAAACTCAAGAGATCAAGTATTACAAGGTATAATAATACAATGAGGGTTGAGTGCTATATAGGAACAACCCTAAATGGTAAAGGAATTAGATCATGACAAGTTTCAAAATCTCATGGAATGAGACAAAATGATCTAATAATAGCTCACTTTAGTTAACATAAAAAATACTTAGTTGACTTAATAAAATAATCCTAAGTTTAGCTTAAGTGCATGAAATGAATTAGACTAATAATTAATTGAATATTAATTAATTATTAACTAATCCATAATTACTCTAACAACCTTATATCAATCGTATTTTCATGATGAATCACAATTTGAAAAATTTAATGCCAAAAGATTTAGGCCAACTAATGTCATGAGGCTTAAAAACAAGCTTTTGTCACCAACTAAAAGGTCAAATTGCATGAAGAACATGGAAAAAACATTTATTAATACCTTCAAAGACAAGACCTTGACTAGGTAAGGGTCTAGTGGGATCATCATGATGATTCAACAACTACTTGGGAGGATGCTATGCAAATGCAAGTGAGTTCTTCATCCTCACCTTTTCAAAGGATTTTAGGTGTAATCCTAGTTTAAGGAGAGGTGGATGTAGGGCCCCACACATATGTGCCTCATTCTATTGTTTAATTTTGAGTTTTGATATTGATATCATACTTTTTTATTATGTTTTTATTTTCCATCGAGTTTTATGGATTATGTGCATTGAATACATATATTTGAACTTTGTAGTGTTTTAGCTTCATTATTTTTACTATTATATGTTATTATTGTTGGCATATGGCTTCTAGTGTTGTCATTTATGGTAACTTAAGTCATTGATCCGGTCCGCACTTTAGTATCTGATCATACCAGAAGACAAAGTAAAGAACAAGGTATTCGGCTGAAGTTGAATCTGTCAAGTGGTTTGCATTACCAGTCTATCAGTTTTGGTTGTGGATCTCAGGGAAGGTCTTTGGGTATATGAAATGTCTTATTCTTGAGTTTTTTTTTGTCGCATTAATTGGTGTACGAGTTAGGAGACCCGGTTGTTCGATTTTCTATTCAACAGTGCTAGAAGGTCAACTAAGTGAATATGGGATGTTGTGGATGTTTAAGGCGAAATTATTTGGAGTATTTTTGTATTGAAGATTTTGTTTTGGGTCCTCACCATGTTGTGGCCAACTTTGATAGATGTGCATTAAATTTTATTCATGATTTGAGCCGACAGTTGGAAAATATTTTCTATTTTATTGAAGCTGACATATAGCAATTGAATCCTTGGTGGCAAATATATATATATAAGAGTGGTTATTTCATTTTGGTGTGTTTGTGATGTGTTGGTGTATGTAGCAAATGTTAGAAGGTCAGTTGAGTGATTATGCACAGTTTCACTTGTGCAATAAAGGATTTTGTGAAGCGAATTGAAGAAGAACAGAGTGAAGTGCAGAATTAGATAGAAGGTCCAGAATCTGATCCATGAGCCTAACCGAAACTGTAAACAGGCATTTGTAGATGCTACTTTCTCAGTTCAACATTTTTTATGTAATCCAAATCTTTTGTAAGGAAGTGAGCCTTCTTGATTTTGAGCAGTGAGCTATAGGCAGTGTGCCTGAATGCAAGTGCATTCCCATTTTGTAAAACACTTATATTTTGAGTACTCAAATAGTGGATTGACCTCCACCGTAGTTTTTCCTCTAACAGGGTTTCCACGTAAAATTCCTTGTGTTATGGTGTTGTGGCTTATTGTTTTATGTTCATGCATCTTTCTTTTGATTGAATGTTGTAGGCACTTGAGAGATTAGATTAATAAAGTTAAAAACTACACAAAATTGATTCACCCCCCACCACTCTCAATGTTGCTTGATTCCAACAATTATAATTATATTATTGAGTTCAAATTTGCAATTATTTATTATGCACATTTATAAATGAATCATGTTAGAGGTAAAATATTTTTAGTTAGATGTAGATATTGATATCGTCTTTTGGATTGTCTCTCATTGGTTGTTATTTATTATGATTTGGCTATGTTTTGTTGTGTAAATACACCTAATGTTTTAATTAAGTGTGCAAGAGCATGCTTCCCCAAAAGTGATTAAATGGAGACAATCATTTTAAGTAAAAATATTGTGTTTTATTTCTCATCTCACTTGATGTTGAGTTATGAGATGACCCATATGTGTCCCTATGATCATGGATCTAAATCTCTATTTTGGATTCCCGAGTCTCATGATAACTCATGAAATGTGTTTGTGTTTTCTATGTAGGTTGTTTTAATCATGTGGTTATTTGCATTTAATATTTTTCTATAATGCTTGTGAGTGCTTGTGAAATGATTTCATGTTGTTGTTGGTAAAAAATTATAGTTATATTATGACTTGTAATTTTGAAAAGAATTAAAATAGGTATATATTTTTAAATGTAAATATTGTATTTGTAAAAATAAATGTTTTATTGAATTGTATTAGTAATTTCTACTAAAATACTAAAAAAAATATTATTTAAAATATCTTCTTGAAAATGGTTTTGGGTAAAAAGGAAGGGTTTGGTTTGATATTTGATTGGATTGGAGGATTAAAGTGAAGGGATTTTTGGTGATGTGTTGAGTGGTGGTGCAACATCAGTGGTTTATCTCCATTTGTGTGTGCTTGGAATAAAGGTAAGTTTCTTTCAATTTTTTCTCTTTTGTGATTAAATCTTCATGCTTTGGCCATTCCCACCTTATGTGGATACATATGATATTTGAGTAGGATATATGTTTGAGGATTGTTAAATTATCCGTTGAATAATTTTATAATAAAATTTCCATTTTGCATTAGAATTATAGATATTTTTCTTCAAAAAATTTATGTTGAGTGGAAAAGTGTGTATTCTATGCTATTGTCCTCAAGAGGGCATTCTTATAAATTATAATTTTTTTTTGTAAATTTGGTCAAATTTTGAGCTTTCCACCATGAAATTTTAAAATGCAAGTTTTTATATGTTTTTTGAAAAATAAAAAATTGAATTCCAAATTTTATGTTATAGGATCGATTCTCTCTCACGAAAATGGGATGGGAAGCCATATATCCATAGGTGTTCCAGGATAGGAACTTATTTTCCATTTCATTCTCATATTGAGATTTTTGTCTATGTGGCCTTGGGAGTGAGGAATCTAGGGTTTGGGTGGAGTATACTATCATCCCCATTCACCTATAAAGAGAGGTAAAAAGAAATAGATAAAATGAATGGGGTTACAAATTTAAACATTAACAAGATTAACTTGTGAGTTCACTTTCGTGTGTCTATATTGCTATGTTGTATGACTATGTAGGACATTAATATAATCCTTGAGATTGATGTAAATATAATTTAGGATATTCATTAGATGAAGGAATAGTCCTAAGATACATGATATTTTGAGAATTTCATGATGATGCTCCATCTTCACAACCTATGGTACTCTTCTTATTCTTTTGTGTATCAAATTATGAGTTTGATGTGTGCTTGTGATTCTATTTGTGTATGATTTATTGATGTGGTATTTCTCAATAGTATGTTTTTTAATCCATGTATGATGTGTAATGGTGTTATGTTTCTTATGTTCAAGTTGTTCATGTGTGGTAACCATTATTTTTGGCATGTGTGTTTAATGTTACCCAATTGATTGCCTCATAGTACAAAGAGGTGGGCCTAAGGTTTCTACATGATTGGGTGGTTTTTATCACCATTGAATACCATATATCCTTTTGAGATTCTTGGAGAATATGTAAGGAATTATTTGTCATGTGTACTGGTAGGATCTTTATTATTGTTAACCATTGATCAAAATATATTATTTGAGATATTTAGGTCCTTGCAATTCCTATTGTATTATGATTGAGAAGTAATTTTTGTAGATGATTTTAATCTTCCTAGATAGGTGTAATTATTTCCATAGTGTAATTTGGTATTTCTCAACCTTAGAGTTGAATGCATATAGTGTTTTGTAATCAAATTCTAATGTTTCATGAAGTCCTAGAAAATTGATGTGAAAGAATAATCTATCTTTATTCATGAAATGGGACATGTTATTAATATAGATGTACTATTTGAATATGTTGTTTAAGAAAATACTAATTCAACGGTGGTTGGAACATTAACTTGAATTTAGGAGTTGTTTCCCTTTGCATGCCTTGTTGCATCTTGTGTATGTGAAATTGATGCTTGTGTTTAGAGGAGGAATTTGGTTTAAATAGTTAGACATCTTTTATTTCAAATGAAGATATTTTTTATAATTAATTTCTTGGTTTAAACCATTTTTGAATAATACATAAATGAGAAAATTGTCTTGTTTGCAAAGGTTTCTACAGGCTTTCCTAGGCTTGGCCCTTCATTTTTCTTACGGTTTTGTGCCTCATTTATTATTATTTGATTTGGTAAGATAGTTTTGAATTTTTAGGATGTTTGTAGGCATGTATGAGACCCTTTTTCATGCTTTGGTGTAATTTTTGTTAGAAATTTGAAATAGACTCTATAACCCAAGGAACTTTTTAAGAGAAAATTAAAGTTACATAAATTGGAAAAACATAAAGAATGCAAACTAGGAATCCAAGAGATTATGCAATGTCAATATGACAGAATTGTATTAATAGATTCCAAGTTGAAAAAGATACAAAGCAAAGATTACAAATACAAGCTAGGTAGTGAGTTTATATAAAACTAAGGAGATGATGGAAAATAAATTAACCCAATAAGAAATAAAAACCTACACCAACAACCCCATTAAGCATAACTTGGGAGGATGTAAAAGATGATGGGTCCTAGAAAGTGAAACCATGTTAGGTACCCATGTACATATCAAATTCCCCCCCAAAGAAAAATAAGCCCCCCCACGAATAGAGAGAGAACACCCCAAAAATAGAGAAGGAATATGAGAAGGACTAAGTATCCCCCTAAAGAGGACACCAACCACACCCCAAGCAAAGCTCACAAATGAAGGAACTTGCTCTCAGTGAATAGTTTGGTGAAGATGTATATAGTCTGATTTGATGTTAGATAGTACTTGAGATCAATGATCTCTAAATGAATCAACTCTTGAATGTAGTGCATATGGATCTAGATATGCTTGGTCTGTTGATGATGGACCAGATTATGAGAGATCTGAATCACACTCTGGTTGTCACAATAGATGAATGTGGGCTTCTAGAAGGGAATGTTAAACTCAGTGAGAATGTTTTGAAGCCAAATGGCCTTAGTAGTGGCATTAAATACTCCATAATACTTAACCTCTATTGATGAAAGAGTAATAGTTGACTACTTATTTCTCGACCAACAAATTGGACTGAAACCAATGGAGAAACAATACCTTGAAGTAGACTTGTGATCCTGAGAATTGCCTGCCCAATTTGAACTTATGTGTCCCACCAAGTCAAAATCCACGCCCGCTGAATAATGAATCCCATAATTGTGAGTACCCTTGATTTAGTGAAGAATCTTCTTAGCTTCTTTCCATTGTAGCTCATGTGGCTCCTACATGAATTGAGAGACCATGCCTACTGCATATGAAATCTCAGGCATCATATGAGTCGAATAGATGAGACTAACAATAAACTATCGATACAAAGTGCCATCAACCAAGGTTGGAGAACACTTAGCCTCAAGTTTGACCCCTAACAAGAATGGAGTTGGAACAGGCTTACAATCAACCATGTGAAACCTTTGGAGCATATCAAGTGTGTAATTAGACTGTGCAAGAGTGATACTTGAAGAATACTGAGGGATCTCAATTCCCAAGAAGTATTGCAACAAGCCCAAATTTGACATCAAAAACTAATCATGAAGGGTTATTTTCACTGCCCGAATGATGGATGAGTGACTCCCTATAATCAAAAATTCATTGACATAGAGAACCAGGAAGGTGTGAGTATCATCCTACTACAAAATATAGACATTAGGATCATAGTGACACCGAGTGAACCCCACTTTATAAGGAAGGAGTCCATCTTGGCGTACCAAGCTCGTGGAGCCTGTTTAAGGCCATAGAGATACTTTAGAAGACAACACACAAGTGAAGGATCTTGAACAAACCCCTATGGTTGCTTCATGTATATGTCCTCCTAAAGGTCATCATGAAGGAAATCAATCATCACATCCATCTGATGAACATACCATCTATGTGTTGTAGCTATACAAAGGACAAATCAGATGGAATTCATTTTGGTGATTGGTGAAAAATTCTCAGAGTAGTCAATCCTTGGAACTTGGGAGAATCATTTGGAAACCAAGTGAACCTCATGCTTGTCAACCAAACCATCAACTACATATTTTATTTGATAGACCCACTTGCATCAAACAAGTTTTCTTCCCTTAGGAAGTGGGACAAGATCCCAAGTGTGGTTCCTCTCCAAGGAACTAAATTATTCCTACATTGTTGCATCCCACTCGGGGACACCAAAAGCTTCCTGAAAAGTTTTTTGATCAAAATATGAAGTAAGGAAGATATGTGGAGCATCTTGAAATTGTGATCTTGTTCTCCTGTGATCTCATGGATCCTCAACCCAATCACTTGCTAACTATAATCTCTAATGAGTCTAAAGAGGCCCTATGACTAGAGAAGGAGGAGAATCAGGAGGAGGATCATCATCCTCTAAAGATAAATTGTGTACATCCTCATGATCACTATCATCATCTAAAGTGGAGGAAGAATACTCCTCATCATGATCCAAATTATTAAGATCATCTGAAGAACTATCATCAAGAAACAAGGACTCCAAATTGATGGTGGTAGGAGAAGTGTCGAGAGAAGAACAAGAAGAAATCTCCTCAAAATGAACGCTCCTCTTAATGAACAACTCATGTGTGGTAGGATGAAGAATCCTATAGCCTTTGACATCATCTAGGTAACCAACAAGTATGCAAGGCTTGCTTTTTAGATCCATAGCCTTATGTTTCTCTGCTGGAATGTGGGCCCATGCACTAGAGACAAACACTTGAAAGTGCTTAATTGAAGGTTTTCAACTAGTCCAAGCTTGAAAAGGAGTTACCCCTTTCACAACTTTGTGAGGAATGTGGTTTTGGATATAACACATATGGTTAATGGGTTATGTCCAGAATAGTGGTGCCAAAGACTTGGAGTGAATCATACAATTAGCCATCTCTTTCAAGGATCGATTATTCCATTTTTTAACTCCATTTTGTTGAGGATTATAGGGAACTATATGCTACTGTAAGCGGTAGAATGAGGAAAACAAACTAACAATGCATCTACACTTCTAAATAGGACATTGCATCTAAGATTTAAGAAATTTAAACTAATTTAAACTAGAAATCTTCAGAAATCTATCCTATTGCTCTCTAACTCTAAAGATCTCTCTAATCTAATTTGCTCTCAGATTTAGAAGCTAATTAAACTATTGAAATGACACTTAGAGAATGAGAATTAAGCTATTCTATTCTAATATGATTAACTATGCAACTAGAATGATTCTACAACAAAGCTTCTAAGAAGGAAACTACTATAAACTGTCATAATTGAGATGTTGGATGGATGTTTGATTGAATGCTGAATGCTGGAGATGCTTGAATGCTTGAATGAATGCTGGATGCTTTGGAAAACCTGCAGAGTAAGATTGCATAAGTTGGGATCCTTTTTCTGTAGCCCAAGAGCTGTATTTATAGCTTTCACGACAGCACAATTACACAGGGATACGAGATAAGGGGCTGTGATTCAATCTGGAGAATTGAAGGGCATGGGATGAGAAGATGGAGCTGATCATGGAGGATGGTTTCTCCCCATGAAAACACCAGGCAAGATAAGAGGGAAGGTGGGTGGAAGGTGGTTGAGAGAACTTCCTGCAGGTTTGTCCCGGAAGCTCTTCTCGTGAATGACAGTGGAATTAATTAAATTTTGAAAATTTAATTTTATTGGTGAGTGAATAGTGGTAAAAGATTTATGCATAAATTTAAATAATTTTAATTCATTTAAATTTAGCAAAAAGAGGATTGAATAATTTAATAGATCAAACTATAGGGTTTGTTTATTAAATTAAAACAAAAGGAAAATGATAATTAAATCAAAGATTTTAGGATATCTTTATTTAATTAAGAAGAAATGTGATGAGGTAATTAAATAACACAAATTATTTAAGTTGTGTATTTAATTTATGATAGAAGTATAAAAGAAGTGATAATAATAATAATTAAATAAAACAAAGTTTTTAATTTTGTTTATTTAATTAAGAGAGAAATAATATGATGAAATAGAAGAATTAATAATGAACTTAATATAAATAAATATTTCTATTTATTTATTAAGTAGATGAATTTAAGATTAATTAATCAAATAAGTCGTATTTAATTAATTAGATTCTCTAGACCATTTTTAGGTGTCTACATTTTGCCCCTCTTTGAAGTGATGTGTTTGCATTGCTTCAAAGAAAATTTTGCCTCAGTATTGATGAAAAGTTTAAAATATGCCCGATTTGCCCCAGATGTTGAATTTTGAAATGATAGCGATATATGCCCCACGGGAGATAAATTGATGAATTTTGAATTTTTTATGATTTTTCAAAAATTGAATTTTTATGATGATGATTTGATGATGATTTGATGAAGAAACAATGATGAAACAATTTATCTCCCGATAAAGAAATACTGATTCCTCTAGTTGATTATGATGATGATTGATGATCCTGATAGCTTAGAAGATTATTGATCTCATGATAGGTGAGATTCAATGATTGATTGATGATTGATTGACCTCATGATAGGTGAGGATCAATGATTGATTGATAATTGACCTCATGATAGGCGAGGATCAATGATAGATGCTCACAAGATTTGGTCAAAGTCTCATAAGAGCTGATTCAGATTTGATTAGGCAATGTGGTTTGACTTCTTTGATTGATATGATATGCCCCAGTATAGGAGTGATTAATGTACTGAGACTTGATGATGCAAAATGATGAATAGAATAGGGGATGGGATGAGGAAGAGATAATGAAAGGAGAAGATGAAAAGTAAGTAAGCACAAATGGATTCAAGGATAAACGTGATGTTGCCCCGGTCAAGTTGCAAGCCAAGATTGATTGATGATGATGATAAGAGTGTTGTTGATGAGGGAAGGATACATCCCGAAACAACACAAAATGATAGGGAAGGATACATCCCGATGATGATGATGATGATGATTGGATAAAGGCTTGTAACAAGGTTGGGAACAAAACCAAGGATGTGATTAAATGATTTGTGCTAGAATTAATAGATTAAGATTGGATGGAATTTGAGATGACTGAAATGAAAGAAAATGATTAAGAAAGAGATGATATCCTAAGAAATATTGAAGAGATAGTGATATGATGCAGAGAGGGAATACGTGTAGCTTTTGAGATTGAAATTTGGTAGCTTTGAAACAATCTATAAATGCATATGCAAGACTAATATGGATGCAATTTATTTTATCATGCAAATCTATTTTATCAATGCAAACCTAAGTGTCATTTCAACAATCTTTTGATTTTGCTTTGTATCATCACTGAGCTTTAAAAGTGTTGAAAGAGAATACAAGCATCAATGATATGAGATAGACCAATGACGACCTAAGTATTTCTTTCATGATTTTTGATATTGCAAGTGAACACAAGCATCAAGGTATGAGATAGACCAATGATGACCTGAGCATTTCTTGCGTAAACAAACAATAATTAATCATTTTCTTAAGTGAATTGGAATGTCATCCATGATACTTGGTAGAGCACTTCCCGCGACAATTCACAAAATAATAATGACTAACTCACAAACAACAAATAAAGAAAAAGTATCATTCTCCTTCCTTGCTTCTCTAGTTCAATACATCATTGAGTAGCTCCAAAGAAATGATAAGCAAATGATAAAATGAAAAGTACAACAATTCAAATTCTACTTAATGTATTTTCAAATCATTATTCAGATTAGATCATCGATGTTGAAATGTGTGTGCTGATGTTTGCATGATATTCTCAGATGTTAGACCAAATGATGTAACCTAAAGACCTATCCTAGGGGTCTTGGGGACTGATCAAAGATTAGTCTTGCCTATGTTATACACGCAAAGACCACGTAGTTCGACTGACACATACTCCATTTTCTGACTGATGTTGACTCTATTTTTGTGTTTTGCGATTTTATGAATGTTTTTTTGTTTTGATTTTCTTGGATTTTCTGGTTTTTTGGATTTTTATTTTCTGATGTTTTTGGATTTTGATGGATTTTCTAATGTTTTTGGATTTTGACAAATTTTTTGATGTTTTTGGATTTTCAAGATATTTGATTTGGAATGAGATGGTATGACCGATTGAAGGAACAAGATGAACCACAATAGAGGTAATGCAACCATGGATAAATGATAGATCAAAATGAAAGTCACTGCAAAACATGTCACACAAGCAACATATCTCTTGTTGAAAGATGACAATAGTTGATTGATTAATATGCCAAGAATGATTGATTCCATAAGGCATGATGATGATAAGTACTTAGGATTACTGATATCCTCTAAGTACAAAAAGATTGATGATTGTTGACGATTGATTGACAAAAGATATGAGGATTGGATAATGTTTTACAGCTAGGCTCAAATATGATTTGCATGATAAGATTCAAGGTTGCAAAGGGACATGATGACATGGATTTTGATAAGCTAGGAGATATGGAATGGAATAATGCAAGGATAACAATAATGAATGGGATGATCAAGATCAACTAGACAAGATATATACACAAGGACCAAGTGCTTTGCCCCCATTCCTCATCAAAACCAAGGATGAAAAGAAAGGATGTATCTAGTAAGAATGATGGAATATGGATGAGATAAAAGATATGGTACGAAAGATATGGATAAAGCATATAGGATAAGCATATATGATGTTCAAGAAGATTCTTAACCTTATCAAGATCAAAAGTGGAAATGTAAGGAATGAGCGTAGAAAGGATAATGACCATGAATGATAAGATGGATGAGACTTGCCCCTAAGTGTAGAGTGCAAGAGGAATATGGAAGATAGGATATGGATGATAGGGAGATGGAGGAAGGACTTTAACATTGAGTTTCACAACCAATTATCCCTTTAATTAACCATGGCAATGGGGATTAGACTCATAAATGCTGGTAGATTAATGGTATGATGGAAGAGACTAAGGATTTATGCAAAGGTTTGGATTAAAGGGGAATGATGGGGGATGAATGTTGGATAATGGATAGATGGAAAGGATGACAAGCTCAACATTGGCACACACCTTGAAGGATGGTGGAGTGATGGAGGAAGAATGGATTTGGAAAGTGATAGGTTATTATATGGAAGATTGGAGGAAGCTTTTGGATAAGAAAATTTGGATGCCAATTTTGATTTTATTGCTTCTATGAGACTTTTAGGAATCCACATGATTTTTGACTTTGATATTTGCTTAGTGGGCCTTTGTGGCCTTGAAAATTTTTCATTTATGGACCTTTGTGGTCTTTGAAAATTTCCTTTTTTCTTTGATGGGCCTTTGTGGCCTTTTGAAATTTTCTTTTGATTTATGGACCTTTGTGGTCTTTGAAAATTTCCTTTTGCTTTGATGGGCCTTTGTGGCCTTTTGAAATTTTCTTTTGATTTATGGACCTTTGTGGTCTTTGAAAATTTCCTTTTTGCTTTGATGGGCCTTTGTGGCCTTTTTGATTTTTCCTTTGATTTTGGATCAAGTTTTCTTTTATTTTTGCATGTCTCTTCGAGGAGACATGTTGATCCTTTGATACATGTGGATTTTGATATAGAAGCTTCTGATATTTGGCACCCAAATTGCTTCCAAGAGCAATGGGAGGGGTGGATTGAGATGAATGGTATGGAGGTATTATGGATGAGTTAATGTGGGTAGAATTTTGAAAGGGAATCAAGGATGTGTGCCTTTGTTGTTCTTGAGGAATAGGATATGGACCTAGGATAGATGGAGATTTTGATGGACTAGGATAAGGACCTAGGATAGATGGAAAGTTTGATGGACTAGGATGAGGACCTAAGATAGATGGTAGGTTTGATGGACTAGAACACTTAGGTATATAACCAAGGCCATGGTGATATGGGTGTTTTTGAATAGAAAGGGGTTCTAGGATACCTTGTTCATGAATGCCTAATCCTTTGCCTTTGTAGTTCATACTTTGACACATTTGATTACCAATGGGATATGTATTGTTTGTGAAACAAGATGCAAGTCCATTTTGGGGAGGATATGATATGGATGAGAGGATAGATGTTGGAAGTAAACCAGAATGGATAGGGGTGGAGGATCCTAATTTATAGGTGTAGGGTTCATGGATAGCTTGAATAGGTGTGATAGGCTCTTGACATGGGGATGATGGGATATTTTGATCTTGACTTGGAAAAGGATCATGAGGTGGTATGAAAGACATATCTTGATCATGAGAAGGATAAACATCTTCATGGGATGAAAGGGCATCCTTGAATGGAAGCATATCTTGATCTTGATGAGGAAGGGAATCATGAGATTTTGTAGAAAGCATGTCTTGATCATTAGTTGGTAAGAAATCATTAGATAGGATTGAAGAACTAGCATGATCTTGTGATGCAATAGAATCATGATATGGTATGGGTTGATTAGATGATGTGGAAAAAGAACTTGGAAGGATACTTGTCTCTTGAGATGGATGTGAATTATTTTGGATGAAAAGTGAAAGGAGGGGATCGTCATAAGATTCTTGAGAAATGGGATCTTGATCAAAGATGGGAAGACTTTGTGAGATTGTGGAATCATTGGATGGAGTGGAAAGAATATTTTGATCTTGATGTGTAGGGGAGTTTATGCTAGCATGCTTTGGAGTGAGAGATTGACATGAATCATTGGATGTAGAGGATATGATAGAAGAAGGTGATTGGATGGAATTGTTAACTTGGGTGAAAGAATATTGAGGTTCATTTTGGCTTATGGTGGATGGAGATAAATGCATGACATGATAAGATTGTTCAATATCATTTGTCTTTGAGGACTGAGATTTGGGCTTATTGAAATTTTGGAAAAATTCAAAGATATTGAACTTGGATGATGGAGTTGTTGGTGAAGAAGGTCTCATGTTCATTGTTTGGTCAAGAGGATATGGGTAGATTTTTGGCATTAGATATCTCTTTGTGGTTGTTTCCCAAATTTGTTGTTGAAGGTTTTCCAGTTGATAAGCTAAAGCATTCAATTTATCCTCATCTATTTCAGCCATGGTGGTTTGTGTTTCTTTTTGGGATGATCTTATCTGTTTTAATGACAAGAAAACATAGCAAGCAAAAATAGAACTGTTGTTGATTAAATCTTAAATCCTAAAATCTAAACAGATAGTGTATGTTCAAGAACCAAACATGGTTCTTCTTGATTTTCACTAGTTTGATAACAAGATAAGATAATTCAAACAGACTCACTCCTAGAGACAAAAGGTCATCATTGTATACTCGAACGGCCCATAGCTTGGAATTGCGTCGACTCACACAGCCATGCACCCCCTAGAGGGCGCCCGTGTTTTTTTCTTTTCCAAGTGCGTACTCAGAGTGACGGAAGTGGATACCGGATCCCCTGAGCAAACAGTCCTTGGCAATTATATGGTGAGTGCTTGAGGGTAGATTCTTCCCCGCCCTTGCACCGCCGAGTATTACAATGTTTGGGAACTGACAAGCGTGCTTCTATTTCTAGCTTTTTAGATAGGGTTTCCGTTCAGAGCGGCAAATGGATAAACTCCCTCGAGAGACCTCCCAATCTTTAGAACAAAGATTTTGGGGATGGTTATCCTGCACACTTCCGTTGAAAGAGGGTTTCCCCAAATTCACATAAATTTTAAAGTGGGTTGGAATGCCATGGCTTTTGGCTGTCCCCACTCAGGTCGTTCCCGTAGGGTGAGTACTTTTTCCCACTACGGTAGGCCTGTCTAAAGGTTTTTTTTTTTAAAAAAGCTTTAAAAATGCATAAAGAAAAGTGAGTCTGGTATTCTGATGCACCCAGTAAAGGGGAGAGCATAAACCTATCACCCAATCACAACAAAGAAGTTTGTTCACTTTTAAAACCCAAATGACAAATTAGCTAATCTATATGGAGATATTGCTCCATAAAAGCATGATGTTCAATTTTAATCCCACAAGAAATTGTGAAGTTTCTATCCTAGGATTGATCAATTTTTATCCATTTTCTATCCTAGGATTGGTAAATTTTAATCCATTTTCTGTCCTAGGATTGATAAAATTTTAACCAAAATAGACAAAAATAAAATCTGGCCGTGGATGCGTCAGATCCAGATAAAAGAAAAGGATATTAAAGACAAAGAGTTGAGGCACTGAAATAGTGGATCGAAGCACTGGAACAATGACGTGGCGCACTAAAACAATTGAACGACGCACTACAACAGAAGACCGGGGCGCTAAAACAGACCACTGGCGTGCTAAAAAAAATGATGGGCGTGCTAGAACAGACCACCAGAGCGCTACAGAATCCAGCCGGCACTCTATAGTTTTCCTCCAACGCTCTACAAAATCCAGCCGGTGCACTATAGTTTTCCTCCGACGTGCTACAAAATCCAGCCGGCGCGCTATAGTTTTCCTCTGACGCGCTACAAAATTCAGCCGACGCGCTATAGTTTTCCTCTGGCGTGCTACAGAATCCAGCTGATGCGCTATAGTTTTCCTCCGATGCGCTACAGAATTCAGTCGGGGCGCTATAAAAAACCACGGTTCCGCGAAAACTATCACGCCGATACCTGTAAGAGACTTTTCACAAAAAATATGCAGAATATGGGGTTATGCCCCACGGTGGGCGCCAATTTGTAAGTGATAGAATGAGGAAAACAAACTAACAATGCATCTACACTTCTAAATAGGACATTGCATCTAAGATTTAAGAAATTTAAACTAATTTAAACTAGAAATCTTCAGAAATCTATCCTATTGCTCTCTAATCTACTTTTCTCTCATATTTAGAAGCTAATTAAACTATTGAAATGACACTTAGAGAATGAGAATTAAGCTATTCTATTCTAATATGATTAACTATGCAACTAGAATGATTCTACAACAAAGCTTCTAAGAAGGAAACAACTGTAAACTGTCATAATTGAGATGTTGGATGGATGTTTGATTGAATGTTGAATGCTGGAGATGTTTGAATGCTTGAATGAATGTTGGATGCTTTGGAAAACCTGCAGAGTAAGATTGCATAAGTTGGGATCCTTTTCCTGTAGCCCAAGAGCTATATTTATAGCTTTCACGGTAGCACAATTGCATAGGGATACGGGATAAGGGGCTGTGATTCAATCTGGAGAATTGAAGGGCATGGGATGAGAAGATGGAGCTGATCATGGAGGATGGTTTCTCCCCATGAAAACACCAGGCAAGATAAGAGGGAAGGTGGTTGAGAGAACTTCCTGCAGGTTTGTCCCGGAAGCTCTTCCCGTGAATGACAGTGGAATTAATTAAATTTTGAAAATTTAATTTTATTGGTGAGTGAATAGTGGTAAAAGATTTATGCATAAATTTAAATAATTTTAATTCATTTAAATTTAGCAAAAAGAGGATTGAATAATTTAATAAATCAAACTATAGGGTTTGTTTATTAAATTAAAACAAAAGGAAAATGATAATTAAATCAAAGATTTTAGGATATCTTTATTTAATTAAGAAGAAATGTGATAAGGTAATTAAACAACACAAATTATTTAAGTTGTGTATTTAATTTATGATAGAAGTATAAAAGAAGTGATAATAATAATAATTAAATAAAACAAAGTTTTTAATTTTGTTTATTTAATTAAGAGAGAAATAATATGATGAAATAGAAGAATTAATAATGAACTTAATATAAATAAATATTTCTATTTATTTATTAAGTAGATGAATTTAAGATTAATTAATCAAATAAGTCGTATTTAATTAATTAGATTCTCCAGACCATTTTTAGGTGTCTACAGCTACAAATCAATACCCTTTGAAGCATAATACTGCAAAAATCGATGGTTGACATATTCCCATCCATTATCTATATGCATAACTTTGATAGATTTTCCATTTTGTTTCTCTAGAAAAGCCTTGTACTCCAAGAATGAATCAAAGACTTCAAAATTCTATTTGAGAAAGTGCATAATGGTGTACCTATAAAAATCATCAATGAATGTCAAAACATATTAGGCTCTATTGAAAGATGTATGTGGAAATAGCCTTGCCAAATCACTATGTACCAAATCCAAAAGTTGTGAGAGATCTCCAAGCTTTTCCTTTTTCAAACTTCTCTTCAGGATGCTTTCCAAGAATGCAACCATGAAAACACCTTTAGAAAATAAAATTGTAGGAAATCTTGTAACCATGTCTTGTTTGTTGAGTTGTTGCAAGTAACGATAGTTCAAGTGGATGAATCGCTAATGCCACAAATTACTCACATCATCTAAATGAGTGGGTAGAAAAATCAAAGGAGAATAAAAAACAAAGTGAGAATAAATAAAGTTGAGACCGATGATCTTCTCTCCCAACTGCTACTATATAATCATTGTGCATCTCACGAATCACTGCTGAATTAGGATTAAACTCAACTCACTTGCTTGTACCCGTGTGAGTGATTTGATAAATAGATATGATATTATTTGATAATGAGGGAACACAAAGAACATCCTAAAATGTGTCATCCCCCATATCAACATACCCTCTCCTACACACCTCAACTAGAGTGTCATCACTCATCAAAATGGAAGGAATAATACATGGATCCAAAGATTTAAATTTATCTTCAGTTGAACTCATGTGGTGTGAAGCACCTGAATCAATAACCCATGTGGATGGTGGAGAAGAAACTACTAAAAGGTCCTTTCCCTTTCCTTTTCCCTTCTTGTCTTTGGCCTTGTGAGAACCCTCTTCTAAACTCTGTTTGATGGAATCAAGAACACTGAGATGATTCTTCTCAAGAATGTGTGTCAAGTGATCTACTTGTTTCTTCAAATATTTTTGCTCATCATGGTCGGGTTTCTTACAATAGGCACATTTTACCCTCTCTTTCTTAGGCTTATCACCTTTTGAAGATGAGGTCTCATTTGTTGATTTTGGAGTAGCTTATTTTCAATTCTTCTTCTCTTTTTATTCTTTTATTTATTATCCTTATTACTACTTTGTCATATTTGTTCATTTGTACAAAGGTTGGAAGCCAAGGCATGTGACATAGAAGACTTAAGAGTGCCCATCATAATTAGCTTATCCTACTCTCGTGTGAGAGAAGTAGTAAAATCATCCAAAGATGGCATTTTGAATTGAGACCCAAGTGCATCCTTAGTAGCATAGAAGGTAGAAACAAATACCTAATATTCAAAACTTATCTTTGAGAGAATAATTAGAATCATTTGTTCATCTTTATTATCAATTCTAGATTGTTGTAGTTGTAGCATTAGTGATTTCAATTTGGTGAATAAATCTTGGATTGTGTTCAAGTTTCTTGGATTTAAATTGATTATTTTATTCTCCAACATATGACCTCTCATAGAATCTTGAGTGCCAAAAGAGATTCTAGCTTTTTCCATATTTTATTTGGAGTATTCAAAGATTCGATATGAAAGAGTAAATCAGGAGATACATACAAATAGAATGCTCCATATGCTTCATCACATTTGTTAAACCACTTAGGATTTTCTTCATCTTTAGCTGGTTCAGTTTCAAGTCTCATTGTTATTCTATGCAAGCCAAGTCTTCTTAAGTGAACATTCATTTGTGATTTCCACTCAAAATAGTTGTATGCAGTTAGGGTAGGAACTATTGTTGAACTCGTGATGAAGAAATGCAAAAAATAATGTGAACACAAGAATTCCAAGAACACCCCCACTGTTTTCACTAGTATCAAAGAATCACCCCCCAAATATTATAAGGTTGGCCCTTTATAGTTTAGTGTGATTACAAATCCTTTTCCAAAGTATAATGCTCAATAGGCTCAAAATAGCCAAAATTACAAATTTTGATACATATGAACCTAAGATAAAATATGGAAAAATTATCCTTGTATTTTTGTAGTGATCTCCAATACCTTTCCAATGTCTATTTGTTTCCGAAAATCAGAGAACTGGGGTGAAAGTTATGGCATGTTGAAGAAATTAGCAACAAAAAACTTCAACCTAAAATATATGGTACAAAATGACAAAAAAATATTTTCAATACCACCGTGGATGAAAAATTCTCATCTCTAGCTTTCCAACGATATCTCATTTTTGAAAAATTGATATCCTAGCAAAAAATTATGCAAAATTGAAAAAAGGCCCAATTTGGCCTATTGGGGGAGTCTTGTTGGCTACTAGGCGGCACCGTCGACGATCGTGGCTACTTGGTGGTGACTGGGTGGAGCTTTGGCACTAACTAGGTGACACATCTAGATAAATGATAGTGGTTTCATTTAACCATGTGGTTTATATTAACAGTGGTAGTTATTGATTGGCTTTGGCGATTGGTAGCTTATCCGTAGATTAGTAGTTTCAAGGTTGCTACATGGCTATAGTAGACCGTGGGGCTTTTAAGCCCTTAGTAGCTTTCAAATCCACCTATGCAACACTTAAGCACTTATCAATCAATGCTAAATGCTTATCAATCAATGTTAAGCGCTTATTAATCAACACTTATTTATTTTAAAAAATGGAAAATGTTTTAAATGACCGTTGAAATATATTTTTTCAATTTTTTTAATAAAATCACTTGTACCTGTCACGTTGGGGGGTTGTACAACCCTCTTGGAATTTTTTTTTTCCCCAAAAACAACTTTTGTCAAATATAGGCAAAATTGATATTGAAATTCATCTCCTTGGCCTCCTGAACGTAATGGCAAGGTCCTTTTTGGCCGAAAATGCTCCTAGAAAAACCTATTCACTAGATCTTAGCTTCAAACCTTTGTTTGCAACTTTGTCAAATGATCTCCAATTTCGATGAAATGAAATCCAATCTTGACTTTCTTGAGCCTCCTGGACACGTTGGAATAATAAAAAATGTTACCATTATAACCAAAAATGTTGCAATCATTCAAATCTCACAAAACACATATGCAATATGAAGAGGTTATTAGATCTTTGCAAATTATTTCTGACTCTCCACATCGTACAAAATGCAAGAGAAGAGCATATGAGAATTTACAATATCTTTACAAGAAAACTCAGTCTCTCAATTAGGAATCTATGAACTTAGATTTCTTAAAATAAAATATTTGATACCATGCTAGAAATCTAAAATAGATTGAATAACCCAAGGAACTTTTTAAGAGAAAATGAAAGTTACATAAAATGGAAAAACATAAAGAATTCAAACCAAGACTCTAAGAGATTATGCAATGTGATATGACAAAATTGCATTAAGAGCTTCCAAGCTAAAAAAGATACACAACAAAGATTACAAATATAAGCTAGGTAGTGAGTTTATATAGAACTAAGGAGAGGATGGAGGTGGAAAATCCAACCAATAGGAATCAACCACCAAAATTGGATATGGACCACCAAAAGTGGAGATGACCACCAAAAGTGATAAGTGTTCCACACTTTAAGGAAGGGGATATCACATCACTTAATTCCTAGTAATTAACTCACTTTATTATCCTAAGAAAGCTTAATAAAAGTGTAGGAGAAACCTAGGACTATGGGAAAAATAAATTAACCTACTAGGAAATAAAAACCTACACCAACCATTTCTAGGTCCCTAAGAAGCCTATTGTCTATTAGGGATTATTCCCTAGGTTGTGGGTCGCCTATTTTTATTAGGGGAGATTTTTCCTATAATAGAAGTCACTTAGGAGTCACCTATTTTACTAGAAGTAACCCAAGAAAGTTGGGGTTGATTTGGAATAACATTTGGGTGACTTGGACTATATATATGGGTGACCTAGACTTGAAATGGATTACCCTTAGACAAAAATACTTCCTACAACTTTTTTTGGAAAATTTCTTAGAGAATAATTATTCCTTATGGTCTCTACCTTGCTTACCTAACAATTAATTTTATGTGATACTTTGATTACTTGAGAGTTATTTCTTATTTTTTGGGGGAGTCATACCTAGTGTTAGTATCACTATCATGTGTTGGGTGAGATATTGGGTCTCCCTATCATCCTAACATTTGAGTGTGTGATCTATAGATCAAAATGTCAGTCCCACATCCTTTTTAATGTTTTTTTGTGTTAAATTGAGTCAAGTTTATGGGTTGATATTATATGATTATCTCATCCTATTCTTGAATTCATGAGAAATTAATTTTATGGTCTTGGACCAAATTTTTAAATTTTGAGAGATTTATATCTCCTCACAATGTAATCATGGTAACCTTGACCCTTGATTAAGTCTTTCACTTTTGTTTCCACTCTTGGTACACTGGTGTTGTGTGCTTTGAATCTATAATGTTCTTCATAACATCTTGATTACATAATTGTGTTATAGGGGATGTTGATGTCACATTTGTATTACAAAAAAAATATTTTTCTATTCTTTGGTTGTTAATGTCTAGAGAAAAATCTCAGGAATTACAGGGGGCATGTTTTAAGGTAATAATAATGAATGGAATATTTACAATTATTTATCCATTTTTCTGTTAGTTTCTCTTTTTCTATGAGTAGATAGGCTAGATAATTAGTTATTAAGAATTTGGATCTTTGGTAGATTATACATAACTAAATGGCATGATATTAGAGTTATGTATATTGTACACACCCCTAGTAAGAAAAAGAGTGAACCCTTTATCATGATACTTTTGAGAAATCTTTAATTTGGTAGACATAAAATCCAAATTCTATTAGTAATAACCATGTAGTTTCATCTATGATTATATTTTTCCACAACCAATTACTTGACAACTATTTGCTCATAGTCCTCTTAACAACACTTTTTACATGATCTTTATTTCTCCCCTATGTCTTAATGGAATCCTACTCTTTTAGTCTAGTAATTTTCCATTGTGTTATCTTCTTCAATTTTTGTCTTTACATTATCATAATAGCCATGGAAATATGATACATATAAATAAGTGAGTTATCCAAACCATGTTGTAACTCTATCTCATAGGTGTTTATTGATATCATCTTGAATATGCTACATGGTCCTATTATTTTTAACACAACTTATTGTATGTCCATGATGAGAATTTTTTAGAGATGTCCTAGAATTAAATATCCTTTTCTAACCCCTTTTCTCCCCTCTTCTTATTTTCATTCTTATGATTTTGATTACTTTTGGACAAGTTTATTTGAACTCTTGATGAGCATCATGTATGTGTGCAATAAACTCTACCACTTCTACATTTTAAATTTGATAATTCTTTGTAGCCCTCAACTTTTCCACACCTTTAAGGTTGTATCCATACACTAATAATCATATAGAACAATCTATTTTGGAAACAAGTACTATCTCCACTTCTACAATGCTTTCACAATGGGAAATAATTATTAATCATATGTTGAGTAATTATGCTTGAAAACATTCAACTTCTTATTTAAATATGCAACTAGTCTCCATTCTTAACTTAACATTGGTCTAATTGTGGTGTCATTGGAATCACAATATAAATAAAAAACCTTATTAAAATAAGGGAGTGCTAACTCTAGCACTCAATTACCTTCTACTTGAGTAAATAAATTACCATAATAGGTGTTCATTTAAACTTGTTCCTGTCACCTCTTATTGTCTATATAGTTGGCACACAAATATTGTTGAAGTTCTTATTAAACTTCTAGTATAAACCTATCAATTCATGCAATAATTTGGCTTCAAAAAAAATTGTGGTGTCGACCACTCCATATTTACCTTAAAAATCTCAAGATTCATATTTAGCCCATCCTTGTAAATTGTAAAATATATATTCCAACTCTTTCATGAAGATGCATATCTTTGAGTTGATTAGTAGCTACTCTTCCATTTACAAAACTTGATGAGAATGCCTCAAATTCTCCTCTTTAGTTTTCCCATACAATTACACATAATAAGAACTTTTATCCATATTTTATCATTTTAAAATTCAATTGAATAAAGGATTAACATGTGGTAGAGTGGATAGCCCAAAGTCTCTATACATGGAAGAAAAGTTTTAAATCTAAAAAAATATTGCCCATAAATCAAGCTCAAAACTAAAATGCATTTATACAATCGGGTTTAATTAGCTTCACATTTGGATATGTATCAAAAGGGAAACAAGAAAGTGAAAATCTTTTGAGGTTTAAAGGAAACCTAGATTCAAAAAATATACATGTTGGTTTAATATTTGAAATCCGAATATGGTGTAGATTTGACACATGCTTTCTATATGATTTGGCTATGGATATGTTGGAAGATGGTTGAAAATAGGTGTCTACATTTTTACCCTCTTTGAAATGTCGTGAAATAACATTGTTTCAAATAAAGTAGATATAGGAATCTAATGGGAAAAGGGGAACATGCCCCAAGCATTGGGATTTCAAGTTAAATTTTAGGGATGCCATTGGGATTCTAAAATAAATTTATGAATTCTCTCTCAAGAGTATATTATGGGATGAAGAATACAAGTTTGATCTTGAAACAGATAGAAGGACTAGTTAGGCAAGGGCTAGATAGAAGTGGATAGGGAGATCAAATTATCTAAGAAAAGAGAAGGGTGGGGAAGATTGTTAGGAAAATGAAGGTGTCTCAACCTTTGACTTTTCCATAGCATTGATTTTTTAAATGTTACTAATTTTCTCATGTTGTCTTTTGAGTTACAACTTGCAATTTATTTTTCTAATGAGGAGTCAAGTTGGAAAGTTGATTTTATAGGTGCAGTTGTGTGAAGTCATTTTCTATTTCCATGTCGAGTTTGCATGGAATGTGATTTTTCAAGGATGCAATTATTTTGGAAAGTGTAGGTTTTGCATGTGCAGGTTTGGAAACTTACCGTTATACATGTGCAAGGGTTTTTGTGCTTTCCATGTTGCATATTTAGCCTTTGGTAGTCATTTACAAATGTCTAATTTGAGCATTGTAAGTTCTATGAATATGATATTTTGCTTGAGGAGTTGAGAGGAGAAACTGAATTCATAGGGGTTATGTTACCGTATTTTCTCCAAATGGAACATGATGTAAATCTCCATGCAAAGGCTTAGAGCCTACAATTGTATTGTAACTGTGTATTTGGTTGCTTTTTGAGTGTGGGGTTTTTTACTTGAAAGGGTTTTCCCCACATAAATCTTTGTGTTCATGTCTTTTATTTTATCTTTTATGTTTAATGATTATGTTTATTGAATCTACTTAATGCACGTTGTTAAAATTGGTTGATCTTATAAGATCTAAAATTACATGAAATTTCCTCTAAGGATTAATAGTGGGAAATAAACTATGTCTGATTTTTCTTTATGACATAATAGTACATGCTATTTGAGGTTATCTGAAGAAATATTGTTTACAAAACACACTTACTGATTTCAGATGTTCATTCTAGGATGAATCGATTTCCCTTCAATTAGTATTAGAGCTTTCTTCTAGGATTTTATTTTTGCTTGCATGTGTAGGTTTATGAGTTGCATGTTCTTGCATGGACTCACATATGCTTGCATGTTGATGCATGTAAGAATTCCTGGTGTTTCTACTTTTGGGTATTCCTTCTAAGAAGATTTCTTAGCCTGAAAAGCTTGAGGAAATTTGAAGGAATCGGCTAAAGATTGATCCTTTGGTGAGTGGAAGTTTTTTATTTTTTGTTTTAGTTTCAAGAGACAACACATAACTTTAAGGATGGTGAAGATGGATAAAATGGACTTTCTCATATTGAAATGATGTGATTTGAAGCTCCTAGTTGATAGCAAAATAATCCTAATGCATGGGGTGGGATTTTTTTCTTTGTGGTTGTCTATGTGAGAGGCTCCTTGGTGGTATGAAGAATCTTGGGTTGTTTTTTAGATATGGAGTAATGTTCTTATGTTGGTTATTTTTTCCTGGTATTGGAAGGCACTACTTTTGTTACCTCGATTGCATGTAGGTTATGGATTTGATCATTGGATGATCTGGAAGCTTCTGCAATAGCTTGTCTCCCTCGGATGTTTGTGCATGTTGGTGGTTTTGGAGTTGGAATGAAATGGTCATGGAGTTCCTAAACTTATTTTTCCTTGTATGGATACTTTGTACTTGCATGGATCAGATTCATGTTCCTTGGATATGAGGGTTTTATAGATTTTCCTAAAAATACATATGGTTATGCTCATCTATGATAATACATTATTCTGGTTTAACCATTATGGTGCTTTTTTTAGAATTTTGAGTCTTCTAGATGTGAAGTGGGTGTGGATGTGCATGGGTTTTTTTCAAACACAATGGTTTTGCAAGTTTTACACAATCAAGAAAAACTTATGGTTTTGTGGAGTTGTGGTTAAGCTATTTTCTAGACTCTATATTTTGGGATGTTACTGGATGAGATCGTTGCAATTTTGCATGCATACTTCATGCATGGTGTGAGGAGGTGATATGCTTTCTCTTCATGGGAGTTTTGGTATGTGATTAGTCACACAGTAGTTTTGTGGTGATGCTTGATGGATTCCTTGACTATGATGCTCGTTGTGGAAATGATTGACAAAAAAAATTTGGGCTTGATTTGGTGCTTGACTCATGTATTCTACATGGTTATTCTCTTTCAAATCTCAAATTTGTAGTTTCCAATGTGATAATGGGTTTGCATGTTGATTTGATTGAATCTACAAGTTGTGCAATGTTGTGGGTTGTCTTTACCTACATGTTTGTTTTGGGACAACTTAGATGTGGACTATCTATATCCACAAGGTTTGATTCAGTTTTGATGCAGACTTGTTAGTTGGCCTTGTATATGGTCACTTATGCATTGGTGTGGTTTATTTGAGATGAGAGAATGGATGATACGAGAGTACCTGGATAGTCAATGTTGGGGTCTTGTAGCATGGTATATTTCCTTGATTTGGAGATTGTGTTTCCACTTGGTGTGATTAGAAGGACACTTGTATGTGTGGACCTGGATGATTTTTAGATTTGGGATATGGTGTGTCATGTGCTTGGAAAGCTCGATACCATGGTTCAGTTGGAGTTTTAGCAATGACTATGTATTCATCACTCTATGGTGAATGATCTTATTTAGCGATCTAGATGTTTTAGAGGGACTCTTAGATCCTATTGTTGCAGAAGGTTTTCTTTACATTTTCATTTGAAAACTATTTGAGGATGTGTAGCATCTCAGATCCATGAAGGACTCTTGTGGTCTTTGGGTTGAGGTGTTGGTGGTGCTTGACATGCAATGTTGTTTTAGAGTTTGTTTGTTTTATTTCATGGTATACTCTTGATTGCACATTAGAGTTTTGGCATGATGCATTTCTCTTGAGAAAATGGTATGCTCACTTGGAGCATGGGATCTCCTAAGGGGGATGGTAAGATCATTATGTCATGATAAGTTCTTAATTCAGATGATTGGAGCTTTGATAGTGGTCTAGTGATTCTTTGTGTTTTGGGTGCATTGGTTTTATTCTTGAGAACTTCATGATAGTACAGTGATGCATTTGAATTTTACCATGAGATGATTATTTTCTGGTGCTCATGGATACATGGAGAAGAGGCTATATTTCTCTTAATATGAGAGGAGTGTTTTTGAGATGATTACTCCTGGTGAGAATTTAGCAAAAAGCTTGAGGAGCCTACACCTTGGTTGGATGTGAGTTCAAAAAAGACCTGTGAGGAGATTGCTCTTGGAGGAGTCATGATGGCTTACATATCTTGGAGGAGAGTTCTCATTCCTCACTCTTGGTCTACTTGGTACCTTGCCACTTGAGAGGTATTGCCCATTTTTTTCTCTCAGGGGCTTTATGCTTTCTTTCATAGACATGGATCTTTAGCTACTATTAGATGGTTCTGGAGGATTCATTGTGAGAGATGGATAGCATGGTTATCTCCTTGGGTTTTCATTTTCATTTATGATGATCATAGGGGATGGTAGTGGGCTAATTTCTTGAGATGGTAAATGGAGTAGTTTGATCTTCTTTGAGAAGCTTACATCCATGTAGATACATGATGCATATGTTATGTTTGATCTTTTAAGGTTGAATAGGTTTGGATGTTGTTATGGATTTTATCTTGGGGTTGTGAAGGAGATCTTACTTGAAATATTTGACATTTAGATGTGTATGTAGAAGGGCATGCTATATGTTTATGATTTGCATATGTTTCTCTTTAGTCTGATTCTTCTTCCTATATGTTCGGATTCATATAACTTTAGACGTGATATTTTTATGCGAAGCTATGATGATCAATATTTTGTGGTCATGTGTTGTCACTTGGGTGATGACATGGAGGTTCCTATATCTTTTTCTTCTATCAAATATGGAGAACATGGGAGAGTTGTGGAAATGCTTTGAGAGATATTTCTTGTAGCAGTTGGTTGCAGGATTTGTATATCTTTGTGGATGGTCCTTGGTACAACATGGTTACACTTTCTATGTGCTATGATCGGTAGAATTGGTATGCCTTTGATCATTTTAGATTTGGTATTACCCATGTAGTGGGAGTTCCTAAATGTGTTTGGTCTTCTTCGACTGCTTGAAACATGGAGCTTATATTTGCAGTTGATGGGTTGGCTATGTAGGTGGCATGAGTTTGGTGATGTGGATACCTTTGAGGTACAGGTGATTGAATGGATTATCACTTGTTGTGGGTGCTATTTTCAGTCATGTGGGTTGGTCACTTGTATGGGGGTAGTCAATTTCCTAGTTGTTGTTCTAGTTAATGTGCTACCTTGTTTTCTAGAGGATGAATTCACAATTGTGTTTTGGTTGCAAGCTTTAAAGTTGATGTTGTTGATGCTTTTATATACCCTGTGAGCACAATGGACATGTGGTAGTATCATGTAGTCTTTGCTATCAATTGGATCTAATGCTTGTGTTATTTGGATTGGTACATATACACTATGGCTCATTCCTTTCCTTTGGAGGATGGTAGGAATTGTTGCCTGAGATGGTGAAAATCTTGGATGTTGTTGCAAGTGCCTTGGTTGAAGCATGAAAGAATTGTTCAAGATTATGTATGGTTGTGATGATGTGTTTTCATCAATTGACTCTTATAAATTAAATCCTATTACTTTCATAAACTCTTCAGAGGTGTTCTACAAGTGGGAGAATGTTAGGAAAATGAAGGTGTATCAATCTTTTATTTTTCCATATCATTGATTTTTAAATGTTGCTAATTTTCTCACATTGTCTTGTGAGTTACAACTTGCAGTTTCTTTTTCTGATGAGGAGTCAAGTTGGAAAGTTTATTTTACAAATGGAGTTTTGCATGAAGGAATTTTTTATTTTCATGTTGAGTGTGCATGGAATGTGATTTTTCAAGGTGTAGTTATTTTGGCAAGTGCAATTTTTGTGTGTGTGGGTTTGGAAACTTATCGTTATGTGTGTGCAGTGGTTTTGGCACTTTCCATGTTGCATCTTCAGCCTTTGGCATTCAATTTAGAAATTTCTAATTTATGCATTGTAAACTCTATAAATATGATTTTTTTCTTGCGGAGTTGAGAGGAGAGACTAAATTTACAAGGGCTATGCTACCGGATTTTATCTAGGTGGAACAAGATGTAAATCTCCATGTAAAGGCTTAGAGCCTACAATTGTATTATAACTATGTATTTAGTTGTTGAATAATACAATGGATATTCTTTTGGAGTGTGGGGTTTTTTTACCTAAAAGGGTTTTCCACATGTAAATCTTTATGTTCATCTCTTTTGTTTTATCTTTCACATTTAATGGTTTTATTTATTGAATCTATTTAATGCATATTGTTGAAACTAGTTGATCTTGTAAGATCTAAAATTGCATGAACTTTCCTCTAAGGATTAATGGTGGTAAATAAACTATGTTTTATTCCACTTTATGGCATAGTAGTACGTGCTATTTAAGGTTCTTTAAAGAAAACATAGTTTACTGAAGGCACACATTGATTTTAGATGTTCCTTCTAGGATGAATCAATTTCCCTTTAAAGATAATGATCATTAAGGTACATGCTAGGAATCTGGATTATGAGAAACCTTGATGTTTTCTATAGAATATGACAAGATGTGCCATGATATGAGAAACCATGACGACTTTGTTGCCATGTGTCACAGGACTGACTCAAAGCAAAAAGAAGTCACAAAAGGGAATTTGATAGATAACGCCATGATATAGAAGACCATGATGCTAATTGTTTAAACATTCCCCAAGGACCAACACAATTCAAAAATAAAAATAAAAATATGCAAAAGCAAGAAAACATATAAAAATCCAAAGAACAAATAATTTTTTTCCCTTGGTCAAAATCCAAAGATTTATTAATGATAATGACATTTTTAGTGATGTGGGAGTGATATGTCCAAGAACAACGTAAGGATTGGGAAGGATACATCCTGATGAATTTTTTAGGACTGAATGAAGCTTGTATCAAGATGAGGAATAAATCCTATGGATGATTTTGGGTGGGTTATAAGCTTCTTCATGATATTTTTTTGGATTATTTCTACTTCATTACTATGCTCTGAAGGATAGGAATTTTAGATTTTAAATTAAGCATAGAAATACAATTTTCTTACATTTGGATAAATTGTTTGTTTGTTTGGAATTATTGTTGAGTATTTTTGTTCTTTGAATGTGATATGGGTTGGTTGTCTCAACATTATAACCAATGACAAGGGAAAACCAAGTATATGTGTGATCGAGGGTCGACTAGATGAATAGATGGAGGGATTATAAATAGTGAATGGAATGGGTATATGATTTAGGAAAGGATTTAGGATGTGATATCCAAGGACTACATCACATAGGAACAACATGCCCCTAGCATAGATAGTGTACTTATGATGCCATATCATGATTCTTATTAAAGGAGGTAATACTTACTACAAGAGGCGAGACGTGTCAAGAAGTATCCAAAGTATGTGTCAATATTTTTCCCCTATTTTTATCAAGGTCAAAAGCAAGAAGAGATGATGAGTGAGTATGAGAATATGATGGACATGTATGAGGGGATGATATGGATGGATTGATAGGAAATTTAAAGGATTAATAATATAAGAGGATGAGATAACTTTCCCCTAATTGTGAGGACCTCATAAATAACTAATTTATGTATGATGCTTGTTTGTTAGGTTTTCATCATGGTACTTTCCAAAGGTGCTATAGGAATGGTTTTACCAAACAAAATTTTTCTCTTTACTATTTTTTTAATATATATAATTGCAATATTGTTGCTACATAAAATGCTTAAGATGCATGATTTTCACCGTATGTTCTCACTCTTGACAATATTTTCCATGATAAACTAATAATATTTTTTCTAAGAATAACTCTGTGTGGATCATGCTATCATAATCTACTTTATGAGTGTTATTGTGAACTTTTTTTATTACTAAGCTGGATTCTACCTTAACCATGGTACCATTGTGACCCCTACATTAGAGGATGATACCAAGGAAAATGAAACAAGAGGTGTGGTGAATGAAGGATGGATTTTGGTCATGCAAAATATTGTATTAAAGTAGTATGATTATGAACATACATTGGGTAATGTAAATGGTTGTGAAAAAGGAGTGGATGGAAGGATGGGTTGTGAAGGTGTGATTATATCTTATGGGAGTAAGGGGAAATAGGATCAACAACTCCGCACACTATGGCACATTCTACAATGGGATTTTCTTTGGATAGGATGATGGATTTTGGATCTTTTTCTTCTTAACAACATGATTTTGAATTTTAAACGTATAGAATTTAAGGTCTTTGAAAGGTCTTGGAATTTTGGATTCCAAATTTTGGGATTTAGGGATCCAAATATATTTTGGGCTTTTAGATTTTGGACTTTGGGATTTAGGCCTCCAAATGGATTTTTCGCTTTTTGGAACTTGGGATTGTGGGATCCAAATGGATTGTATATTGTTGGATTTATGGATTAGGGATTTGGAGATCCAAATGGATTTTGAAATTTTTGATTTAGGGATTTACAAATTTGGGAATCCAAATAAGATTTTGATTTTTTTTTTACTAGTGGACCCATGTGGCCTTTCAAAGTAATTTTGATTACTAACTTGATTTTGATTTGATATTACATGTTGATGCTTTATGACATGGTGATCCCTTGGGGAAATATCATCTTGGAATCCCATAGCTCCACAATTTTGGATTAAGTCAAATGGTGTATGATTTCATTGATCCTGATTAATGGATTTAGGTGATGATAATCAAGTTTGATAATGTTGATGTTTAGAGCAGCGTCGTGGTATTCTTCCAACGATCTCCTTTACTTGTGATAAATTAAATTATAGCCTATGGCTATTTAATTTATTGAGTCATTGATTCAAGAGGAATGATTATTGATGAGTTACATATATTTTTTAAGGCCGACATATTGTCCAATGAAGAGGCACGATTAATTAAAGATTGTTATCAAGGCTGACCTTGAAATGGTGCGATCTCTTAAGGAGGCGCATATTCTTATGTAGCTAACTACTTGCCTATTGGATGTGTTTTTATGAAGGGATGTATCTCTCTATGGTGGCCAACTTGTCTTGAAGGGTGATGACCTTTCATATTGTATATATAATTGATATTCCTCTCATTGTTGTCATTCATTCATACATACATTTCATATTTGCAAGTGCAAGTTATTCTTCAAGGAAAATCAACTGTGTTAGAGGATAAGATTTCATCTGTAGATTGCAGCATATTGTTTTTGTGATTGCATCAGATTGCGGTGCATGTTATAGGCCTTCATATCAACCTCTATTGTAAAGGAGACTCTATTGTTGATTCAATATATAAGTGATATATTGTTGTTGGGTTTTTTCTCCCTCAAGAGGAGGGTTTTCCTAGGGTATATGTTGTGTTAAAGTGTCTTATTTTAAATTAAATTTTGTGCATTAAATTTGATCATAAAACTAACATGGTATCAAAGCAAGTTTTAAGAAGATCGTGATCAATTTTTTTATTACAACGATACCCTCTATTCTCTTTTTCATATCTTTATCTATCTCTATTTTAGTCAAGATGGTGAATGGTATTAAAATTGAGGATAGACTTGATGGAGCATCCAACTACACATCATGGAGGTTCAAAATTTTTCTCACCTTGGAAGAGAATGACTTAGCTGAGTTTGTGGAACCCAAAGTTCCTGAACCAGCAAAGGAAGACAAGAAGTTGCAATGGAGAAAGAAAGACATCAAGGAAAAGAAGATGTTGGTTGATTCCATTAAGGATCATATTGTTCTGATTATCTCCAAGTTGAAGATAACAAGGGACATGTTCAAAAATTTGGAGGAGATGTACAAAATAAACAACACTAGCCAGGAACTTGCATTGAAGCAACAACTAGACCATGTGAAGATGGTGAAAGGAGAAACAGTGATTGCTTACTTTATGAGGATCTCAGAATTGAGAGATCAACTCTCTACAATTGTGCATGTGATTGATGATAAAGACTTGACCATGCTTTCTCTAAATGATCTTCCTTCATCTTGGGAGTCCTATATTCAAGGAATCAATGCAAGATCGAAACTTCCTAAGTTTGATCGCTTGAGGGAAGACTGCATTCAAGAAGAGTCAAGGTTGGTGGCTAGAGGCATTGGTCAAAGTTCAAATAATGAAGAAATTCATGTTATCGCCTCTCAATATTTGAAGAAAGGATACTTCAAGAGGAATCGAGATAAAGGAAATGATGGTGCCCCCACATTTAAGAAGAAGAGGGACTTATCCAAATTCCAATGCTTTAGATGTGACAAGTATGGTCACTTTTCCAAGCATTTTCCATCCAGGCCTAAGCAACAGGCCACCATTGTAGATGGTGATGATGCCTCTCCTCAAAAGGACTCTTGTGAATACTTGTTCTATTCAACATTGTCAAGCAATGTACCTACCGACACCAACACTTGGTTGATTGACAGTGGGGCATCTCGACACATCACTGGATTTAGGGAGCATTTATCAAGCTTGGTGGAGAGAGATTCTACTGAACATGTCATTATTGGAGATGATACTAGCTACTCAGTGAAAGGGATTGGGACCTCTAATCTCCATTTGGATTCCAGCATTACACTACAGTTAAGTGATGTCCTTTATGTTCTAGGAATTAAGCTTAATCTTATCTCCATTTCAGCCTTAGAAGATAAAGGATATCAAGTTGCCTTCTCCAAAGGAAAAGTACTTGTGTGGACAAAGAATTCCAACTTCAAGACTGCTCAAGTAATTGGTGCTAGACATGAGATCCTCTATAGGCTATGCACTCATCCACTTCAAGCATTAGTTCATGATTCTTCAAGCTTGTGTGATCTTTGGCATCGAAGATTGGCTCACCTTCATTCCTAACTCTACCTATCATGGAGAAGATGGTTTCGGGCTTTCCAAAGTTCAACTAGGAGCATGAAGGTACTTGCAAAGGTCATGCCATGGGTAAGAATACAAAAGCTCCATTTCATAGTAGAGAAAGTAAATCTAAATGTATTCTAGATCTCATTCATTCTAATTTATGTGGTCCAATGTTTGTTCCTTCTTCAAGTGGTTTCTTGTATTACATTATTTTTATTGATGATTGCTCTAGAAAGACTTGGATTTATTTTTTGAAAACTAAAGAGTCTGAGGAAGTGTTAGAAAGGTTCAAGGAGTTCAAAGCTCAAGTAGAGAACCTTTCCAAGAAAAAAATAAAAGTCCTAAGATTTGATAATGGAGGAGAATGCACTTTTGGAAGCTTTCAAAATTTATGTGTTGAAGCTGGGGTTAAGAGGGAGTTTTGCATTCCCTATAATCCTCAACAAAATGGTGTTGCAAAGAGAAAGTAAAAATCGATCGTGGAAGCAACAAAAGCCATGATCCATGACCAAGATTTGCAAACCTTCCTATGGGCAGAAGCTTCTAGGACTGCAGTCTATGTTTAGAATAGAAGTCCTCACAGAATCTTGGAAAACATGACTCCTAAAGAAACCTTTATTGGAAAAAAGCTAGAGGTGAGTCATTTGAGGATCTTTGGATGTCCAGTTCATGTTCATATTCCAAAGGAGAAGAGAACAAAGTTGGAGCCTTCTGGAAAGAAGGGAATATTTGTGGGATACAGTGAAACATCAAAAGCCTACATGATATACATTCTAGGTCAGAAGTTGATTGAGATCAATAGGGATGTCACATTTGAGGAAGATGTTGCATTCAAGAGATCCAAGGGAACTCATGTGGAGATTGATAATGAAGAGTCTCCTTAGGATATGGAAATTGACCATACTCCTGATATTCAAAGGGAGACTTCAAAACCAAAGGAAGATATTGATCTAGTTGAGCCCTTGGAACCTGATGGGCCTACCAATATTGTGATTGGAATAAAAAGACCTCTTTGGGCTAGGAAAACTATGCAAGAGGCAGAAAAGTTTGTAGCTCCTAGAGGTACCTTCAGAGAAAGAAAAAGGCCACATAAGTTCTCCATTTATGTTTCTTTGATGAGTTAGATTATTGAGTCTGAGCCTTCCTATGCTGAGGAAGCTTCCAGTCAACAAGTTTGGAGAGATGCTATGACAGAGGAGTACCAGTCAATTCTCAAGAATGATGTTTGGGACATTGTTCCTAGACCCAAAGGAAAATCTATGGTATCTTCAAAATGGCTCTTCAAGATCAAGCATGTGGTTGATGGGAGCATTGAGAAATACAAGGCAAGATTCGTGGCTCGAGATTTTTCACAAAAAGAGGGAGTTGAATATGAAGAGACATTTGCTCCTATTGCTCACTATACTTTTGTCATAACCATTATTGGCATTGTTGCATCTAGAGGATGGAAGATTCATCAGATGGATGTGAAGACAACTTTTTTGAATGGTGTAATTGAGGAAGAAGTTTATATCAAGCAACTTGATGGATTCGAGGTACATGGGAAGGAGTATCATGTTTGCAAGCTAAAGAAGGCCTTGTATGGTCTTAAGCAAGCTCCTCATGCATGGTACGAAAGGATTAATCGTTACCTATTAAGTTTGGGATTCTCCAAGAATGATGTTGACTCTAATCTGTATTTCAAGGTAATTAATGGTGAATCATTGATTTTGGTTTTGTATGTTGATGATTTGATTCTTATTGGAGAAGAGCATCTAATCATCAAATGTAAGAAAGAGTTGGCTTCTGAGTTTGAAATGAAGGACCTTGGGCTCATGCATTACTTCATTGGCTTAGAAGTTTGGAAAAATCCAGATGAGATGATTCTAAGTCAAGGGAAGTATACTATTGATATACTTAAGAGGATTGGTATGATGGATTGCAAATCCATGTCTACACCTATGGAGACCAACCTACATAAGTTAAAAGAGGCTGCAACTAGTTTAGACTTGGGGGATCCTACGATGTACAGGCAGTTGATTGGGTCCTTGATGTATATAGTTAACACTAGACTAGATATTTGTTATGTTGTGAGTGCACTTAGTTAGTTCATGTGTGAACCAAGACATATACATCTTGTTGCAGAAAAAAATATCCTGAGATACTTGTGTGGCACAGTTGGATATGGGTTGAGATATTCTTCAAGTGTGGATCTGGAGTTGCATGGCTTCACTGATTCTGATTGGGCAGGGTGTGTCACTGATCGGAAGAGCACCTCTGGTTGTTGCTTCAGTTTGGGATCTGCTATGATTTCCTGATGTAGTAGGAAGCAATCATCTGTAGCATTGAGTATAGTAGAGGCAGAGTCTATTGTAGCTTGTATGGAAGCTCTAGAATAAATGTAGATTCGTAAGCTCCTTGCAGGATTGTTTGGACAATTAATGGAGCCTACTATCATTCATTGTGATAACCAGAGCTGTGTGAAGCTTTCTATCAATCTTGTGTTTCATGACAAAACCAAGCATGTTGAGATCAAATACCATTATATCAGAGATATGGTATTGAGGAAATCGATACAGTTGAGGTATATCAACATTGATGAGCAGACGACAGACATTCTCACCAAGCCTCTCTCTAGGATAAATTTTGTTTACTTTCAAGATAAGCTTGGTATGGTGGAGAATCTAGCCTTATCTGAGAAGGAGTCTCAACATCAGTGATCCTCTTTAATGAGTTCTTCTCAGTGAGAGAAGTTCGAGGTAAAATCCCTTGTTAATGCATTCTTCTCTACAAGAGAAGTTTGAGGTGAAAGCCCTTGTTCCACCCTCTGGGAGAGCCATGGTGGATGTCATGTGTGTGACTCCATGACAACATCACGTGAGAGAGTTCGTGATGATTTATTTTGTACTTGTGTTTCACCATCTAGTAGAGCCATGGTGAAAGTCATGTTGAGGTGAAAACATCACGCAAGTGATGAACACTTGTACATACCATACATGGTTGTAGCCATTATCGTTGATATCATGTTGAGGTGATATCTGATATCACAATGAGGTGATATCTTCATTTTCCACATATGGTTGTAGCCATAGTGGTAGACATCATGATGAGGTGATATTTCTTGTGCAACTGGAAGAATCCTCCCTAGCTGAGAGGGAGTGTTGATGTTTAAAGTAGCGTTGTGGTCTTCTTCTAGTGATCTCCTTTACTTGTGATAAATTAAATTATAGCCTATGGCTATTTAATTTATTGAGTCATTGATTCAAGAGGCACAATTATTGATGAGTTACATATATTTGTTAAGGTTGACATATTGTCCAATGAAGAGGCATGATTAATTAAAGATTGTTATCAAGGTCGACCTTGAAATGGTGTGATCTCTTAAGGAGGCGCGTATTCTTATGTAGCTAACTACTTTCCTATTGGATGTGTTTTTTATGAAGGGATGTCTCTCTCTATGGTGACCGACTTATCTTGAAGGGTGACAACCTTTCATATTGTATATATAATTGATATTCCTCTCATTGTTATCATTCATTCATACATACATTTCATATTTGCAAGTGCGAGTTATTCTTCAAGGCAGATCAACTGTGTTAGAGGTTGAGATTTCATTTGTAGATTGTAGCATATTGTTTTTGTGATTGCATCAGATTGTGGTGCATGTTATAGGCCTTCATATCGGCCTATATTGTAAAGGAGACTCTATTGTTGATTCAATATATAAGTGATATATTGTTGTTGGTTTTTTTCTCCCTCAAGAGGAGGGTTTTCCCAGGGTATTTGTTGTGTTATAGTGTATGATTTTGAATTAAATTTTTTGCATTAAATCTGATCATAAAACTAACAGATAATAGAGATGATAGTGTTGATAGAGGGGTTGATGGCAGAAAACTCTTTGTAAGAGTGGTGAGAGAAACGAATTTGGTTGTTGGAAGTTTCTTTAGAATCTATAAAAGTTCTACTAGCATCCTTAGTGTGTTCGCTAAGGGACTTGTAATTGATGCACTAAAAGATTTTATTTTCTTTGACATGTATGGGTTCTAGGATTTCTTGCTCATTAAGACTTGATCCTTTGATTTTGACATTTCATGATTTGATATATTTGATTTACAACATAATAGGTTTCATTTTAAAAATATCATGTGAACCCATCTTTAGATATCTAAGAATAAATTGTGAACCCATTTATAAAAATACCAATTTGGTTAATGGTGGTTGGACCAAACTAATAATATTGTTTCACTTTCTCCTTGTTCACAAATATGGTTTCTTGATCAATTATATGCTCAATGTGATTGATCATGACTTTCTTGTCCTCATGCTCAATATGATCAACATCATTTAGAACTTTGCTTCTAATATGATCATAATGTTTTTCTATGTACTCAAGGGGGTCAACTGTCTCATCATATGAAGGAGAGGTAGTTAGATACTAGTCATGATTAATTTGGGTTTTTTGTTCTTGATATTTTTTGATAGGATGAATGCAGTTGACTTGGATTCCTTGATCTTGATTTGATTGGGATCAAGTTTGATCATATTTTAGAGAAAGCTCTTGACATGGCCTTAATTAATTTTTAGATAAGATCGATACACTTTGTTTTCTTTGACATCCCCTATATCAATTAGGACTTTGATATATATCCCTAATGTCGCATTAACAATATGCTTGGATAGTGGGATGTCTTTGGACCTTATGATGCTTATGAATTTTGGACATTATAGGTTTTATAAACCTCATGAATTTTTTATGCTTAACTTCATGTGTTGGCTGACTTAGAGGGATGATAGCTCTAGAGGGATGTATAGGCTTTGAATTGATAATGTTTTTGCATGATGGCATTTGGATGTGGGTGTTATCAAGGGACTTTGGGATCATCTTAATTCCACCATCAATGACCATAAGCTTGCAATTACTAGAGGATGATGACATTGGATTGGGGGTGTTGCAAGCCCGATCATTGTTTTTTGTTGTTGATTATGATCCTTTCCTAGTAGCCCTTGGATGTGATCCTTTATAGGTTGGTTAAGTAAAGTACGATTGGATGATTGATAAGATTGCTTATAAAAATATTGATAGGATTGTGAAAGCTTAGATATTGAAGGATTGTTATGCAAGGATAAGGCTTGGTTTTCCTTTTCAAGGGTTTGGGATTTAGACTTGGCTTAGCATTGAGGATATTGTCTTAAAATGGTGTTTCCCCTATCATGGTTGAAATTAGGAAGATAAGTAGAAGATGGGTAGAGGATGAAAGATTTGTTGCAAGTTTGCTTAAAATAATGTCATCTAAGGATTGTGGGAGCTCATCTTGGTCCACAAGTATCATTATCATCAAGTTAAAAGGGATCATACTCTTCTTGATCAACAAAACTACCATCATCATCATCATCATCATCATTGTGATTGACTTGAATTAAGAAAATAATTTGATCTAAGGGGCTTATGGTGCTTGGCTTACCCTTGACTGTGTATATTTCATAGAAAACCCTTGTTAATCACATTTTTGTAAAGTTATGACTCACAATTTTATTAGAATTTAATTTGCTAAAAAATTTAACCTTTCTTAGTTTGTTTTGTAGGCCATGACTACTTATGTAATATATATTTTTTAATTTTAATTTTTATCTATTTATTTATTATTTTACTATTATATTTGAAAAATAAAAAAATATATGTATTTAAAAATAAATTGTAAAGAAAGTTGAGATTGCAAGTCCCTAATTATTTCCTTACCATTACCAAATATCAACATATCATTATAGTGATAATGATAAAATGATCACCACTATTTATTTTTAACACTATGCTTTGAATTAGGCTTGATAAAACCCAACTCCAAGCATATGAATCAAATTGTTTATACCACATTTTAGGATATTGTTTTAAACAATAAAGGGATTTATTCAGTTGAAAACCAAATCTTCTTTACCCTATCAATGTAGTGCTTTGGCTATGACATGAAGATCTCTTCCTCCAAGTCAAATATGAAATAAATGTCTTTACGTCCATCTACTCAATCTCAAGATTAAAAATAGTAACACAAGTTAAACGCATTATGATAGTGTAGACACTAAAAAATGTCCTAAACTTGTGAACGCCACTTTCACACTAATTATCATCCTAGTCAAATGATTAAATAATTATCAATTATTTAATTATTATCTAATTTTATGTTTCACTATTAATTATAAACTATTTTATATTATTTAAATAATTCACTTTAGTATTATTCTTCCCTAATTAATTAAATAAATTTTTATTATTTAATTATGCATTATATCTTTCTAAATTAAAATAATTATTTTAATTATTTAATTATCCACTTTCTCACCTTTCTAAATTAAACAATTACTTTAATTATTTTTTATCCATAAATCTCGTGCATTCTCCATAAATAAATAAAGCAATTTATTTATTTATTAATTCACACATGCACATTCTTTAATAATTAATTCATTTAATTAATTATTAAATCTCATGCATTCTCCATAAATAAATAAAACAATTTATTTATTTATTATTTACCTCTTTTCCTCTATAGTTAAATAATTACTTTAATAATTTAATTATTCATTCTTCCACTTCACTTCTTATGCAATTCAATTTGAGTTATCTTCCACACAATTAAATGATTTTTAATTATTTAATTATTTTCTCATTTCATATTCTACTATTAATTAAATAATTTTATATTATTTGATTAATTCACTTTATCTTTATTCCTCAATTGATTAAATAAACAAATTTTATTTATTTAATTATGTCACTAATTACTTTATTCTTCTAATTTAATTAAATAATTGTTTTTAATTATTTAATTATTCATTATCTTTTTCTCTCTATAATTAAGTAATTACTTTAATTATTCATGCACCACTCTCTAAATTAAGTAATTATTTCTGTGATAGGGCGAATTTAGGTGCTAGAATACGAACAACAAACAATAGAATGCAAATAACACTAAAAACAACCTACACCTCAAGATTAGCCTAGTTGGATTCAATACAAAATAAAGAAGGCAAATAAAACCTTATACCTTGTGTTGAATCGATCCTTTGGTTGGCCCTTCGATCTTTGGTGTTGTATGCTTCTTGGATGGCACAAGATGCAAGCTAGATGATGATATGAGGATGGATGAAAGTGGATGCAAGTGTGAAAAATGGCTAAGTATGACTCCTAGAATTTTTTGCAAGAGTTTGGCTACAATAAATGATCTCTCCAAAATGAGAGAAAAGAGGGGGTATTTATAGAGATTTTGGAACTCTCTAGGGAAATGGATGGTCAAGATTAAGCCACCAAGATCAAGATGTAGGGCCAAGGTGAGTTGAGAACTCACAAGCCCTCACATCTTGACATGTGGCATGTGAAGTGGCTTGAAAGAGGTGATGTGTACATGAGGTGGAAGGATAGTACATGACATGGAGGTGGTACATAGTACCTTGGGATTAGACAAGATCTCCTCATAAAGGAGGTCCTTGTCCCCATGTGGGTGAGAGGACATGTGGGGAATTAAAAATTTCTCAAATATTATCATGGGGATGAGAGAAGGAATTTAAAATTCCTTTAAATGCATTGAGGGATTAAATGTGAATTAAAAATTCACATAAGGAAAGGGGTGTCTTCTCCAAAAAGAAAAATTATTTAATAGGGTTGAATCAATTAAGTGATTAAGGTTGTGCAAGTACTTGATTAGAATAATTAATGACATATTAGAAGAGGGTTAGATTTCACATGTGACTTGATGTGACAAGTCAAAGATCACATGGGGAAGAGTAAAAGGAGTTTAATATTCCTTGGAAGGATAAAAGGAATTAAAAATTCCTTGAGAGGTTGATTAGGCTAGTTAATGAAGGATTAGAGGAGGGTTAGGTGGCTAAGAGAGATTAGAGGTCAACTTACAAAAGTTGGAGGATGTGACACATCCTAATCAAGGATTGGGCATATGCACATCCCTAATGATGAGATTAGAAGATGGATTAGGATTACATAAAAAATATGGAGGATGTGGCATGAAGGGAATTAAATAAATGGTATATTTATTTAATTCATTTGATGAAAGGGGGAAGGTATTTAATTATTTAACTAGATACCTTAGGGATTTGGCAGAATTAAGGATATTAATTAAATAATAGCAATATTACTTAATCAATGCAAATAAGGGGATGCTTAGATGAAAGGGGATAAATTTGGATAAATTAAGTGTCCAAATTTAGGTGTACAATTTCAATTATTTAATTTATCTAAATTTATCTCTTCCCTAAATAAATGAAATTATTCATTTTATTTATTTAGCTCACCTTGCACATGCAATAATAATTAATTATTTTAATTAATTATTAATCTTTTTATGCAAAACTAAATTTATCTTATATCTAACACTCTCTTCTAGTTCATCTTTCATGCAATCAGTCATCTCCACAATTAACTACATTAACTCATATTTAGCTCGCTTATCTTATTAAGCTTGGAGTTAACTAATATATCTATTCTTTCTCTCAACAATCCTAAACCATTGATCTTATCACAACACCTCTTAATCTCCACTGTTCATTTGATCTGAATTTCTTTAAGATCAAGCTATCAACTTCATTTCAATCCAACCACATTCTTTCATATTTTGCTTTCTATCACTCATCTTGATCTTATTGTAGATTGTGCATATTCCATATCTGGGAGAAAATAAGAAAATTTGAGAAGAGCAATGAAAGAGAATCAACTTTTGACATAGGATTTGAGGTATATTGCTTTATTATGTGATTTTGGTTGTCATCTTGTTCTTCATTGTTAGAGTAAGGTCTCTATGGCTTGAATTAGATAGGTTTGTGGTTGCTATTGATGATTCATGCCTTCCTCCTAATTTTCCCTGACAACAAATTGGTGAACTCGATGTGGATATTTTAATCTTCTAAGTGTTTTTAGGAATTTTGCAGGTTACATTACAGTAACTCGCTTAAAATCTGTGATGTTCTTTCAACTATAACAAATTTTACACATAGAATTTAAAAAAAAGGTTTTTGGGCCTTTTAGATCTCAATCTTAGATTTCCAAATAATTTTATAGTTTTAAATTTCAATAAGAATTTGAGAAAGTTATTAGGATTTTAATTCTGTCTTTCTTTTTCATTCTTTTGTTGACCTCTTAAAATTTGTGTTGTTCTTTCATCTATAACAAATTTTACATGTAGAATTTTACAAAATGGTATTTGGATCTTTTAGATCTTAGTCTTAGATTTCCAAATCATTTTATGGTTTTAAATTTCATTGAGCTTTGAGAAATTTATTGTTGTTTTAATTCATTGTTGTAATTGTTCAATCGAAAGTTAAACAAACATTGGATGTTTATTTTGAAAATAATGCATTTGATCTATGTTTTTTGGCCACTAATGAAATTGGTGTAGCTTTCCTGTGGTTGTAGAAGACTCAAATTTTGAAACCACTAACATATCTTTGTAGGTTGGCGATCATTTGGGAGAATACTATGTAGGTTCAATATTGTTTGTTTGTGATTTTTAATTTAGGAACACTTGGGTTGGTGCTTAAAAAGAATAATTGTTTACTATGTCTTGTGCACTTGTACGCGTGTGATTCAGTCTTGTTATCAAAGGTTTGTTGTGTATGTATCCTCTCCCCTTGCGCTATGTGTGATTCATGGGTGATGAGAAATAGGGACACTTAAGCCTTCCCCTTTTTTAGGAGGCCTTCCTGGGAGTTCACCCCAGGGTTCAACCTCAAGCACATTTTTTTTGGTGGGCTATATAAAAGGGGGAATAAATGAAATTTAAGCCTTATATACTCATGACTTTTCAGGAATTTCTTTCACGGTCCCAGATGATGTTGGATGTGGGTATTTAAGAGTTTGGTCTTGTGTTTATGTAGGCAGTGGTGTTCATGGAGTTCTACCCACTAGGAACCATTATTTTAGAAGCCTAGAGTCCTTATTAGTCATCAGTTTATATTGGTGCAACATGACAGGATCAACATGTGAAGTTACTCACCAAGTATTCTCTTGAGTTGAGATAGAATATTTTTGGGTTGCTAGCAATAGCCTCTCAGGAAGAGAAAGGTGTGTCCATGGCATCATTTAACAATCCTGTGTCATCGGGTGTCTACTATCCACTCTCGTATAGAAAGGTATTGCACAATTATTTATAATTGTTTAACTATCCAATATTTCTGAAGATTTATCACTTTACTGTGAGGTGGGACTGATATCTATTAACAAACCTGATCTACCACTAATTAGGTTATACTTGTTTGCATACTATTTTTTTATGTGATACATGTGAAACCATTGAGGCTTAGGCCCTAATAACTTTACCTGTGTCAAGGAGTCAACAACCAAATATGTATACTTGTGTTTACTAAAATTGAAACTATCCAAAATAAAAAAAATTCACTTAGAAACATCAAATTTTAGGTCAAAAACTGGTAAACTACATTTGTCAGATTCTAAAATGCATCTATCCAAAATTACAACGCTTCTGTCAGATATTACACCATATTTATCTAGAGAAAACTGAAAACACACATCTGTCCAAAATTACACCTTATTTGTTAGTGTGCCACAATTGTCCAATCTTATAGCGCATTTGTAGCTTTATAAGTTGCATCTGTGGAAAACTAAAACACCACATATGTGCTTTTCAGCACATCTATCAAAATTGTCCAACACATCTATCTAAGCTAAAAATTTTGAGTCAAAGCCTAGGTATACAAACTATAGTCCTATTCCAATTAGTGATCTTACATAAAGACTAGAGACTTGTCTAGTTAGTCCTTCACTTTCATCACTTTTACCATTTTTCCTAGCTTAGGTTGCATCCTTTAGCTTAGTGTTTGTCATCTAGGAAACTTACTAGACTTTGATTAGACTAGAGTCATTTATTGGAGTATCTTGACCTTGGAATATTTTACCTATCTTATCCACAAGTCAAACCTTAAACTCACAGGTCTAGTTTAGGTTTTCTTTTATCCGATTAGCATATTATTTTTTTTCCTTCTAGAGGTCTTGATATTCTAGTATATTACCTTGGTCCATCATCATTTGTCTAGTATCCATTTCAGAAAACATAGTCTAATCTTACTATCATTTTGCATCTCTATATCTAGAAAAACCCAAAAACATAATGTAATTTCCTTTCAGTCTTAGTTTGCATACATCCCCAAAACACCAAAAACCCAAAAATAGATTCTCAAGTCTTATATGGTCTTCACTAGGTCACAAAGGAAAAGGAAAGTTGTGGATCACTTAGCTGATCCTAACTTCAATCCCACTAGCACTATGCACTTTGGGCTATCCTCAAGTGAACCACCAAGGTCAGAACCTCATATTGCGTCACCTTTTGAAAATTATACTTTAGATGAGGTAGAACAAGGTTTCACCCAAGAGGAAATTGACAATACCTCACAAGATTCTAAGATACTACGAATCATAGATGAGCTAGTAGCTGTAGATCCCAATAGATACTTTTTGTCACTCACACAAAATGAAGCAAAAATTCCCTCTAGTTTTTATCTTTAATGCAACAACCCCACCTCAAAATACTATCTCATCACAACTACAAACAAGTATGCCCTTTGGAGGAACTCCACATGATGTGACCATTTTCAATACAACGATGTTTGGTACGAAAATCATGAATCCACTTTTTAACACAAAGCCAACCTATCAAACCCCAAGTCCACAATTTATAAATCTATTGCAAATTATGGGTCCATAATCAACCAATATATTTGGTAGCACATCCCAGAGTGCACCATTACATACCAACAATATCTCTACAAGCCCAAACACAACAAGTCAAAACCCACCTACTAAGACACGAAGGACATTTGGTTCCTTTTCAAGACCATAAACAACAACAACCAATACTGCACCAAACACGAACATACCTCTGAGTCAGTTGGGAACCTTTTTTGGATCGGGTCAAAACATGAACTTGCAACAACTACCACATGTTATGCCTTGCATAACCACCCCATTTTTTTTGGGGTCAAAATGGGTCCCCATTGTGTTTGTTTGTCCTTGGTGTTTTTGTTTAGGTCTTAGGAGTTGTTCTTTTTCCTCCTAAGTCCTTGTTCCTTTTGTCTGGTGGAAGCAGAACCAAAATGGAAACTAGACTCAGAACTTTGTGCAGGTTCCAAGTTCGGATTCAATTCCGGTCCCGGCCTCATTCTTTCCTTGTTGGTTTTCTTTGTCTGCTTGGTTCACCTTGCACTCTTGGGTTCATTTCTTCCTTGAGTTGTCTTTTGTTTGCTTGTGGTTTCTTTTCCTCTTGGAAGAAGCGAAATTGGAAACAGAACCAAAATTGGGACTTTGCAAAAATTTATGAATCCCATTTTGGTTCTGATCCCACTCCAGTTGGTTTTCTTTATGTGTTTGTCCCTGTTTGTGTCTTGTTTGGGATGGGTTTTGTATTGATCCCATTTACTTTTCTTTCTTTTTTTCTCATTTTTCTTGTGTTAGTGTTTGTTGCTTTGGTGGGACCTAAACTGGAATCGAAACCGAATCTAGAACTTTGCAAAAAAAATTGGATCTAGTTTTGGTTATGATTCTGCCATAGTTCCTTTGTTGTCATTTTCCTTT